>VZQC01006713.1:244018-409450 GCA_009823505.1 Rhizomys pruinosus
TTTTCATCTATTATTCTGTTGAAGATCTGATCAATACCATTCTCTTGGGATTCTTCTCCTTCCTCTATTCCTATGATGTGGAGGTTTGATCTTTTCATAGTGTCCCACAGTTCCTGGTTGTTCCACTTTTGTGTATTTTTAAATTTTTCATAATCTTTACTTGAGGTTTTGAGTTGTTCTGTGTTATCTTCCAGGTCTGATATTCTTTGTTCTGCTTCCTCAATTCTGCTTCTAAGGCTTTTTCCATTCTTTTCCTCTTGAATGGATGAGTGTTTGATTTCCTTTTTCATTTCCTCTTCTGATTTCTTTAGTATTTCTACTTCTTTCTGGAGCTTCTCAATTTCTTCCTGTAGCTCTTTGCTTTATTGGTTGGTTTCCTTATCTTTTTCAGCATGGGATCTTTTCAGTGTTTCTACTTCAGGAGTTTGTCATTCTCTCTCTCTCTCTAGGTCCTTCTTGAGTTCTTCCTTCTCTTTTCTTAGTTCTTTGAGTTGCTTTTTATAAACTTGTAGTTCTTTATGTTCCCAATTGTGTTTCTGATATCTGTGTCCCGGGGCATCCCCAGAGGGATTCCACTGTGGGAATCTTCCATAGGGTTGGTAGAGCTTGGTGCGGGATTATCCTGCCCCTTTCCTGTGTTGTCTCTTCTTCGTTTTCCTGGCAAATGGGCTTCTCCTTGCCTGTATTCCAATGTGAGTCCTAAATGTCTCTTCACTCTGTTGAAGGCTTGCTTTGCTTGCCTCCTTCAGATGCCTTCTTAATCCCAGTTGGTGGCAGGGTGGAAGTGGGGGCTCTTTGCCCCACCTATGCTTCAGCTGGTCTCAGGAGATCTCCTTATTATTTTTTTAAATATGGAACGTTTCATGAATTTATGTGTCATCCTTGTGCAGGGGCCATGCTAGTCAAGATATCATTCCAATTTTAGTATATGTGCTGTTGAAGTGAGCACATGATCCTGTGTTTATAGCCGCTTATTGCAATTAGCTACTATTTCTAAGGACTGTTTATTTATTTTAAATTTCTGCATGGCTGAATAGACAGGTCATCTATGAACAAAGCCAATTTTATTTCTCCTTTTCCAACTTTGTGTCTTATTTAGTTTTCTTCTTCTATGGATTGCATCCATAGCATCCCATGCATGGTGGCACATGGCATTCTTGCTTTCTTCCTGGTTTTGTGGAAAGGTTTGGAGTATCTCACCATTTAGTATGATGTTAGCTACAAGTGATTTTGGTTACATGTTTATTAATAAATTGAGAAAATTTCCCTTCATCCCAGTTTATGGAGAAGTTTTACTATGAAAGCCTGTTGTATTTTGCCAAATGCCTTTCCTACTTCTAGTGATAACATTTCATAAAATTTTTGTATTTTATATTACTTTATTTTTAATACTTTTATTAATGACTTGTGTATTTCATATATCTTTCAGTCTAATTTAGAAACATTCCCCTCTCCCTGCCTCCCCACCCCACCCCAATTCATGTCTTCTGCCATACATGTCTTGCATCCTTCTCTCACACCTTCCAAAGTTTTTCACTGCACTGGCTTATTGTTTGGGGTGAAATTATCTGTATCAGTCAGTTCTTTGATCCAGTCTTTATGTCGTTGTTGTTCCCTCCCCTTTGTATTGCTCCAACATATGCCTATATAACCATCACATATGGATCAAAACTATGAGCTCTGAGAATAAACTGTATGTTAATTCCAGAATATGTTTAAGCATTCACATTTTTCCCTTTAATTTTATATTACTCTAAGATATAGATACCTTCCACCCAAATACAGTGTTGAGTCTGAAAATAAGTGGCAAGTCAATTCTAGAGCCTGTTAAGAGATCATATTATAAGAGCACAGTTGTTTTCAGATAACAAATATATAATGATAATGCTGTTCGGCTTGCCTTTCAACTGGGTATTTGGTGTTAACATCCACAAATGAAAGTAACCATTTTTAGAATTCACATTTTCCCCTTTAATTTTGTATTACTCTAAAGTATGCATACATAGACTTCTCCCATATACCACAATTAAAGTGGCTGAAAATAAGTGGTAGGTTTATTCTAGATCCCATTAAGGTATTCACATTATAATGCTACAGTTTCTTTCCAACCATATATAGTAATTAAAGTGGCTGAAAATAAGTGGTAGGTTAATTCTAGATCCTATTAAGGTATTCACATTATAATGCTACAGTTTCTTTCAGGTAAAAGAAATATATATATATGTATTTCAGTTTGCCTTACTACTAGGTATTTGGTGTTAGCATCCAGAAATGAGGGAAACCATTCCCCATTTGTTTTTCTAGAATGGTGTTACTTCACTTAGCATAATGGTTTCGAGTTCCACACATTTACCTGCAAAGTTCCTGATGCCATCTTTCTTCACTGCTGTATAGAACTCCATTGTGTAAAGAGATGTACCAGATTTTCTCTATCCACTCATTGGTTGAGGGGCATTTGGGTTGGTTCCAGCTCTTCATTATTGAGAAAAGAGCTGTAATAAATATAGATGTGTATGTATTTTTGTGGTAGGATGAGTCTTGGTATATACCAAGGAGTGGTATGACTGGGTCAGGCAGTAGGGTCATTTTGAGTCTTTTAAGGGTTCTCCACACTTCTTTCCCTAGTGGTTGTATGAGTTTACATTCCCACCAGCAGTAGATGAGTGATCCCCTTTCCCCACAACCTCTCCAGTATTTGGTGTCTTTGGTTTTCATGATCTTACCCAGTGTTATAGGAGTGAAATGATATCTTAAAGTGGTTTTAATTCGCATTTCCCTAATTATTAATGATGATGAACACTTTTTAAGATCTTTCTCGGCCATCTTTATTTCCTCACATATGAAGTCTCTATTCAGCTCTTTATGCTATCTCTTTAGTGCATCATTTGTTTTCTTTCTTCTTTGTTTTTTGAGTAGTTTATATATTTTGGATGTTAATGCTTTGTCAGATGTATCACTAGTGAAGTTTTCCTCCCACTCTGTGGGTTTTCTCTTCACTGGATTGTTTATTTTTCTGTACAGAAACTTTTAGTTTAATGAGACCCTACTTGTCAATTTTTGATCTTATTTACTGTTCAGCTGCTGATTGATTTAGAAAGTCTTTTCTTACACATATGTCTTGTAGGTTGCTGCAAATGTTTTCTTCTGTCATCTTCAGATTTTCGGGTTTCAAGTTGAAGTTTTTGATCCATTAATGATCACAGATGCAAATATTCTCAAAAAAAAAAACAAACAAACAAACAAACTTGCAAACTGCATACAGACCCACATCAAAAAGATCATCCATCATGACCAAGTTAGATTCATACCAGAGATGCAGGGATGGTTCAACATACACAAATTAATAAATATCATAAAACACATAAGTGTACTGAAAGACAAAAAAAAATCACATGATCTTCTCAATTGACTCAGAAAAAGCCTTTGACAAAATTCAGTATCACTTCATTTTTTTTATTGATGTTCTGTGTATTTCAGACATCATTTTTCAATTCAGTTCAGGCATATTCCCCATTCCGTTCCCCCCACCCCACCCCAGATCATGCAGCCCTAGAGGGCATTGGACTGGAGGGAACATTGTTCAATGTAATCAAATCCATGTACAACAAACCCACAGTCAATATCATCCTAAATGGAGAAAAGTTAAAAGCTTTCCCCTTAAAGGCAGGAACATGCAAGGCTGTCCCCTCTCACCACTCCTCTTCAATATAGTGCTTGAAAAACTTGGCAGGGCAATAAGGCAAGAAAAGGAAATTAAAGGACTACTAATTGGAAAACAGGAATTCAAACAATCCCTCTTTGCAGATAATATGATAGTTTACTTGAGGGATGCTAAAAACTGTACCAGAAAACTCTTAGAAATGATTAAGAGTTTCAGGAAAGTGGCAGGATAGAAAATTAACCTAGAAAAATCAGTAGCCTTTTGTTTACACCAACAACAAGCAACTGGAGAAGGAATATAAGAAGACCTTCCCAATTACAATAGCCTCAAAACCAATAAAATACCTAGGAACAAACTTAACCAAAGATACCAAAGATCTGTACAATAAAAATTTTATACCCCTGAGTCAGGACATTGAAGAAGACATCAGAAGATGGAAAGATCTCCCATGATCATAGATTAGAAAAATTAGTATAGTAAAAATGTCCATTCTACCCAAATTAATATACAGATTCAATGCAATCCAAATTAAAATCCCCAAGAGTTTCTTCACAGACCTGAAAAAAAAATCCTTAAAATAATATTGAAAAACAAAAGACCCTGAATAGCAAAAGGGACACTGAGTGAAAACTGCAATACAGGGGAACTCTATACCAAACTTCAAACTATATTAAAAGGATATAGTCATAAAAACAGCCTGGTACTGGTACAAAAATAGGCCAGTAGACCAATGGAACAAAACTGAAGATCCAAACATGAGGACATACATTTTCAGCCACCTCATATTTGACAAAGGGTCCAAAAAGTCTCAATGGAAGAAAGACAGCATCTTCAGCAAATAGTACAGGCAATACTTGATCACTATTTGTAGAAGAATAAAATTAAACCCCTATCTCTCACTCTGTACAAACATTTTATATTACTTTAATGATTTCTTACATTAGCTGACTTTCAAATATTCAGCAATAATTACATGCTTGTGGCAAATAATCCATATTTTATAATGTGTTCCTTAATTGTATAGCATCTTATTGAAGCCCTTTGTTCCTGGATTGTCATAGGTGTAAGTTCAACTACTGGACATGGGTTGTCTCTTACAGCTATAACCAGGATGAAAACTACCTTGCTTTCCCAGAAGCCATCAACTGCCAAATGCTTCTCAGCTCAGCTTGGGACTTCCAGAGCCCCACCCACAGCCAAGCTGAGATTTCCCCCAGCTTGACCTTGTCCTGGTGTCTTTCATGTATGCAGTCACTGCTGGGGTCAGTGCATGTGCATTGGTCTTATCACATGTAGAGAACAGTGATTGCTGTTGCTGATTATTTTTTTCTCCATATTTAAATGGTGAGGCTGTTTTCAGAGACATCGCATGAATTTCCAAACTTGGTTTACCCAGGAACAAGAGACAAATTCTCCTAGCCCCTCCTATACACCTTATTAATTCCTTAGTTCAGGGAGAACACAGAGAATTACAATGAGTAAAAACAGTACAGAATGAAAGTGATACAAGAACTGCCAGACTTGAGAAACTAGAGAGGTGGCTCAGTGGTTAGGAGAACTGGGTGCCCTTGCAGAGGTTGGGGGTTTGGTTGCCTGCTAACAACCATCTGTAATTCCAGTTCCAGGAGATCTGACCTCCTTGGACATTGCATGACATGGGAGCACTTACATACGTTCAGGCAGTGCATTCATACATATAAAATAAAAATAATTAAAATAATAAAAGATATACATAAACTTGAGGACAACATTGAGATCATGAATTTTTTTAGTATATAGGAAAGGTTTTGTGCTGTTAATAGTGACTGTTTTGCAGGATGAATTTTTTCTTCTCACAGTTTTCAAGGAGTGAAGTTGGAGGATATAATGTATTGATTGCTATTATTTAACTTCTAAGAAGGGGCTAATTAACATGTCTTGAGGGTATTTTAACATAATATTGACTCAATCCAAACACGTATCCTTAATATCAACCTACAGGTTAGTTTCTATTTGTTTAATATTAATTATATCTGAATTTTGAGTGACATTTAATTTTTGTGCTCAAGATAAAAATAGGATTGATTTTAATAAATGTAATCAAGTTTCCTAATTAAATTGATTATACATTGAAACAACACTTAGAGAAACTGAAGTAACTAAGCCCTGTAATTATGAAGCATAACTTTTGGGAAAATACGAACTGGCCTCTGGGAATATCTGAACATACAGCCCTGGCTCTCCCATCCTAGAGCTTTAGAAGTTGGTGATTATACTGACATTTGCTGTCTTGTTTCCTCACTGTGCCATCTTTGCTGCTTCTCTTACAGAACCCCTCTCTTTCCCACCATGTTACACCAAGTAGTCAACAACCAGGTATTGTAGGAAGAGGAGAGGCAGAAGGACCCATCCCTTGCGCTACTTCAAAAGAAGGTTTGGAAACAGCAGAGTCTCATTTATGTTTCCACCCAAATCCTTGAATCCATGGAGGGGCATCCCTACATCCACCCTTGTGTGGATAGAAACTTTAGGCTCTTGCTTGCCCTTAATCTGTCCATTTTCTCACTTTTGTACTATTTTTTTCTAATGAAATATTCAACATGGATTTTACTTACTCTGAATAATCTCTACATGATAAAATGACTTACTGTAAAATAAGTTTAAAACTAATATAGTAGAGCTTATTTGTATTTTCCATGGTACAACCAAAAAGCCATATAAGAATTTGCACATATTATACAAAAATAATGTTCCAATTATATGGCAAATATTCTGGAAATTAAATTCATAGGTTAATTTACCAAGCTAAAGAAAGGATAGAACTTTCCAAGTCGCTAAAGATAGCTGAAAATAGTTTATTTACTTCAGTCTGATAGAATCTGAATCCAAGTATATATATATAATATAATATATATATAATATAATATACTTGGATTTATTATTACTTATATATTTAAATATAATGTATATGTTTTATATATATATAAGTTTGTATATGTTTATATATTTATATATATATAAACATATACAACTTATATATTAAAATGAGGCTTTAACTCAGGTATTCATTCTGATCAATTAAATGATAAGAAATGAAATAACTTTAAATTATAATATGAAATATAATTATTTGTACAAAATATTAGGATTCTCCAGAGGTAAAGAAGAGGCAGAAAGAATGTATTATAAACAGGATTTGTTAGGCTGGCTTACAAAATACTGTCAGGGTCCTGCAACAATGGCCTGTCTGCACATCTGGGAGAGTGAGAATCAGCCACTGCTCAGCCTGAAAAGATGGCTGCCTCAGCAGTCCCAATGTCATGTTGATGGTGTAAATGACACTTGGAGCTCTGTTAAACTTTAATCCACATTAGCAAGCTGAAAAAACTGGGTTCAACTGTGACAGCAGCAGAGTAGACTTCCTCCACATCAGGATGCAATACGACCAGGCCAAAAGCTGAAGCTTTCCAATGAACTTTGTTATATTTGCATCACAGCTGCTAGGTGCCAAAGACTCTGGGGGGAGTCTTGCTGTCTCCATTAATCCTTCCAGGAAGTACTCTTGGTCACTGACTCAGAGACATGTCTCTTGGATGATCCATATCCAATCAAGTTGGCATCTAATTTTAAACATCATAGGTAATTTTTAATCATCTGGGAAACTGTCTTAGCAAATAGCTAATACATGTTGGTTATTCAACGTGACAACACATTGTTATATTTAACCCTCCTAACATCTTGGAAAGGTAAGTGCAATTATTACACATGAAGTAGAAAACACATCCACATTCTGAACTTTCAGCAGCTTTCAACAGCTCACCCATTTGGAAATGCCAGGCAGACCATGGAGACCAAGCTGTATATTTTTTTTTCTTCAATGTACTTCCTCTATGCTGTGCAGGGAGTATAACAGAGTCATAGCTGAACCTGGAAAGACAGATATTCCTAACAAGCAATAAAGGGAATATGCGATAATCATTTGGGTCAGCCATCAGCCTCCGGAGATTCTATATTACCATCCATAAACTGCCTTGTATATTTTCTCTCTCATTAGTGGCTTTCTATATATGCATAAGTTTCAGATTTATTTGGAGTCACTGGTCTTACTGTTTCCTATGCATCTCCCTTGGCTATATGGGATGAAAATGTGTGACCTTAAGTCTAAAATATAGTTTTTTTTTTGTTTTGTTTTGTTTTGAGAATCACTCATACCAAGTCAATGAGATATAAAACAATGTAATATTGTTTAAGATGTTTTTAAAAATCTTTTACTGAGCTTTTATATATTTAATACAACAGCTCTTAATCAAATTTAGAGGTCCACTCTCCCTTCCCCAGGCCTCCTGCACTCTGCCATATATGCTAAGACCCATTCCATCAGGCCTTTCACCCAGATGTCTTTTGGTGCACATTCATTCCCTGGAATCTATTCAGCTTATCTATAGATCTTAAAGAAGGTCAGCTCTCCCTCACCCTCATCATTATCAGTTTCCAACAGTCCTCAGACCAGGGCTAGCCTACTGCCAATTTCCCTTGCACACTCTGTGCTCTTGTGTGATTGAGTTGGCATTGGTCTCTTGCTTAAAGTTGTTGCCATTGACACAATTTCACACAAGCAAGCTTCCAGTGCCCTGCAGTCCTCTGTATCCCCATGTTCATAGACCAACAACTCTGGCTCTTAAAATCTTCCCACCCATCTCTGAAATGGTTCCTCAGATGTCGTCAGGTAAAGTTTAGGAGTCCTAAGACACACACTCTGCAGTCTCTTATTCTCTAAAACTCAGCCAGTTGTGCCTTCTGTGTGCACCACACTCTGTTGCATAAGGAAGCTTTGCTAGTGAGATTCAAGGGATGCCCTAGTATTCTCCCTACCCATGTTCCACTATGGGCTGTGAGCCTTAGTTTGAGATCTTTGAAAGCAGAGATTGTTTAGTATGGATCCTGATAGTATATCCTCATCAAATATATGCTGAGCCCTGGAAGCAAATCAGCCCCTCAGGGAACTGTGAGGGATTTTTTGTCACATTAGATCATGCAAAAGTGGTCATTCTAGAACTTTTGTCCTTAAGAACCAATCTCAGCACTGTTGAAAGGGAGAAGTTCACAGGTCTCATATAAGATTATTGGTAACCTCTGATGAGGAATTTGTAAGGCAGGAGTATATCTTTTGCTTTGCTAAGTGAAGGAGGTACTTTTTCAGGGAAAGAGAGAATGAATACAGTTGCTCCAAGGCCATAGGAAGGAAAGTCACATCTAGAGAAACTGAGAGGCAGACTCTTATCTGGATGACAACACATCTGTATTCAACTTGTGAATTAAAAATTATTTCTAAGATTCTCCAAGATCTGTGGCTGTCACAAGGAATTTGTGAAGCAGTACTCTTTGAATCTGTACTGAAGGATCAATAATCAGCAATTGTACTAGAAAATACTCTAAAGACAGTGTAGGAGAATTAAGAATTTTACTACTTAGACAAATGATTAATTTCGGCTCAATAGTCTTGCACTACACAGGGAATTCATCAGCAAACTTATGATTAAATATAAGTGTTTGACGGGACTGGAAATTTGGATTAGCAGTGAAGAGCTCTACCTGATCTTGCAGAGGACATTTGATTCCCAGCCCCTACATGGTG
The DNA here is from genome assembly GCA_009823505.1 of Rhizomys pruinosus. Taxonomy (NCBI): domain Eukaryota; kingdom Metazoa; phylum Chordata; class Mammalia; order Rodentia; family Spalacidae; genus Rhizomys; species Rhizomys pruinosus. The sequence continues at coordinate 253,294 of VZQC01006713.1, forward strand.
GCTAACTACCATTTGTAACTCCAATTCTGGTGGAATTTGATGCTCTCTTCTGACTTCTGTGGGCCTTGCATGGCACAGCTGCACTCAGAACTAGGCAATCAATACACTCAAACACAGAAAATAAAAAAAGATAAAATATTTTAAAATTCGTCTGAGTTTTATTTAATTCTGTTCCTGAATTATGTGTAACAACATTTTAAAAGAAGATACTTGCTTATGGGTCATGGAAGTTCATAAATTTAATGTTTCTAGCTCTAATTTTATTGGTTCAAATACTTTGGGCTCAGCAGAGTTCTTATTTTTACTTAATGGTTCAATATGTAACTACTCACAGGTTTCACACATTACCTTTAATGAGGAAATTACATAAATGAAGAAAAAAATCTGTTTTTAAAACATGAAATCTGTACATTATTCTTGCATTTCAGAATTGTAACAGCATAATGATTAATTGTAATGGTCAACTTATTTTGACTAGGAGACTCTTTTATACACACAGCTTTCTAAAGCATTTCCAGAGATTGTTAGGTCCTGAGGGATCTGATATAATGAATATATTCATCTGTTTATGAATTCATAATAAGATGGCCTTATAGATAAGGGCCATATATCCCAGTCACCACTCATCAAAGAACCTTCTTTTGCACCAGATGTAGGCTATTACAGAGCACCACACCTGGTTACACACGGGCATTATCTGAATGCAACAACTACAAGTAATGCTCATGGAATATAGAACAAGGGATAAAGAAGGCATGAATGTTTACCTAAATTTTCATTAATGAAGCTACTTCATGCAACAGAGGGACCATAACACAAAAGGTTGCCATTGGCCAAAGTGTAGAGAGTAAGAGTCTGCAGAATGCTGGTCCTTGGGTAAGATTTCTATGTTTAACTTTACCCACCCAGAGCTGAGGAACCATTGGGGAAAAGGGGGAAGGAAGACTGTGAAAGCCAGGGAGGAGATACATGACCATATGGACAAAGAGTCCTATAAGCTCCTGGTTCCTTGCTCATATGAACCTAGAGCAATGGTGTCAACCTGCCCAAGACCCAAGGAAACCCAAGCAGACAAAAACCTAGTGTATAACTGGGGAAATGGAAAGTAAACCCCATTCTTAGCTGAAGAAATATTGGCAACTGATTACTTCTGGGTGAGGAAGAGCTGATCTTCTTAAATTGAGGAACTCTAGATAGGCTAATTAGACCTCAGTAGAAGAAATTGCACTGAGGAATGTCTGAGGACAGTAATTTGATAGAAAAGGCCTTAACACAAATGAGAGAATGTACTAATCCTAGTGGGGAAGTAACGGGAAGGTGCCAGTGGGGAAGAGAGTAAAGATGGTTAAGACGGATATGTTCTATATGGAATGCATGGAAATTCAGTATTTTTAAAGAGACAGCGACAATCCTGTCTAACTCTGGTAGGATAATGTGTTGACCAGATGAGAATATAGTATCTAATTTTTTTTCTTGAAAAAGTGTATTCCTCCATGGATTCCTAAATTTGAAGAAATTAACTTAGGATAGCATCCTCTGATATTGTTCACATGGACATGACAAATTTACTTGCTTCAGGAGAGAGCAGAGGGCTGCCTTTTCTCTGTTTTCAAGTCCAATGTAACGGTATGCACTTATATTAAAATTCTCTCTCTGCCATTAAATACAGAATCTTAAAAAGTCTTCATTCTCCATCACCTCATATTAAAGTTTGAAATGAACACAAAAATGAGAACCTATTTATTCAGTACATCCATATAATGATTAAAATCATTTGTGTGTATGATAAAAATCAATTGTATTATATTAGTGTTTTATTATCTTACCAATATATTCCATCTATTTTTGATTATTTTGGTATTTTGTAGCATAGTTAGAAGCATGAGTAATATTGAGTAGTAATTCAATATATTCAGAGCAATGTCAGTGATACTGTGTGTATATATGTGAGTGTGGTATCTGTGTATGTGTATTTGTGTGTGTATATGTGTGTATACATAAGTGTGTCTAGGTGAATGTATGCCTCTGTGTATGTATGTGTGCATGTGTATAATTTATATGTGTGTCTACTGGATTGATATGTTTTAAATGTAACATAACTTCACATATTATAAAAAATAATTTTTGACATTTTTCTTTTAGTTACTATTAGCAAAGAATGGAAACTTTATCTATCAATACAGGAACAGATCTGGACAGGTCAAAACAATTCTCAAAAAGTTAAACTGGTACCAGTGAACTCCAGTAACATACAGAGGTCTAATGAGAATACAACTAATTTCCCTTTCAAAATCACCTTTATATTTCTATATCTATATGGTGCTACTTTTGTTTAAATTTGGATAAAAATTCTTGGAGACTGTGATTTGCAAAACAAAGTTGATTTTCATTTCCATGTAAAAACAACTTTGTTGATTACTGCCTATGTCTAGTAAGATGAAAATCCTTATTTCCACATTGAACTCAAAGATTATTTTCTTGCTGTTCTGCAGAAAATGAAAAAAAGAAAATAATATTCTTAGGTTCCAGTATAGAAAATGGCCCAAAGAACATGATCATACAAAAGAGAAATAGAAATGTTAGCTCCCTTGCCCTCCTCAGATGATCTGTAAGAAATATTGCCACTGACAGAGGCAAAAGAAATCCTTAAAAGCACATAAAAAACAAATGGTATTGCAGGTCATAACATAACTTTATAAAACATGGTGGGTGGATTCAAAACACCTGAAAGACATAATTTAAGAAAGTATAATTTAAAGTAGGTGAAGTAACCTCTCTCCTTGCCTAATAGAAGTGAAAACAAACATTCTTTGCAGAAACTCAATTTCAAACCAAACCACAAAGAATGACCACAGGAAAGTTCTGTGACTAGAAAACCATAACCATAAATCACAAAACACATAAGAAAAGGTATAGCATTGCTGAAGGTTTTCCAAGAGGGAAATGAGGCCAACAGAATCACCATGTTTTAGAAACAACACATTAAATGTAAATCTGAGCTATAAAAAAAGCAGGAGCATAATTACAGAGACTAAAGAAAATCATGTGAATGTGATACTATTTGGGCAATAATAAAATGACTAGATATGGATTAATATAACATCAGTGTTTTAAGATTAAAAATGAAAGAAATGCAGAATCCAGGGAAGAGATACAAAAAATAATTTTATTATATGAAGAAAAACGCAAATGTCCACATGCAATCTAACCAATAAGTCTGAATAATATAGACTGTGGAGAGAGACAAGGGACAGAGACAAAGACAGAGAGGGAGAAGGAGGAAGAGGAAGAGGAGAAGGAGAAGGAAGAGGAAGAATAGGAGGATCCTATCCATTCTGCGTGGGGTAAGATGAAATCTCAAAGTACTTTTAATTTACATTAAATTGATGGCTTAAGATGTTGAATATTTGTAAAGCGTTTCTCAGCTATTTCTGTTTCGTCATTTGAGAACTCTATTTTTTAGTACCTTGGGTTTTTAATGTTTAGTTTTATGAATTCTTTATATATTCTAGAAAGTAACACCCTGTCAGATTTGTAGTTGGTAAAGATTTTTTCCCCTATCTTTAGGAAGGTTACCTCTTAACTTGAATAATGGTGTCCTTTGAAATATGGAAGCTTTTCAGTTTCATAAGGTGCAATATGCCAATTTTTGATCTTAATGTCTGTATTATAGGATCCTGCTCAGAAAGGTCTTTCTTGTGTCTATAAGTCCCAGAGTATTCCCTACATTCTTCTCTTCCAGATACATATTCCCTACGTTCTTCTCTTCCAGATACATGATATCAGTTCTTATATTGAGGTCCTTGATCCATTTGGAGTTGAGGTTTGTTCAGGGTGAGTGATGCCGAATTATCTAATATATATATTATATATATTATATTATTTATATATTATATTATATTATTTAATATTATATTATATTATATATATTATATATATATATATAATAGATATATATCTCTCTCATATGAGAGAGAGAGAGAGAGAGAGAGAGAGAGAGAGAGAGAGAGATTCTAGCCAGCATCATTTTTTTGAAAATGCTGTCTTTTGTCCAACATGTGTTTTGGGCCGTTTTGTCAAAAAGCACTTAACTGTAAGTTCATAGACTTTAATGTGGACTACTATTTCTATTGCATTGTTCAATATGTCTGTTTTTGTGCCAGAGACACTTTGTTTTTCTTATTATAGCTCTGTACTATACTTTGAAATCAGGGATGGTGATACCTCCAACATGCACAAGGCTTGCACATACTGAAGACAGACAGGGACCCATAATTACTGGGAAAGGGATACAAAACCCCCCAGCTCTACCAGAGAAGCTGTTGGCAACCGATGGTTGGTGGGAAGGGAGAGAGTCAGTTTTCTTTACTGGTGGGACATCTGTAGGTTGACCAGACTCTAGGACAGTGATTCCATGCAGGAACACTTCAGAATCAGGGAGTAGATTAAACAAGCCTTTAAAAAGAAGAATTCAATGAATAAATAAATAAGTAAATAAAACAATAGATTATAGTGGAGGATATGAAATCTGGGAGGGAGTAGTGAAGAGGGACTGGAGAGGGAGATGTGACTGTGAATGGTGTTGAATGCTAACACCAAATCCCTGGGTGTAAGGCAAACTGAGCAACGTTAATTTTATATTTCTTTTTATCTGAATGCAGCTATACTGTTAACATGGGAATCCTTTGATAGGATCTATAATTAACTTACACTTATTTTTACAATTTGTAATTTTGGTATATGGATGGAGGGTATGTATGCATATTTTAGAGTAATATAAAATTACAGGGAAAAATGTGAATTCCTAAACATGTTTTGGAATTAACATATAATTTATTTTCACGCACCTTAATTTTAGTTCATGTGAATATATATATATTGTTCCCATTTGGATTTGAATTTGATTCCAACATATCTACTGCGACCCAACAACAAAATCAAAGTTACAAAACTAAAAATAAACTATGGGTTAATTCCAAAGCACATATAGAATGGATTTTTACTATTATTAATTTTCCCAATCCATGCAGCAGGGAGGTTCTTTCCATCTTCTGATGCTGTCTTCAATTTCGCTTCGTTCAAGGGGTTTAAAATGTTTGTTGTAAGATCTTTGGTGTCTTTGTGGTTAGGTTTGTTCTAGGTATTTTATTGGTTTTTGAGAGCTATTGGTGATTGGAAGGTCTCCTGAAGTCCTTCTTCCAGTGTTTGTTGTTTGTTGGTGGTAAAGAAAAGGCACTACATGATTTGTTTCTAGGTTAATTATTTACCTACCACTTTACTAGAAAACTCTTAATCATTTGCCAGAGTTTTGGGCCGACAAAGTCGTTACGCATCCATCCCTATAAGGACTAATATAACATATACATAGAGGCAAGATATGTATGGACTTCTTTTTCCAATGAATCCTTTATTTATTTTTTTCTGCATCTTATTGCCTACAAGTGTTTTTCAAGCACTATATTGGAAGAGGAGTGGTGAGAGGGGTCACAGCCTTGCATGTACTCCTACAAGCATTAGAATGACTTTTACTTTCTTATTTCCCCCATTTAGTGTGTTATATTGTCCTATTGTTTCCTGTATATGGCCTTGATTACATTGAGGAATGAATCCCTCCAATCCAATTCCTTCTTGGACATTAAGCATGACGGCTGTGGTAGATTTTGTCAAAGGCTTTTTTTTTTTTTTTTTTTTTTTTTTTTTTTTTTTTTTTTTTTTTTTTTCCTTTCAGTCCATTTATGTGTTTTTAATGATGATTTAATTGATTTACATATGTGGAACCGATCCTTCATTTCTGGTATGAATCCCAACTTGGTCCCCATGCATGGATGTTCTTCTTGGATGTAGGTTCTGTATGGGGTTTAACAACTATTTTTGTTAAAGAATTATTTTTCATCTGTTCTATGAATGATATGGTTCCCTATAGTTTCTCCTTTTTGGTTTTATCTTTGGCCCTGGTTTGTGGTAATAGAGTGAGTTGAGCTTCATAGAAGGAATTTGTAGATTTCCCTCTGTTGTAGTATCCCTGCTAAACATGTGAGTAATAATGGGTTTGAAGTCTTTTTGAAATGTTTTATAGAATTCTGCGCATGAAATCATGTGCGCCTGGGCTTTTTTGTAGTTGGGAGGTTTCTTAGTGGCATGCTTCAGTTTTCTTCATATATTATGGGCTGTTTCAGCTGTGGATCTCTTTCTTGGTTAAGCTTTGGGATTCGCAGGACTTCAGATATTCAATCCATTACTCCTAGGTTTTCAAAACTTGAGTATAGTTTTTTTTGTTGTTTTGTTTTTGTTGTTGTATTGTTTTGGTTTTTGTTGTTTTTTTTTTTTTTTTTTTTCGTTTTGAGACAAGGTCTCCTTGTAAGCTCGGGCTGCCCTGGACTCACTGTGTAGACCAGGCTGGCCTTGGAGTATAGATTTTTGGAGTATTCCCCTATGATTATCTGAATCTTTTCATTGTTTGGTGATATTTCAACCCCTTTCAATCAGGGATTCCTATTGATTGGAGTCTTTGTTCTTTTTTCTTTTGGTTAACTTAGCTAGAGGTCTGTCTATCTTGTTTTATTCGCTCAAAGAACCAATTTTTGGGGCTGGAGCTTAAGCAAGTTAAGAGACCAACTGCATTTGGGCAGAGGACTCCGGGTTCAATTTCCCCAGCAACCCACATGGTGGCTAAGAACCATCCTTACTCCAGTTTCAGGGGGAATCTGATGCNAAAAAAAGTTTTCATGTCATATATTTAACTTATATGGTCACAAGTGGATAAGGAGGCAAATTTTTTTTTATATTTTATTTATTTCTTTATGTGTATGAATGTACTGTCTGCATGCAAGTGTGTGCACCCATGTCGTGCAATGCCACGGAGGTCAGAAGAGGGTGTCGGATTCCCCTGGAACTGGAGTTCTCCTGGAATTGGAGCTTCAGACGGTTCTCAGCCGCCATGTGGGTGCTGGGGATCGAACTCGGGTCCTCTGTAAGAGCGGTCGGCGCTCTTAACCGCTAGGCCATCTCTCCAGCCCCAGGCATGGAGTTTTAAGCAGCAAATGACCTTTATGTCTCAATCAGAGGACTTAAAATGTGACCCCACCAAGAAAATATCTCAACAACTGTTACCGCTGGTAGTAGAGAAAGATTTGAAAATAGTAGAAACCAAAAAAGTCAATAAGATTCTTGACCATGACAAAGAAAACTTGTCATTTGTCTCCTTACCCAAAGGGAAAAGTGTTTTTCTCCAATTTTGTTTTCTCTCTAGGGAGAAATTCTACTAACAAATTACTTTCCCCCTGTTTGCTGCACAGAAGCCAAAATACTGTCTTTACACAAGTATACTCATGAGGACAGAGTGATGGAGACAGTAAAATTGTAGGAACCAGCATAACTGAAATTATGCCCTTAACCTTTGAGTCTGGAACTGTGGTCCTTTTCTGTGAACATGGAGCGTTGACTCCTCCTATGATCCTGGAGCTAATAGACTCTCCCATGGACCTGCAGCCTTGTTGTCTTACTGTGAGCTGGAGCTGTTATTCACTGCTGTGATCAAGAGTTATGGTTCCCTCCTGTGAACCTGTAGCTGTGGCTTCCGATCCCAGCTGGAAAATTGGTCCCTTCCCATGAGCCAGAGCTGAAGTTCTCAATAGTGAATACAGATCTGTGGTTCCCTTGATGAGTCAAAGCTGAGGTAGTCTCTAGTATACATGGATCTGTGCTTCCCTCCCATGAGCCACAGTTGAACTCTCCTCATATGTAGCTGTTGCTCCCTCTTATGAGCTGGAGCTGTGGTCGTTCCTCATAAACCTGAGGTTGTGGTCATCCTCTAAGCACTGGAGCTTTGATCCACTTCAGTGAACCTGGAGCTGTGGTTCTCCCTATGTAAGCCAGAGCTGTTGTCCTCTCTGTGAATCTGGAACTGTGGTCTCCTCCTGTGAGCCTGGAGTTGAGATCCTCTCAACTGTCAGACCAGTTGGAGTTGGTTGATAGTGGATCACATTGGAGAATAGAGGACCATCAAGGTTGGGCAGCAGATTCAGACTCCTGTGTGTGGCTGTATTTTCCACACACCCTTTCCTGAGGTCACTGGCTGTGGCAGTGGCTTTGCCTCTGTGTTGGGCTTACATGGGGGAGAGGGAAGGTCTTTGTCATTTGCAGAATTTTTGAGGCCTATTCTCAAGAATTAATTCCCCACCTTCCTTGATGCCCAGCTACAATTTTGACTCCACCCATGATCCTGGGCACCCAGGCCTTGTTCCATTCCCAGGAACTAAGTGGTTTTCCATCACTCTTCCACAGCACCAGCTTGCCCTCATCTGTGCCCCACAGAACATGCAAATAGCTTAATCAAGCTTCTCAAGATAAAATTTTCAGTCTAGGGGACAGCAGTTAAGAGCACTGAATGCTCTTGCAGAGGAGCAGGATCTATAACTCCAGTTCCAGGGGATCAGGTGCCCTTTTCTAACCACCACAGGCATTGCATGGTATGGGTGCATTTACACACATGGAGGCAATACACTCATGCTGTAAAATGTAAACAGTAAGTAAAAAAAAATTGATGAGTGTGAGAAGTTAAAAATGAAAGGAAAAATATAAAATAAACCAAAATGTTATTGTTTATTTTAAAATTTGTCTAAGATTTTATATTTTTCCCCCTTTGGTATGTTTCATTAGTAATACAAATAACACTTACCTTGCTTTTAGTAAAACTGCAAATGAGGTATTATCTCTTTTTGCTGGTTGTGTTTTTGTAGTAACACTTTGCTTACCCAGGCTTCTTGCTTTACATATACCAAAATTTCTCTCTCTCTCTCTCTCTCTCTCTCTCTCTCTCTCTCTCTCTCTCACACACACACACACACACACACACACATGCACACTAACATTCGGTACATGGGACAAATAAAAATTTTGTTTGCAAAGCTAAATATTGTCAAACTATCATATTTGCCACAAGCAAACAGACACTGTGGAAATTCATGTATCCAACTAACTGCCAAAATGCTTGACAAAGACTCTCAGTGGTTTAATTTCAGATCCTTCCATTCTGCACGAGTCATTTTCCTACAAGTCTACTTGACAATTTGTCTCTTTTCAGTGGATTCCCAACAATGTGAAGTATGTGCTTCAAGATGAAAAGAGCACCCAAGAGGCAGATCAATAGTTGATAAACAGTTGACATATGCTGAGCTATTTAATTGGCCCTTTGAACATAATCATGAATTGTATGCAGAGGTAAGACTTCAACAGAACAGGTAAACTCTCATCATTTTATTTAATGAATCCAAAGATCAAACTGCAAATAAAATGTGAAATTACTGAAAGAGGGTATGGATGATAATTGGGGCTATATCTGCTACTCTAACTCAGGGGCAAACTAGAGCTTCCCAGATACCCATGTGGGAACAAGCTTGTGACCAGATGCCTTGGGATATTCATTTCTATTGTTTCTATAGAAAATGAGCTTAAAGATGATTATCAAGTTTTAAAAATGTGAACATGAACTCACATTAAGTTTTAAGAAAAACAAATAACCTTGGTATCAATGGCACTAATTTACTCCTTATTTACAGGTATGTAAAATGAAAGATGTTTCCTCAGCTTGTCAAAACACATCTCTCAGAATAATTGCTTTTTCTGATCCTTCTCTTTTTTTATTTTATTTCTATCACTTCAGTAATAGTGTCAAATCAGGATAGAAACAGACAAACATTTGGTGTGATCATAGCATGGAAGTATAGTTTTCTTTTCTTTTCTTTTGTTTTTTGACGTACAATTTCCTAAAAGACTAAGGACATACATATGCTAACACCATTTGGTATTATTCATATGTTTTCTTAGTTTAACAAACTCAGCAGAAGCATTAATTGCATGACGTGTGTAAGCCTAGTTACTGCCTTAATATTTAAAGTTGTGGTTAGACAAGAAATACAAAATCAGGATGGTGGCTAAGGTGCTCACCAATGTTAATTAAGGCTCTGATTCTGGACCTGCTGTGAGCCTTGTATGTCACTTTTATGCCTTTCTACTGCCAGACTATATTTTTTGGAAATTAGACCTGACAAATATTTATTGTTTGTATTTTATTTATCATATATTATATGAACATTTATATGCCAAAAAGGATAGAAAATCATGTTAGCATATATTTCATGAAAATTATATTGTGAAGAAAATATCAGTGATGAGGGCTTATTTACATTTTTATAAAGCTCTTGGATATCTGAAGTAATGCACTTCACTTTTAATCCCTCATTTGTGCTGGATTCATTCTGTAGCCAGAAACACCTTTTCTTTAGGTTTTCATTTTTTTATGATTTGAAGTATGCAAAACTCAGTCTTATACAAACATGTACTTAAATATGGAAAGGATGTGAAATTCTGGCCTGGGTAATTGTGTCAATTTGGTATTGATACTACACTAAAGTTTGCTGTAGTGGTTTCATGAGCTTATTTCCCATTTCACAATGTGAATGAATGGCAATGAAGCCACATTAATGAAATTTTTGTACTTTCCCCCCTTAATAATCATTGGATTATTTGATTTGGATGAATCTTCATCATGTGTATGATTTCCGTGCATTTGGCATTAAAATAAATCAGTTGGAAGAGTATACAAATTACCCCAAATGTCGATGTGGTCTTGCAGTATCTGACGCTATCAAGCTCACAGTGTCAAGTTATGTTTTCCAAATTCCAGTTTTCATTGGGAACTAGACATACATTCACTAAAAATCACCTTAGTAGTTCATTGCCATGAAGACAGAGGGTCATTAGTTCATTTTCTTCTTAAGTTTCTGCCAAATATCTAATTTGAAGAATCATGCTATTCAGGTAATATTTGTGCCCTTTGGAAAGCAGAGCTGGTTGAGTACACACTTATGTGGTTTCACTTCCTACACCCATCATACTTCAGGAGGCTACAGAAGGGCTATGGGTACAGTCAGATTACATCACACAGACTATTGAACTTTAAAATTATTTTTAATGCTTTAGCAAGGACATAGTTAAGCTTATAATTTTCTATAGTGTATTGACAAAAACACTTGTAAAGACATGGCAGTAACAAGGCAGTCTGATACTGACTTCAAATATCTTAAGAGTTTTATCTATGATTGGTTTTGCATAATTAGTAAACATTTAGAAAGCTAGAAGAAAGGCCAAATATTGTTATAGTGTTGTGATGAAGATAGACTTGGCTTGCCAGGGCCAAGAACAAAAGCTATGGGAAGTATTGTGTTTACTGTTCTTGGGGAGGAACATGGGTATCCTCAGAGTCTTAGGGAAGATTCACTGTTCTCAGATGTGGCCTTGTGTTTGTGGCTTAGGAGAGGTTAGAGGAAATGAATGCTAGGTCCGAGTTTCTTTTTTATTTTTTTCAAGATACACATTTTTCCCTTTTAATTTTATATTACTCTAAAATATGCATACATATCCTCCACCCATATACCAAGGTTACAAAGGCTTAAAATAAGTGGTAGGTTAATTCTAGAGCTTATTAAGAGATTCACATTATAAGAGTACAGTTGCTTTCAGATAAAGAGGAATATAACATTGACGTTGCTCAGTTTGACTTACAACTAGGTGCTTGGTGCTAGTGTTCTCATATGAGGAATACCATCCATCATTTGTTTTTCTTGGATTATCAGTAAATAATACTACGCATGGATTACTCAATAAATCTCACATTTCTAGGGGACATAGCAGAGATATATTCAAAAATCTGTTTCTAAAAACACTAGGAACCTCTCCATAAGTTCAAAACATGTATCCTGGTAAAGATTTGTCATACATTTAGCATGGATGTGATCATTTCTTCTCACCATAGGGTCAGAGAACAGACTTGTGTCTTGCTATATGTTTGCAGAACGCCAAGGTTTCCTAGCAGCAGATGCCAGGTCTGAGATGTCGGGGATCACATTTCTTCTTATTTTCATGCAGTTTCCTCCTGGGTTCCCTGTACCGTAATTCCCTTTTGTTCTTGTTCACTTCCTTGAAGACATGAGCTAGACTCATTTTATCCATTGGTTCAGGGAAGATATTAATGAGCAAAGCACAAGGCAAAATGACCTGTATTCTAATGCTTAATCCTTAAAAAAATCAATGGATAAGCTGATAATTTAGATGATAGCAGATTGTTCTGGATATGAGAATATAGACAGATTTTCTGGCAAGTGTCAGGAAGAGATTCAAAAGAGCCAAAAGTTTGTACAGTTGTGGATCATTGAGAAGCTTCAGATCTCAGCAGGATTGGAAATAAAACCTGAAGAGAGAATTGGAGATTCCAGAGCAGAGCTGCCTTTCTAACCACCATCCAATTCTTCAAGCTGGGTGAAATTACACAGGAAATAAGTCCTTATACTAAAGTTGTGCTTTAATTTACAGGATAGAAATAGCATTATGCTCTTACATTTCTGTAAGTTCAGGGCTTTTTATTTTTTATATCCTCTTTACAATATCTGTGTATGTATGCTTACTATGGTAACTAATATTTATGGGCCTGCAAAATTATTTCTTACTGAAATGTCATCTTTTTCTCATGTTTTATCTCTTTATATGACCTGTAAAATAACTAGACTATGAGAATTCTTAAATTTCACTGGAAAAAATAAGACGGGTTTGATGAAATTGTTTCAACATGCAAAACCAAGGAGAGTTAGAGATTTACAAAGTCTATGTTGACTGAGGTGACAAAAGGGTAGTCTACTACCTAAAGAAAATAATTGAAACTGAGATGCGTCCTGCAGAAAAACAATTAAAATAATTTTATTTGCAGCCTAAATAATCTGAGTGAAGTGCCAGATTATGAGACAAGAAATGCATACTTTCAAAAGAGTTTCCATAGAAGTTATTGTGTTAAAACATAAATTCTTCGTTTGATTCATTGTCTATCATGTTATAATACTTTTATTGATAAATTGTGTATTTCATTCATTATCTTTCAGTGCAATTTGGACACATTCTCCTCTCCATGCCCCCATCCCACCCCCTTTCTTGCCTTCAGCCATACATGTCTTGCATCTTTCCTTCAGTCTTTCCAAAGATTTTCCCTGCAGAAGCTCGTTGTTTTAGGCAGAGTTTAACAGTATTATTAGTTCTTTAACCCTGTCTTTAGTTGTTGTTTTTTCCTCCCCTTTGTATTGCTCCAACAGATGCCTATATATTCATAACATATGCCTTAAAATTAGAGTTTCTTCACAGGCTTGGAAAAAATGTCCTTAATTTCATTTGGAAAAACAAAAGACCCGTAATAGCCAAAGCAGCCCTGAGTGAAAAGAGCAATACAGGGGGGATCTCTATACCAGACTTCAAACTATACTACAAGGCTATAGTCATAAAAACAGGTTGGTACTGGCACAAAAACAGACCTGTTCACCAATGGAACAAAACTGAAAATCCAAATCTGAGCACATACAACTTCAGCCACCTCATATTTGACAAGGGTGACAAGAAGACACAATGAAGGCAATAAAGCATCTTCAGCAAGTTGTATTGGCAAAACTGGATCACAACTTGTAGAAGAATGAAATTAAACCCCTACATCTCGCCCTGTACAAAAGTCAGCTCCAGGTGGATCAAAGTCCTCAACTTGAAACCCCAAACTCTGAAGGTGATAGAAGAAAAACTTGGCAGCAGACTACAACACATAGGCATAGGAAAAGACTTCCTAAATCAGACAACAGCTACACAAGAATGAAGGTAGACAATTGAAAAATGGTAACTCATTAAACTCAAAAGAGTCTGTACATCAAAAGAAACAATCAAGGAAGTGAAGAGAAAACCCACAGAGTGGGAGGAAAACTTCACTGCAGATACATCTGACAAAGCATTGATTTCCAGAATATATAAACTACTCATAAAACAAAGAAGAAAGAAAACAAATGACCCACTCAAAAGATGGAGCAAAGAGCTGAACAGAGACTTAAGTGAGGAATTAGAGATGGCTGAGAAAAATCTTAAAAGTTGTTCAACACCACTAATACTTAAGGAGATGAAAATTGAATCCAATTTAAGATAACATCTTACTCCAATAAGACTGGCTAGGATCAAGAAAACAAATGATACCAAGTGCTGGAGAGGTTGTGGGGAAAGAGAAACACTCATCCACTGCTGGTGGGAACGTAAACTCATACAGACACTATGGAAAGCAGTATGGAGAACCCTTGGAAGACTTGGAATGAACTCACCACCTGACCCTGCCATAATACTCCTGCATATATATCCACAAAACTCATCTTACCACAGATATACCTGCACAGCCATGTTTATTGCAGCTCTCTTCACAATAGCAAGGAGCTGGAACCAAGCTAAGTGCCTCTCAACTAACAAGTGGATAGAGAAAATGTGGTACATCTACACAATGGAGTTCTATGCAGCGGTAAAGATGACATCATGAATTTTGCAGGTAAATGGGTGGAGCTAGAAGATACCATGCTGAGTGGAGTAACACAGTCCCAGAAAAACAAACTACAAGTATCATCCCTCATCTCTGGATGCTAGCACCAATTACCTAATTGTTTGGCAAACTGAGACACATTAATGTGGTCTGAAAACAACTGTGCTCTTATATTGTAGAATCCCTTAAAAAAACAAATAACTCTAAAAAATAAAATAAAATTATGTCCTCTGGGAATAAACTGTATGTTGATTCCAAGATATGTTTAGGAATTCACGCCTTTAATCCTAGCACTTGGGAGGCAGAGGCAGGCAGATCTTTGTGAGTTCAAGGCCAGCCTGGTCTACAGAGTGAGTTCCAGGATAGCTGGGGCTACAGGGAGACCCTGTCTCGAAAAGACCAAAAAAAAAAAAAAATATGAATACATGCCTTCCACCTGCATACAGTAATTAGAGTCTGAAAATAAGTGGTAAATTAATTCTAGAGCCTGTTAAGAGATTTACATTATAACAACACAGTTGCTTTCAGATAAAAAGAAATATAACAGTAATGTTCAGCTTGCCTTTCAACTGGGGCATTGGTATTAGCATCCAGAAATGAGGGAAAGCATTCCCATTTGTTTTCCTAGGACTCTGTTACTTCATTTAGCATAATGGCTTCAAGTTCCATCCATTTACCTGCAAAATTCATTATATCATCTTTCTTTACCACTGCATAGAATTCCATCATGCAGATGTACCATATTTTCTTTATCCACTAGTCTGTTGAGGGGCATTTGGGTTGGTGCCAGCTCTTCATTATTGTGAAGAGAGCTGCAATAAACATAGATGTTCATGTCTTCGCAGTAGGATTATTCTTGTGGGTATATACCCAGGAGTGGTATGACTGGGTCAGGTGGTAGGCTTATTTGAGTCTTTTAAGGGTTCTCCATACTGCTTTCCGTAATGGTTGTATGAATTTACAGCCCCACCAGCAGTGGATGAGAGTTCTCCTTTCCCCATAACCTCTCCACCATTTGGTGTCTTTTGTTTTCTTGATTTTAGCCAAGAGCATTAGAGTGAGATGGCTTCTGAGAGTATTATTTTTTACCACAACAAAGCAGTTTTAAAGGAATGTATTAGGAGTTCCAACACTATCCTAATATTGATATCTATATTATAAAATTGCTTGCATCATTGGGTGTCAAATTTGTGCCTATTGTGGATTAAACATCATGTGTGAGATGTTCTTTGGTACTAAATGAATCACTGAACAAAGAAAGATTTTAAGTGATTAATCTCTTTAACTACATGTGATATAGCCAGACAGGAAACAACTTAAAAGTAAGAAGAACTACCTTAAGAAGAGTTTTCCAATTGTTTGCAATAAACAATATATTTTCTTTTTTTTCAAAGGAGATATTTTCAATGGTTATGCTTCTTAAAAATTTTCATTTCAATTTCCTTTGTTGTAATGTCTATTATATAATGAGAATGAGATATAGGGTTCATGGACCATGCTTTTATTATTTATTTATTTTATTTTATTTTTATTGATGCTTTGTGTATTTCATACATCATTTTCCAATTCAGTTCAGGCATATATCCCCTTCCCTTCCCCCCACCCCACCCCTACCCATCCCAGATCATGCATTCTGCCATAACTTTTCTGCATTTTTCTCTGTTTTTTTGTTTTGTTTTGCTTTCATTTTTTTAACAATAAGTGATAATTTGTGAGTACAAGCATCTTTCATGTAAAACCAATTTGCAAGCAGTTGTGCCCAAACCCACACAGCTCATGGGTCCCACCATCCAGCAGGGGGGTGGGGGGGGGCTTGTATGTTCAATCAAGTTGATCAAATGAGTGTCCAGTCTATATTGTTGTAGTTTCACCATTCACCCCAATCGCAGCCCTTACATTCTACCATGCCCCCTCTTCCGCAGATTGTTCCCTAGGCTTAGAAAAGGGGCACAGGTGGATGAGAAGCAAAACAGTCTACTTTCTCTGGAGCTGTTGTCTTGGTCTCTAGTCAATTCTGGCTGTTTTCTTTCATGGGCTGCCAGCTTGTCCAGGCATAACCTTTCGATCCTACTAATGAAGCACACGCAATTAGATACACAGGTATTTAAACAGTACTAATTGTTATGGTAGGTTACTTTGGTATAGACACAGATGTTTGGATGGCCAGGGGATCCAAGCCCCCACAAAAGGTAAAGGCTCCTTGCCTCCAAACTGGGATTTCTGCAGGAACAGACGTGATAAGGCCCTGCTGTTGAAGACCTGATATAAACATGGGAAAGATGCATGGAGACCGCACTTTCAAGTATACAGATGGTCTCTGGAATGCCAGAGTGTGTTACCAAAGGCCACTAAACCAATAAAGCAAATATAGGTCTCCTTGAGTCAAGCAAGACTCCTCCGTCAGCACCAGCTACACCTCATCTGCCTGGAAATACTGTGCAGCAGTGGCAGCCATATATCTGTATATTCCAAATCTAATTGGCTGTTAGCTCTCTCCTTGGAGGAATAACCCACGGCTGATGCCACAAGCTTATATCCTCTAATGGTTAGGAGATGTTATAAACCACACGAAGACCCTGTCATACTTAATAGAAGAAAATGTCATTCATGGATTAACGGACCATGCTTGTAATCTGAGCACTCAGGTGCATCTCACTGAGGTTAAGGACAGTATTTTCTTTTTTTAATTTTTTAAAAAATTTTATTTATTTTTGTATGTGTATCAATGTACTGTCTGCATGTAGGTCTGTGCACCCGTGTCGTGCAATGCTGCGGAGGTCAGAAGAGGATCTCGGATTCCCCCGGAACTGGAGTTCTCCTGGAATTGGAGTTACAGACGGTTCTCGGCCGCCATGTGGGTGCTGGGGATCGAACCCGGGTCGTCTGCAAGAGCGTCGGTGCTCTTAACCGCTAGGCTATCTCTCCAGTCCCGAAAGTACTTTCTTAACTGTTGAGAGCACATCTCCTAACAGGTTAGTGGGAGATCATCTCCAGAACCCAGGTGCTCTGTTTAAGTTAATTTGGCACCACAACCACATGCAAGACACTCTGGAAAGTTGTGCTCATGACATTTTCTTTCATAGAACTTTCCTTTGTGAGATGAAAAGAATGCACTGTATTATTTTCAATTAAAAATTCCCCATGAAGGTTATAGAAGCTATGAATTTCCACCCCAAAACACTGAGCATCAAATGAGGCTGTGATCCCAATTGTATACTCAACTACTTTCTGAAATGAGTATTTCCCCTAACAGTAGAAGAAGCCATATACTTTGATTAAACACATGGAACTAAGAGGTTTGTCCCTTTAAAGCAGAATATTTCATTCTGGCCCAAGTATCAAACAAACAAAATGAAAACAATTTTTGTGAGTGTTCCAAAGAGCTTTTGAAATTCAAAATACTTCTAAGTATTTGAATTTGAATGTTAAATTGGTAAGACTGATTAATGTTACCATGTGAATATAAAATGGAGAAAAAACAAAATAGCTAGACTGTTTATCCTGATAATGTTCCCCCATTGGTCCTGGAGGAGCCAGAGCAGACATTGGCATATCATCTCTTCTGCAATCATGTAATTTTTTCTGCAAATAAGAGAAAGTGAATTCAGGTATGACTATTCTTTTGTCCACTTTCATTTCTATTAATCATTAGAAACTTGAACTCAAATATTTTTTCCACAGATATTCCAAAGTCTAATTCAAAAAGTGAAAAAAGATAAATGGGAATAATATGTTTATTTGGAATTGGCATCCTATTATATAAACAAAAGAGCTTTGCATTTGCAGTATTATTTAGTAAAATAAATTTCAGATGACTTCCTACAAATCTCTTATTGGTAATAAAGGTTTAAATAAATCTACTTTTACTCATTAAGTTACATGGTAAAATAACATGCTGTGTTTGGTAGTCTTTACATTCTAATGTTAAGACAGAACTAGAAAAAGTAGATTACTAAAAAAGAAATTAAAATATTATGCTATTTAAAAATATATAATTAGTGAATTTGATATCCCCTCACCTAAATGATGAGTCTGGAGAGATATCTCAGCAGGACAGGAACTGGTTGCTCTTGCAGAAGACCTGGATTTGAATTCCAGAACCCACATTGTGGTTAATAACTGTCCCTAACTTCTGATTTCTGTGGACATTGCACGACATGAGTTCACTTATATGCATGCAGGCAATATGCTCATATGCACAGAACAAAACCATCCAAACATCTGTGTCTATACCAAAGAAACCTACCATAACAATTAGTACTGTTTAAGTACCTATATATCTAATTGTGTGTGCTTCATTAGTAGGATCGAAAGGCTATATATTATACTGTTTAATACCTAAATATCTAATTGCATGTGCTTCATTAGTAGGATTGAAAGGTTATGCCTGGACAAGCTGGCAGCCCATGAAAGAAAACAGCCAGAACTGACTAGAGACCAAGACATCAGCTCCAGAGAAAGTAGAGTGTTTTGCTTCTCATCCACCTGTGCCCCTTTTCTAAGCCTAGGGAACAATCTGCGGAAGAGGGGGCGTGGTAGAATGTAAGGGCTGCGATTGGGGTTAATGGTGAAACTACAACAATATAGACTGGACACTCATTTGATCAACTTGATTGAACATACAAGCCCCCCCTGCTGGATGGTGGGACCCATGAGCTGTGTGGGTTTGGGCACAACTGCTTGCAAATTGGTTTTACATGAAGGATGCTTGTACTCACAAATTATCACTTATTGTTAAAAAAATGAAAACAAAACAAAACAAAAAAGCAGAGAAAGATGCAGAAAACTTACGGCAGAATACATGATCTGGGATGGGTAGGGGTGGGGTGAGGGGGAAGGGAAGGGGATATATGCGTGAACTGAATTGGAAAATGTTGTATGAAATACACAAAGCATCAATAAAAAAAAAGAAAAAAAGTGAGAAAACTACTAAGAAAAATATGCAAAATGACAACTAATGAGAAAAATCATGAGGAGTATAAGGATTTTCTAAATGAACATTTGAATTACTAATTTAGGGAAAATCATCTTTTGCTTTCCAATTTTACTCAATAGAAAAAATTGTTTATTATTCCATAAACATGGGATTTTGATTCGTGTGTGTGTTTTCCTTTTACTGTTTTTGATGGTGATATTGTAGATATTGTTCTGTATTAGAAGAATTAGTTGGCTCTGTGCTTTGTGGAGAATTATTCAACCAAGATCAGCAAAATAAAATTCTCATTCTTGATCTTGGGACACAGACATTGCACAGATATTTGCTAAGTCTGTGGGAGAGGAGCTTAGGTGCTGTATCTTGATGTTACAGGACATTCTAGTGACTGTCCTGCTTATCAAAACCAGCAGTTTTATGACGAAAGACTTGGAGGCTGAATTAAGCATAATTAAAATTTAAGGGTAAAGTCAGGATTCAGATGCAAGCATGAAAACAATTTGATTTAGAAAACTAAAAATGTAATATCTCAGGGACAGAACTTTCCTGTCCATCATTTTCAAAAAATTCTTATCTGATCTTTCCTCTCTTAAATTTAATGATTCCAAACAGATGGCTCTCTTAAACTTTGTCAGTGTCTTCCTCAGAATCAGTATTCCCATTTTCTATAAGTTCTTGGAAGTCAAAACTTTAGAGGTCCAGTGATCATCCTATTTTTCCATATAAACTCCAGAGGGAAAGCAAGTGATTTATTGTCTTAAAGAAGAATACAGGAGAACAGAACATAGGTAGGTAAAAAAATGGTTTTACTGGGCTACTGGTCCTTCATGGTGGCACAAGCAAGACAGGATGAAAGGCTGGAAGTTGGGGGATAAGCTCATATATTTCTAATTACAATGTTTCAATGTTTTATTCTTCTTCCTAAGATATCATTTTCTTCATCATTTTGATTACTCTTCCCTTTGTTCATCTGTAAGTTTAAATTCCTTGGTGCAAGATTTCAGTGTTCCTACATAAAGACCAAAGTCATTTCTGAAGAAGTGTTTCTGTCTCTAATAATTTTCCTTATATCCATCTCCTCCCATGTTCTGGAATGAGGTTTATCTGGTTAAATGTGGGTAGATTAGAGGTGCACTGAAGCCTTGAGTCACACATCTTGCTCTGTAATGCCAAACTCCATTGCTGGACAAGACTGCCCAGTGATTCTTATGTGGTGTCTAATCACAAAATCTCCTGCCTGGAAAGTCACTGTTGAACAACACTGGCCTTTTCCAGTGTCCTTCACAAAAATTTCCTTCCCCCTCCCCAGGGTTTCCAAATGATCCTCCCTTTAAAGACATTCTATGGGGTCCTGTTCTTATAGAGAAGTCCATTTTTTTTCACAGTGTTCATTTTCATAGAACTTTTGTTCATTTCATATTACACATCTCAAACTAATCTAGACATTCTCATACATTTCACCCACTATAGTCCCCCCAACCAGATTTCATGCATTCTGTCATACTGAGTCAAGTTTGTGCAGCCAGGTGTCCCCCGGTACAAGTTCCTTTATGGCAGTCTATTCAGCTTATCTAGCATCACTCTCTTAAGAAAACCAATTCTCAGGGCTGGAGAGATGGGTAAGTGGTTAACAGCACTGGTTGCTCTGTGGAGGCCCAGGTTCAATTCCCAGAACACATATTGTGGTGGTTTGAATGAAAGTGTCCCCCCATAGGCTTTTAAGTATTGAGACATTTTGTCTCCAGTTGGTGGCACTGTTCTTGGAGGTCGTAGAAGGTGTGGCCATGCTGGAGGAAGTACATCATTGGCAGGCCTAGTGAATTTAACAAGCCAGTCTCTCTCTCTGTTTCCTGTGCTCATTGTGAGATGTGACCCTGGGTTTACTGCTCTAGCCCCGGCCACCATGATTCCCTCCATGATGGACTCTAATTCCCTGGGCTTGCTGCTCCAGCCCCTGCCACCATGCTTCCTGCCACAATGGACTCTAATTCCCTGGAATCATCAATCATAAGTTCAAAAAACTCTTCCTTTTATAAGTTCCCTTGGTCATGGTGGGTTTTATCACAGCAACAGAAAAGTGACTAATACAGTCATATGATGACTAATAACTTTCAATAACTCCATTTCCAGGGTATCCAGCACTTTTTATGGACCCCCTTGGACACTGCACAAGGGCGCACCTACTTACATGTAGGAAATGCATGCATACACATAAAATAAAAATATATAAAATATTTCTTATAAATAAATATTTGAGTAAAAAATAAAACCAACTTTCTCTCAAAATCAGCTGCCAATGGTTCTTCTGCTAAGAATAGGGGTCTTCTGCCTGTTGCGCGCAGCAGTCTCGCCGGCAAGAACTTCACGCGGACAACAGGATTCTTCTGCAGCAAACTTTATTGTGTACAGAAGGACCCCGAAATGGGGCAGAAGCACTGCTTATATAGCAGTCTAGAGGGCTTGTGCATGCTCTGGATTGGTGCACCATCCGATGCCTCATTTGCATACCAAAAGCATGGGCTCGAACATCCTGTGGTTAATGAGCATCCTGTTTATCTTACGAGGAGGAAGTAAGGAGGGGAAGGGCAGGATGAAGATAAGCCTGGAATGTCCTGTGGGCTGGAACATCCTGAGGCTTATTTTACGTGGAGGAAGTAAAGTGAAACTAGCCTTCCTTGCTCGATGGGCGGGGGTGAGTTCACGAAACTCTAGCACAGGCTTTCTTTAACGAAGCAGGCTACCAACATCTGCCCATTTCAAAGGCTCTATACTGGGAATTGTTTGACTGGGTTTTCATGGGTCTTGCGCATGCTGTGATCATTGCTGTAACTTTATATGAACATGATCCCAGAGGCCTGAAGAACTGTTTCCTTATGTTTTTGCACTAAGGCTACCTTTTATAATTCTGCCTCTTCTTCCTCAATGGTCCTTTAGATATGAGTGTGTGAGGTTTAGTTTAGGAGTGCTCACAGTCTTTTATTCTCTATTACACTTAGGCCAATTGTGGCCTTCTGTGTACATCACATGCTATTATATGAGGAAGCTTTACTTGTAAAAGTTCAGAGAAGCACAAGTATTATCTCGACCTTCTGTTCCACTATGTTCCATGATGTTTAAGTGTAGAGGTTCCTTTGTAGTTGTATGACTTAGGGCACTTATTGTCTATGTGTGACCAGTTGTCACACTATTTAATAGTCTCCCTTTTTTGAAGAAAGAAGTTTCTTCCTTTCTCTTTATCACTGTGCTTTCTGTCTTTTTCCTGGCTTCTTTGTTACATCAAGATATATACTCACATATAAAAGATTGGTGCTAAAATCCACAAATAAGAGATAATATATGTTGCTTGCTTTTTTGAGTCTGTGTTATTTACCTTAGTATAACAGTTTCAAAATCCATCCAGTTACATATAAATTACATAATTTAATTTTTCCTTACTGCAGAATAGAACTCCATTTTGTAAATAAAAGACAATTTAATTTTCTATTCCTCAGATCAGGGGCATTTAGTTTCTTTCTATTTTTACCTATTGTGAAGAGCAGCAACAAACATGTATGTACAGATATATCTATAGTAGGATGAGTCCTTTGAGTATAAACCAAGGAGTGGTATACTCAGATCGTAATGGTAGATTTACTTTTAGATTTTTGAGACCTCCACACTGCTTTACATAGTGCATTCCTTCCAGCAGTGAACGAGTTTTCTCCTTTCTCCACCACCCCATCTGTGTTTGTTTTTTGTTCCCTTGATCTTAGCTGGATTTACTGGGGTAAAATGAAATCTTTAAGTGGTTTTGATAATTACTAAGGATGTTGAACACTTTTTAAGGTGTTTCTTAGCCATTTTTATTTCTTCACTTGAGAACTCTCTGTTCAGGTCCTTAGCCTATTTTCTTCTTGGGTTGTTCATTTTCTGATTTCATTGTTTTTTTCTAGTGTGCATATTGATCCTCTATTGTAGATGTAACAGGTAAGGATTTTTCTCCCACTCAGTGGATTTCCTTTTCCTTGGTTGTTCCTTTTGCTGTCCAGAAGCATTTTAATTTCACAAGGTTGCTTTTTTTATTTTTGTATGCCTGAGCAACTGATATCCAATTTAAAGAGTCCTTTCTTGTACCTATATTTTGTAAGTTACTGCCTATGAGAGAGGGGAAAAGCAGGAGACACATGTTACGGGGGTCAGGATTATGGGTAGCAATGACAAAAATGGTGGCATTCAGCTGGGAAGGGAGGAGAGAAGAATGTACAAGGAACAATGGGGTAAAGGGGAAGAAGGAACCGAAGAGAGGGCATATAACAGGAGATAGGTATTAACAGGGGGAAATGGTGGATCTTAAATTGTGGAAGAAAGAGGGAGATTAGACAAGGAGAGAGTATAAGAGATAAATAAAACTTATCTGGCATAGGAAGCCAGAGGGAAATGTTTTAACTCAACACTCACTCCAAGAAAAACATGCATGCAATATTTGAAAATAAGCACCTTTGTATACTTGAAGGCTATATACAAGAAACACAGTGCCATCCAGGAGAAACCTCCCTTTAAGCTCTTGATCAGACTAGTCAAAGAGACTCTGAAAATAACACAGACTATTGCCACAGTCCATGATTACCTCCCAGAACTTGAGGGTAAGACCTTATTGTTGAAGACAAGACATATTTTCTGACACATGAATTGGAAAAATGGAGTTGGAACTGACCTGGAAGCCTACCTGAAGATGTGGTCTGATAATTCTTGAAGATACAATGTAAGCTGATAGGGGAGAAAATAAATTAATTGTCCAGCCCAGCTGCAAAATGTAATAACCACACAAGGATTGGCACAGCAAACTCTTTCTGTTGGTGCAAATAGTGATGATTTTATGTAGGTTGTAATCAAGAGCTGTCAATTGGAATTAAATCACCTCAGTGGGTGGGAACTCATATGTGGCACAGTAAATTTAGCCAAATACACATGGCTGGTGAGTTAGATACTAAAGAAAACCCTATCTGTGGCATTTCTCTAGCAGATTAAATATTGTACTATATGCAAAATATGGTTCATTATATTTGCACACAAATATTCTGTGATTTGGATAACAATGAAGTTTCTTTTTGCAAGAGATGGAGGCTATTCAGATGGGAGTTACTGAGATACCCAGCTTGTGGATTAAACAGCTAAGGGGATGTCAGCCTCATCAGAATATATACTGCCATTGTTGGACTACCTGGGGTGTATCATGGAGGCCAGTGCAGGATGATAAAGACAGGATGCATGCTTACTGGACTTCATTTTGGGGACCTGGGAGGGAAAGACCCCAATGTGAAGCAAAAGTGCAGGCTTGATGGTTGTTTTGGATTGCCAAGGAGGAACCTTCGAGCACTTCCTTAAGAAAATCCTCTAATTCAAGTGATATGTGTATGTATGTATGTATGTATATATTTATATATATATATATATAATTATGCATATATAAAATTATGCATATATAATTATGCAATATATATATTATATATATATTAATATACACATACAATCACACACAAAATAAAAAAAAAAAAGACCTGAAAAAAAAAAAAAACCCTGGAAAGACTCAGGAAAAGATGCAGGACATGTATGGCAGAGTGCAGGTTCTCAGGTGGAGTGGGGGGCATGGAAAAGGAAGTGACTCTAGATTCAATTGAGAAATGATGATGTGTGACCTGTGGAAAAAGGTTAAATAATAATAATAATAATAATAATAATAATAATAATAATAAAGCAGGGGGAAAAAGAGATGGATGCTATTGCAGAATTTCACAATGGGTCATACTGAGAAAATATATATCTAAAACATTCCCAACCCTAAGTGACATATCAACTCTGGAATCTCTACACCTAAGGCTCATGGAACATAGCAGAACATGAGCTAGAGAGATTATGAATCTATCTCCCTCAACTCTCACTGGTGAAGCTTCATCATACAACAAAGTGTGATGCACATAGAAGGTGGCAGTAATTTCTTATTGTACACTAGGTATGGATCACCATATTTACAGATGAGAAACCTGTCCTTATTTCCTGTCCTCCACATTCGCTCTGAGCAACTTTGCACCTCTGACTTTCTCCAGCTAGAAAGGGTTGCCTGTTACATCCCAGTGTTTTCAAAAAATAAAGCTCTCTATGTATGCTTGTTAAAGAGATCTAAGTTTGTCTTAGTAGATCATTCACAGTCACTTGTGGATCCTTAGATACTGACAATTCTGTCTTTATGCATGTGACACCTAATAGCATTGTTTAATTTAGAAAATCTTAAAATTTCATCAGAATGAGTGAGGAGAAATCAATCTTTGATGTTGTTTGGCTATTCAATGCATGCCCTCTTGCTCTTCACTGTCCTTAATGTCCAAATATCATGTCCAAATGAAACAGCAATATACACCTGAATGCCCAGTAAAGAAACCTCTACTTGGCCATAAGGACTGCATTGGGAACACACATTCTAACTGGCTGCTGCTGTGTCTTGAGAACAAAGGACGGAATGGAGGTTTTATTACAGCAAGTTGTTTTGACTGAAAGTTCAGTGCTTGCCAGAACTGAGAAGTTCTGATTAGGAAATTACTATGCAAAGCCAGGAGTGAGGTTATATGTGGCAGTTCCACAGTCAGTTGCTAAATAGAAATATAGGGCAAGCTGTTACACTGAATTGGTTCTGTGGTGAGACGATTCTTGCAGCAGGTGTCTAAGACCCAAGTTTTGTCATTTCTTTTCTAAGAGCTTTTTGATTCCATTCCATTTTAAGTGAGTCCAAAAAGAATGTGTCCCTTCTGTATCATGAATTCTCCCAATTGCTTTTCAAATGACTCTATGGTTCACTGAGACATGCTTATATTTTAAAACATGTTGCATTCAGTAGGCTCTCATTTTCTATGATACCCAATACTTGTGGCCATGCCCAAACATTCTTTACCTTTTAAGGCTAGAAAGACCTACATTGTTTACCAATTACTTTCTATTCTGGTATTATGTTATATGAGACATAAATATTATATATATTCAGGGTATTCAAAATGATATTTAGGCAATGTATATGTTTTAAAATTATTTAGGCAAGTTAGTTAATATAACTTTTTCAAATGATTTTCGTAACTTTCCTGATTTGGGGGAGAAGATTTAATGTTGGTTACACATATTGTCTGTTGGTCCTTTAGTCATGCATGGCTGCAATCCACATGATGTTCCTCCCTCCTAGAAACAGGCTGGCAGCTTCGCAAGGATACAAGCCTCCTGCCTGCTGGTAGGAGACAGTCCCTAGTCTGTGCTTCTGGAAAGGAGGGGGGCTGGGAGGGACCTTGGGAAGTTACCCAGAGACAAGAAGTGAAAGAAACAGACTCAAAGGGAGATAGACTCAGTTTTATTCATGCCAGCAATATGTTTATATACTAAAAGCTACTGTGCTCTGAGCAAGGAAGTGGGGGGCAGGAGGAAGGGAAGGTCAAGCCACCTTGGCTCCTGGGGGGGGCAGAGCTCCTGTTTTTGCAACCAGTAAACTAGAGGTGTGACATTTTGCTCAATACCTTAAGGGAAGATGCCATCCGGGTCTGGAACTTTGAAGAGATAGGCGAGGCAAGAAACACTGCAATATCCTGACCTCAGGGAGCTATAGATAACTCACAGAGATAACTTGAATGCTCATAGAGATATCAGATAAATCTCAGAAATTCTAGGACAGGTCTTACAGGTCTTCCTCGAGCCAGGCAAAGTTTCATTCCTACAGTTTAAGATATATTTTCTTCACAATTTTTAACATGCGATCCATTTTTTCATTGTTTTCATGCTGTGCACCAGATCTCTAGAATTCATTCATCTTTGCAAACTGAATATTTACCGCATTTGAAAAAAAACACTCCATCCCCTACCCTCCTCCAATTTTCAGTTCTTGGTCAACATTTTTCTGTACTCTTTTCTTTTATTTCCTCATTTTAGTTTCCAAATGTAAATGAGTTCAGGCCACTACACAAGTATATATATATATATTGAAACAGACTGTGTTTGGAGGCTGATTCTGTAGGGAATAATTAAGTTTGAGTGATCTTGTAGCCTTTAAAAAACCTAGCTCTTTCTGCCTTGTGAGTACTCAATGATTTTGTAGCAATTTGCATGGCAGGAAGTGATCTCCTCAGAGTCTGGTAATGGTATACCTAGATTATAGAGTTCTGGTATCCACAAGAGTCAGATCAAAATTTCTGTTGTTTAAGCCACCCTATCCACAGTAATTTGTTATGCCCATGCCAGTGGACTAAGATAAATACTGGTAATAAATTCTGTCTCTACAAACTTTCCTCTGTTTATAATAGTCTTTGATTGTTTCAAGGAATGAAGGTGCATTACCACCTGGGAATCCTGCCCTCAATGGGGGATTCCTCAGAGATAATGCCCTACAAATGTAAATGGTTAAAAGTCATGAGTCTGATACTCTCTTGGTTGGATTGAGGTCATCAGAAGGATAGACATGAAACATAAAGAGCTGTATGGTCTTCCCATTAAAGGTTTGCTCCCCAAACCTTAAAAGCACATCCGTAAAAAAAATAAGACCTATAGAAACTGTGAATTCCTGGTCAAAGCATGTTAAATTTTCTAGAGCACAGGTGACAAAGGTCTTGCTAAACCTGTCAAAATTTTGTGTAAGAAATGAACTTTGTGTATGCAGCTCCTGAGACTTGGGGGTTAAAGTGTTTACACAAGATTCTCAAGGCTTTCCCATTGATAGAAAGATTGTGAGCATTCCATTTCCTTCCTGGACAGACCACTAGAATTAAACTTGGGGAAATAAATAACCCAATTCACAGAATGCACTAAATTTACTCTAGGAACCAGCCTAGAAGGAACTTTGTAGAAGGGATAAACTGTTGTGTGGGGGCATATATTCTTCAACAGTTTACGTAAGTTTGTAAATCATTTCAAATGATGAGACAGTCTTTTTTAACAGAATATTTCAAACATACCCAACTGGATTTCCCAGGATCATGTCTTTCATATTTCTACTTTTCCCTTGATTAAAACTTTTAAATTATGATTTGCCACATATTGAGAATAATATTATTTTAAGCAGTAGCAAATGAATGAAGAATCCCAGTATTTAATATCAAATTCAGCTGTGTGAGGCTTCAATGATTGTTTGAAAACCCCTAATAGTTTTATTATATCCCTTACAGCAATGAATTAAGTATTAAGAATGAATAACAGCAACAATAACACATTTTAATAAAACACATTAATTAACATATGTTGAATGGTAATGAGTCTTTTTTTGTTGGCAACCAGTTTTACCAACCAGAGGACAGTAGAATGCAAATTGAGCACCTTCCATCTCTATTCCTGTAGTTGACTGGGGAAAACAGTCAATGACTCACAGGTCATGTTAATGAAATGATTTTTAACTAATATTATTCAAGCAGAATAAAATCAGCGTTTATTTATTTAGAGGATATTTCTTAAATTTACACAATTTATGTCTAACCCCCAAAAGGAAAATTCCAACTGCTTTATATCAGCAAACTATGGAGAGTTCTATTACTATATTTCAGAATTTAGCACAGTTTGGCTCCAGATGTTCAGACTCCAAAGTAGAATTACAGAATGTCTTCTCATTAGTATTTGCTCTGCTAATGGAATGTGTTACCTATGACTTGTACAAGAATGGAACATTACAGGTTGACTTCATAGGTGTGCTGAGTTATAATTCAAACTAGTAACACATCAAAATATGCGAGAGTCCATGTTGACCTTACCCATGACAATTAATCACTGTTGTATGAAAACTACCCACAAAGCTCTAAAGGTAAATGGGTTCAGAGCATGAAACCATTCTCCATTTTCATGTCTTATTATTTGTGAGAGGATGTATATATTTTATACTAGTTCCTTCTGTGTCTTCATGCTCTAATGATATGCCAATTGAAAATTTATATAACTAACTGCTTAGTGTAAATAAAGATGTTATGAATCATCTCTTATACATATCATTTTAAAGTTATGAAAGGGAAGGAGGTGGCTTTTTAAGCTTCTATCACATTTAATTACATAATGATACAAACTTGAAAATACATATATTTGAGGACATAATAAAATTTCATATCTTCTTGTTTCATAATATGTAACAGAGAAACATCTTGGGAAAATAACAATGTCAAATATCAATTATAGTTAATAGTAATGGTAAAATTAGCAGCAAAGGTCAACCTATTGTTGGCGCTGTTTTAGTGCCGAGGGCTGCATTTAATTCTATTAATTTGAGTTTTGAGGCTATAGTACTCTGAACAAGGAATAAAAGTCATTTCCCTAACAAGATTCTATTTGAGATAAATTGACAGATCCCTTCTAATGTGTCCCTGTGAGCCTTTGTATTCTGTTGAATTATTTGCCAGAGCAACATTCTTATTATTACTTTTCTAATGTATTTAAACTATATATCTTAATTTAAACCTTATGATGCCAACCCTTCTATTAATTTTTCTGAATTCTATAGGAAACATCTGTTGCTATAATTCTTCTTATTCCATGTTTTGTGTCATGTTTCTAAATCTTAGACTAGATTTGACCTTAAATGCAGCATAATTTAGACATGTTTTCCTCATGTGGCAGCTGAAAAGTTGCTCTAAATAGTAAAATTTAATAGAAACTTTTAAGGTGGAAAGAACACATTGCTTAAATATTTGTATAATATTGGATACAAAGCAGGCCATGAGGTGTGGATGATCCAATTCAATATTATTTCTAAGTAGAATTGGTAGGCAGTCAGAGGCAATTATAAGACAGTTTAGATACAAAATGATCTCCCATTGTGCATTCTACTCTATCTAGCTCTTGTTATTTCTCAATTCTCTTTCCTAATGTCTATCTGCTCCAGCAGTAATTTCTGTGTATTATTGGTAGATATTTTACTCTGTTTTTCTATCTTCATTTATAAAGCCTTTGTTAGGGTGTGTCGTGGGGTTAGGGTGTGATTGGCTCTGGGAACTGAAGTCGTTTGCTTATAAAGGCAAGCTGTAGCAGGCAATAAGTCGAATTCTCCATTACCACCATTACAGAATTCCTGGCTGTTATTTTTCATATGCATACAAGCCGAAGGCCTGCATTTCATTTGGGTGGCCAGTGGGTTGGACAGCAGTCTTTAGACTACCAGTCTGGATAGCTGGTGTGGTGGAGTGAATTGTGAGTGGACATAGGCTGAAGATAGGCCACCAGCCATCAGCCTGAAATTCCTGTCCAGGGGGCCAGCAGTCCCTGGGCAGGTGGAAAAATCATGGTCAAGGGTGGGAAACGTTCTGTAGTCCCAGGCTAAGGACCTGAGTTGGAAGTACCTCTCAGGTCGGGTTATGAAAGTAGAAAGTAACCAACTGACCTCTATGTCGAGAGGTCACTTTCCTACACTGGCCGCAGGCAGGTACTGTGCTCCCCCTTCCTTTAGCAGTGCTGCACTGCACCTGCTCATGGCAAAGGAAGCTTCCTACAGAATAGAGTTTCTATAGTCAGCCTGCTAGGTCCCTTCACCCTGAACAAAGCAGATATTTCATATATTTCATCCAGGATTCATCCCTGTTCCTGAGCACATAGTATGATCTTGTTAAATATTTGTTAGATACAATAATGTATTTCATTGTTAGAACATAGAATGTGCTCAGTACTTTTTCCTTACTATCTGTGCTTTTGTCCCTGGACGCAATAAATGGTCTCATTTTTATAATCCATCCTATGCTGTGATTCTTTTGAGAAGAAGAATCAATTCTAAAATATCACAATACATATTGTGGTCACTGGTGCCTAGTAGATATATAATCAGAAGGGCTTAGATTGAGTTTATATAAATGAATAGAAAAATGAAACCTAAGCAGAAAATTCAGAAATCTGTTTTCATCTATAATCGTGCTACAAGGCAGGGAGCTCTGTTTAATAACACTCTGCACTCCCATTTATATGAAAAATAAGTGAATTCTTTTGAGTATTCCCATGTATATTCTCCCAAGCTATCATGGTGCTCCTCACTGAACATTCTTACTCCCAGCCTAAGGGAAGCTAAACTACTCTAAAAATACAGTGGGGAACAGCATCCGTTTTACATCCAATTCATCAATTAGTCATTCCAAGACACTGAGTTGCCTTGTAAGTGGCCAAGGAATGTTTATGCCACCACATTTAAAGTAAGACGTCAGCAGTGAAATTCATGTCTTCCTTCTTGCCTTTCCAGCTGCAGGTTATATGCTATTTTAAAATCAGAACATCACTTCTATTCCAGACATAAAAGAAGGACAATGTTCAGCTTTTGCATATATGTGACAACTCATTCTTACAGTAGGGATCCAGGCAGGGCAGGTATTGATAACCTATTCC
This sequence comes from Rhizomys pruinosus, assembly GCA_009823505.1. Classification (NCBI taxonomy): domain Eukaryota; kingdom Metazoa; phylum Chordata; class Mammalia; order Rodentia; family Spalacidae; genus Rhizomys; species Rhizomys pruinosus. Next base: position 284,949 of record VZQC01006713.1, read on the forward strand.
ATGAATTTGAATTGATCCGAATTTATTAAATCTACTTTACCTCTAATAGGTGAAATAATGGCCTTGATAATTGATTTTGATAAAATAAATTAAGTATAATGTACATAAATCAACATACCAAATACCATTAGAGGGACTTGAGAGCTAGCTCAGTGGTTAGGAACACTGTCTACTCTGGCAGAAGACCTGGGTTTGCTCCTCAGACCCCATGTCAGCTAACAACTGTCTGTAACTTCAGTTCCAGAGGCTTCAGTGCCTTTTTCTGATATCCGTGGGCATTGCATTGCATGATATGGATGTACTTACATACATGCATGGAATACAATTGCACCCATAAAATAATAAAAAATACAATATTTAAAAATTACAAATTGGGAATTTATCAGTCAATCTTTCTCTGTTTCAAACACTTTTTTACTTACTTTTTCATTAATTTTCACAAATTACTGTGATGGGTTGGATGAGATGTATCCCATAGAGTTTCAAGTGTTTGAACACTTGGACAAGGAGAGGAACCTGGAACCATTAGGAGGTGTGGCCTAACTGGAGTAAGCATGTCAGTAAGAGTTGGCATTGAGAGTTCATAACCTTGACTTACTTTCAGTTTTCCTCTCTCTTTTATTCCTCTGTATGCTTAAAGGTGTGAGGGCTCAGCATTCTGGTCCAGGTGCTCCAACCATGTTTCCCCCATTATGATAGACACTTAACCATCTAGGACCATAAACCCAAATAAAAGCTTGCTTCTCCAAGTTACCTTGGTTCTGGCATTTTATCACAGCAACAACAAGTCCCTAAAGCAATAACCTTCCAAATTTTAATGCATGAATATCAGAAAATGTAATGACCAAGATATGGATTATAAACGTATTTTAAATTAATTAATTGTATTTACTGTCACAGCTATTTATATGAAAACTTTATATGTGTATACAATGAAATATGATCAAGTACACATCCCACTCCCTCTAAATACATCCAATAATATGAAGATGGACTTGTGATACTTGTGAGTTTTCCCAACATCCTCTTGTGAATACTTAATGCATTGCATACAAGTACAGGTATTAGAAAATGTTTAAGCCATGCATTTCCATAAATAATGAAATATGTTTTTATGGTACTTCTTGGGTTTTGAAACTGTGTAATACAATAAAAGAAGCATGTGAAATTCCCAAAAAACAATGTCCAATGGTGGCAGGCATATTTTCCTAAGAAAGTGTCTTTCAACAATTCGAGTCCTGGATTCAAACTCAAGTGTGCAGGTTTGGAAGCAAGGGAAAATACTTGGTGAGCCATACTGGCAGCCCTATACTATTTTTTATTTGTACTGTCAGTAGTTATTTTTCTGTCTCCTATCTTATCCTTACTTAAGCTGGAATTTTATTTTTTTCCCATTTTCCATTTAGAGGGTAGAGGAAACCTGTTTTAACTAATCTCGTTAATGATTTAATAATCATATAGTAATTTAATTTCTATACTTTTCTTAGTATTTAGATTATAGGATATATTATTGGGTTCTAATTTTCCACATTTTATTATAACAACTTATAACTTTATTTTATACCTTCATTCTTAACCTACATTTAATATATTGTATTTATTAACAGTTTCTTCATTTCCTTCATTTTGTGTAGAACATGCTTAAAGTTGCATTTTCTACTCTTGAGTTACCATTTAGATAAGATTTATATTTTTAGTTATACTCATATTCCTATTCACTATGTTTCCTTAACACAGCAAATGCAGTTTTTCTTAGGTGTGTGAAGCCTTGTTTATTTATGTGTGTGTGTGTGTGTGTGTGTGTATATATATATATATATATATANCGCTAGGCCATCTCTCCAGCCCCTTTTTTTTTTCCTTTTTTGAAACCATGCCCGGCACCATTTGTCTTTCTTGACTAGTCCTACAAGTCTCACTCTAGCCAAAGCAATGTCCATTTTCTTGGTCAACATGTGCCAAACACAGACAACCACTCTCAATACAAGTAAGAGTGTGGTGATATGTGTACCTTTGTTAGCTTTATGTTGTACATGGTAGTTCTTATTAGTAAGTAATTTAAGATTCAGTGATCCAAATAAGATATACATATATGAATTGATTTTATATGTAAAATTATTGTCCATAAGCCAATCTGTAATGTATTGTTGGGCAGTTAACCATAGGTCTCAAAAGATATACATATAGAAGCATATTTCCCATCTATAACTATAATCCTGAAAACATCCATTCTGCTACATTCTCTATTCTCTACAAAGAAGTAAATAATGTTTAAAAGGGCCAAATAGCTGGATTAAGCTCTCAGTACTAAGTGACAGAGGTTTAATTCATGTCCACCCAACAGCCCTAGAGCCAGACAGCCCTCCCCAGGCTCCTGCTGTGCTCATATCCACAAGAGTGCATAAGGAGCAGTAGACTGTCCCTGTTGGACTGCAGGTGGGAAAGGATGTGTTGATTGACTGGAGCACATTCCCTGTATAGCACAGCTGGGTGACTGCATGCATGCTTTAGGCTTTGGAGTTACAGAAACAGTTTAGCAAGTAGCCAAATACATAAATGTTTAATTTGTACGAATAGTAGATGCCCATCCCACCCTTGTCTAAAATTCAATTTCCTGTGGTTTATATTACACATGCTCTGAGAATATTAAACTAAGAAACCCAGAATTCTACCATTTCCAAAGTAAAAACGTGCTATATTCTTAGGAGTGTGCCACTGTGAGTAGCTCTGTCCCTTCAGGGGTTTGGAGGCACCCTTTGGCACACTGTGCACACTTTGAACTCAGAATCAGGCACTTGCCATTTGTGTTAATTATGAGATTCCCTGTGGCAACATCACTGTATTTGTGGTCACGTAGCCCTGATTTTATTTAGCAGTGTTGTTCTAGGCACAAGGGTGGTGATTCTTGCAATTCAGATATGGCAAACATAAGCCATAAAATAAATCATTAAAAGCATCATCGTTCTGGATAATAGAGAGCAGTGACAATTGCACATTCACATTTGGGCTCAATCTCAGGTTCTTCTAGTTGCTTTTCATGCTGCCTTTGTGTGCATATACCTGACTAATTTCAATTAGATTAGGAGAGTTCAGGCTACATATTGTTCTTGCACAATTGCTTGTTAAAATGAAAGACTTTAATGGACACTGTGCTCTTCTTTAAAAATTTACATTTGATTCTGGCAATGCAACAGTAAACATACTCTGAGATTACAGTGTGCTGTGATGAGATGTTTGTGAGTGGTCCAGGAAGGAAAGGGAGCTCCAGATTACATAACATCCTTAAAAGGGGCCCATCTGCTGAGCCACTCTTGAGAGTAAGCAATGTTCGGTGATGTGTCTCAGGATAGTTTTGTTTTCTAGTATTTATTTTTTGATATTTTTGAGTATGTTTTTGGTAGCTCTAGCTGCCCTGAAGCTCATTATATAGACCAGACTGGCCTTGAACTCACAGAGATATGACTCCCTCTGCCTCCTAAGTGCTGGGATTAAAGGCATACACCATTTAAACTCTTAATCATGACTCTGGAGTAGATGAATACTTGTAGGGAAAGAAGGGCCTACATGGTGGCAGTAACCACTGGCCAGCATATTTCCAATTTCTGGGCTATAATTTTTCAATTACCTGTTATGGAAGTCTTCAATGCATATCAACTTATTTATCTTTTCTGCTTTTCCAGTTCTGCTCAGTGTAATGCAAAACATGAGACAATCATCATTACTCTATCTAACAAAAAAATTAAAAGAACCATTTGTCTACAAAAAATAGTAAGGTAATCATCTTTAATAAATTATCATTCAATTGTCTTATTCAACAAGAAAGTAACAATGAGATGTTTGATACACAGCAGCAATTTTTTTGTGAAATTAAAAAAATACTTTACCAATGCCTTGAGAAGTTCACACATGAGTATTGTATTTGCATCATTTCCAACCCTCACAGTCCCCCTGATGAATGTCCAGGTTTAGGGTAGAAGCCATCACTGCTTGTATTGTTTAAAGTAACATAGATAGTTCCAGGCTTCACATCCCATCTTTTAGAATTATGCATATCATGTACTTTGCTCATAATCAGTTCTCTTACACTTTGCTTTTCTGTATGCCTATTGCATTCTCATAAGAAAGAGACAGACAGATCTCAGAGGTTCTGAATCCTTTCATGAACACTCTATCCTCATGACTTAAGCCCATTATCTTTAGGGGTTAGGACTTCCACATATACTTTAGAAGGCCTCGGACTTCCCTTTAGTGAAGAAATATAAACTACTCATATAGCTGGTACTTAGTTTCATCATTAGCATCTTATATTACAATTTGATTCATAAGTTCATAGTTCATCATTCTTTTTATTTACTTATAAGTTTGTTTAATTTTTATTATTTATTATTGTTTTTTGTTAAATTTTAATGAGCTTTTATACATTTCATGCAACACCTCTTCATCAAATTTAGATACTCCTTGACATCCATGCAACCCAACTCCCCAACAGACCTCATGTATTCTGCCATGCATGTTAAGTCTTACCCAGTCAAGCATTTGAACCCAGTTGTACTTTGGTGAAAATTCAAGCATTGGAGTCTAGTCAGCCCATCTAGAGAGTGTAAGCAAGGCTTCCTGTCACTAATCCAATAGTAATCAGTCCCCAGTAGTTCCCAGACCAGGGCCAGCCCACTACTCATTTCTCTATCCTATCTGGGCCCTTGTTTGTTTGAGTTACTATGGGTCCTGGGCTCAATGACACCATTTCCAAAATTTGACATGTATGAACTCCTAGCTTACTGAAAGCTTCTGCTTCCCTATGTTCATGAACCAGCCCTGGCTCTTACAACCTTTCCACCATGTTTTCTGAAATAGTTCTGAACTGTGGGTGGGGAAGATTTAAAATAGGTGTCCTATCTCGGGACACACCCCTTGTAGTCTCTTATTATTTAAGACTTCTCCAATGGTGGTGTTCTGTGTGTATATCACACTCTGTTATGTAAGAAGCTTCACTCGTTGAAGGATAATTAGTTTTCTCTCTATTCATTCTGCTATGTTGCTTGAGCCTTATGTGTAGAGGTACCACTGTAGATGTGTCACCTAAGACTGGGCATCTCTCAGATTGTATTCTCTGTGTGAACATTTGTGACACTCTGAAAGCCTCCATCTGTTGCAAAAAGAAGCTTCTTTGATCAGTGGTGTATTATTTGTAAATGTAAGATTCCATATTTAGCATATGGTAAGAAATTTCATTTGTCTAGAAATATGACAGAGTTTTTTCTATGATCTATGGCTGCTCCAGACATGTGTGGTTGGCTGTGTTCACAGTGTCACCTATGAGTTCACTATAACTGAGAGGGCTTTAAGATAAAAGATAACAATTGATTACCCCAGACAGCAACTGATAGAGGTTGTTTGCTGTGCAGGTCCTTATAGTTATTAGGCTTTAGGGCTGGGTTGGACCGCTGTTTGATTTTCTCCCTTAGCACTTTGCATATTATGGAGTTTTTTTTTTTTTTTTTTTTTTTTTTTTTTTTTTTTTNAGCAGGCCCTCCGTGAGCTGGTCATTTCACTCCTGCGATTCTCCATTAGATTTTTCTATCCCTTCCAGCTGCTTCCCTGGTGCTTTGGAGTCTGAATTATTACTCTTCATAGTGAAGAGGACTCACTTGGGACAAGCATGGACTGTTGCAAGAGAAGGTTGGGAGGGTTCGGTATGAAATGACCTTTGCCTTTCGTTAAGGGCTGACTTGTGACTGTCCCCCCAGTTCATATGTCCACTTTTTATTTTTTTCGTCTTTTTGAGGCAGGGTCTCCCTGTAGCCCCATGCTGTCCTGGAATTCACTATGTAGTTTAGGCTGGCCTTGAACTCACAGAGATCCACCTGCCTCTGCCTCCTGAGTGCTGGGATTACAGGTGTGCACCACCACACCTGGCTACATATTATTATATAGCATTATGAGAGCTAAATTTAGGTAGAAGTCTTCCAGGTCAGTTCATGCTCCATTCCTCGAAGGTCTGCATCCTAAGTGTGTTCTGTATTCAGAAGTAGGGTCTTATCTTCAGTTTGGGGAAGATAAGTAAGATAAATAGCCTTAATTATTGTGGAATTCCCTTGACCACTCTCACCAACCATTCAAAGGAGTTCCCTTCTGCCTGGCACTCTGTTCTTTGCTACACAGCCCCAGGTATACATATGCTCTAATGTTCAGACACTGTGTACATTTCTCAGGGTGATATGTAGGCAAGACATTTTCCTCTGTCTTGCTAGATCCCCAAGATCTATTCATCTCTATGCTCTTTTCTTCCCATCCAAACTCCTTCAGCCTCCCCATCCAAGCACCCCATTATCCCCACTTTTCCCCCATAACACCTGTCTCCCACCATCCCTCCTCTTCTGTGCTCTCTCCTCCCCTACAGTGGCCCCTGCATATTCCACCCATCCTCTTTCCCTCCCAGTCAAGTACTCCCACTATTCATAATTAACCTGGGTAACATCTATTCCTTCCTATTCCCCTCTTTCAGTTTCTTTCTTTTCCCTTACCTCCGTGTATCCTTTCCATTTTCTTGGCTCCTAGTGATACTTCAGAATATATACTCACATATAAGGGTTTGTTGCTACAATTCACAAATGAGGGAGATCATGTATGGCCCACATTAAAAAAAAACAAAAAAACAAAAACCAGAAAGAGAACAAGTAAACGATCTAACACGCTGCAGCTAAAAACACTTGAAAGACAACAACAAATGAACCCTAAACCCAACAGACAGGAAGAAATAACAGAAATCAGAGCAGAAATCCATGAAATAGAAACAAAGAAAATAATACAAAACTCAATGAATCCAAAACCTAGTTCTTTGAAAAGATAAACAAAATATTCAGACATCTAGCTCAGTTAACCAAAAGAAAGAAAGAGCAACTCCAAATCAATAGCATTTGTGAGGAAAGGGGAACCATCACAACAGATAAAGAAAAGATCCAGACAATCATACAAGAATACTTCAAAAACTTATACTATACTAAATTTGAAAACCTAAGAAAAATGGCTGAATATCTGAAATCCTGGGATTTGCCAAAGCTTAACCAAGAAGAGATTGACAGCTTAAACAGACCCATAACACTTGGGGAAATTGAAGATGTAATAAAACGCCTCCCAACTAAAAAAAGCCCAGGCCCAGATGGTTTCACAGCAGAATTCTATAAAACATTTAAAGAGGTCTTACAACCATTATTACTCAAACTGTTCAGAAGGATACAGAGGGAAACATCCCAAATTCCTTCTATGAAGCCAGCATCTCTCTAATAACAAAACCAGGCAAAGACAAAAACAAGAAAGTAAACTATAGACCCATATCATTAATGAACACAGATGCAAAAATTCTCAACAAAATACTTGCAAATCGCATACAGACCCAAATAAAAAAGATCATTCATCATGACCAGGTTAGATTCATACCAGAGATGCAGGGATGTTTCAACATACGTAAATCAATAAATATCATAAAACACAAAATGGACCTTTGGTCCTTCCCTGTTAGCTATTTTCAACAAACATGCTTTTTTAACCTTTGGTCCTCCCCTGCTAGCTATTGAGATATTCTGTGGATTTTCCTGGATTCTGAGGGTGAGGAGCTGTTTCTTGGAAATGGAGTATTTCCACAAAATGGACTCTATTACTGGATTCTATCCTGTTCCTTTATAACTGGTTCCTCTTTGCATAATTTTTTTCTGATATTTTACCCAAGAACTGACAAGGATTATGCATATTAGAAAGAAGAACACTGAGGTGAAGGGTATTTCCATATTAGGAGTATGCATCATCACATTACCTGCGAGAATTAAAGCTGACCTTGATCACTTTACTAAGTTTTAAGAATTAAGTTTATACATTCTTCTGTGAGCTAATTATGATCACGGAAGGGATTCAATATTCAGAATACACATTGAAATGAGGGGGTTTATAGTTTTTTAACATACTTGAAATTCTTATCTGTGGGAATTTCTTGGTTTTGTCCCATTTGATCTTCTATCAAGTATTGTGTCTGTATTTTGATAGACTCATGAATATTTACTTAATATATATTGTGCCTATTCTAAATTGTTATTGGTTATTGCTCAAGTCATTCATTTCATTTTAGACATTAGATCATTTTCCTGTTGACTTATATGTCCTTTGGATATTCTAAAATAATTGTGTTTCTTTATGAATCTGCATATTATTTATGGGACATAATTCTCTGTGCTTATTTGTTCATGTTCCTAACATAATACCAAATTCAGACATTTATGAAAAAATCCCTATGTCTTTTGATTGGAAAATGATACTAGAAGACAGAATCTATGATACTACTAGATTGTTGCTAAATTCAGTTATTCTGGGTTAACAGCAAGGAAGTGCATGTGTGGATTAACCTATGTGCTACCTAGTTCTCTCTATGTAGTCATTGGTATCTCTATGATGAGCTCTAAGTCAGACTGGTGAGATGGCTCCATGGGAAAAGCATAGTGCTGCCAGCCTGGGGACCTGCATTTGATCCCAGAATCCACATGATAGGAGAGAAATTCTTTCTACAATTTTTTTGACCTCCACACATTGAACAGCAGTTACACACCATACAAATACAATAAATAAATGTAATAAAACTTGTTTTTTGCTACATTTAGACTCTAACTCTGACTATAACCAATTATCATATGCCTTTTCTCAATTTTCTGTGACTTCCCCTTTAACAGTAATACATTTATCTTTCATCACCTATTATTGTTTTAATTAGATATTCAGTCCTGTTATACATGTCCAGTGGTAACAAAACTGTCAAATCAAAGACCTGTGAAATACAATATTAACAAGTAGATCAATATCAGTTTCTTTTGCCTTTAATGTTATGGTCTCTGTTCATTTCCAAACTTATTTAGGCCAGAATATTTCTCCTAACCCACTTCAGTGAGATAGTTTAGTGACAAAATTTGATTAATTTGTCACATTATCTAGGTTATCAAATTACTAAATAATGTATACTTTAAAATTTGATATGAAATTGGGGGATTTGTTTTACAAAAGTCTATGGATTTGGTAAATAAATTTTATGTATCAAAAGTGTTGTATCATTTTTTAAAATTTTATTTATTTTTGTATGTGTATGAATGTACTGTCTGCATGTAGGTTTGTGCACCCATGTCGTGCAATGCCACGGAGGTCAGAAGATAGTCTCGGATTCCCCTAGAACTGGAGTTCTGCTGGAATTGGAGTTCAAGATGGTTCTCAGCTGCCATGTGGGTGCTGGAGATCGAACCCAGGTCCTCTGCAAGAGCAGTCGGTGCTCTTAACCGCTAGGCTATCTCTCCAGCCCCCAAACGTATTGTATCATAAAGAATAGTTTTTGATGTTGAAAGTGCTTTCTGCTTGTAACTTTACTTTCTAATATCCAGAATATTTCTGGCTAATTTTGCTATTGCTTCTGTAACTGTTTGTATCTTCTCTAGTATTACAGATAACTCACACTATATATCATATAACATTGCTTAGACAGGGTACTTCACTTGGAAATGTGTCTTTAAGCTTTTCATATTGTTTCATGAATTAATAACTTTTTAATATGTCTCAAATTTTAAGGGTCTTTATTTAGCAATAAGTTTTTAATTTTAGTTTGTCTGAATTATCAGTTTTCCACTCATGCAACTGTTGTTTTGGTGTTGTATCTAAGGGGTAATCGCTGAACCAAAACTCATTCACCATTGTCTCCTGGAAGCTTTTATATTTGTGTTTCTAATCCAATTAAGAGTTTTCTTTGTCTTTTTCTGAGTGAAAGAAATATGTTGAGTAAATAGGCTCATTTTCTTATAAGACAATAGTGTTTCCAGTCTAAGTCTAAAACCTCTCATTTGGTTCATTAATTAATTACCTTTAGCAGTTTTGTCAGACACACTTGAGTCTCTGAGTCTATTTCTGGACTCTATTCTGCTCCATTCTTTGTGTCTCTTTCTCCAATACTGCAGCTTTGTTACTGTGATTCAGGGACTATATTGGCTCTTCTAGGTCATTGCCTTTCCATACTTTATTGTTTAAGATTCCTTCAAGGAAAAGAGCCAAGGTGTGCATACATTATATAAGAGGGGCTTCCAAGTTTGGAAGCTGCTGCATTAGTGCCTCAGCTGCAGTCTGCAGGGTGGAGAACTGGGAAGTAGTAGCTATGTAGTCCCCAAAGCTGGAAGATCCAGAATAAGAGCAACCAATGGCTCAGCTTTAGTCTAAGGCTTACTACCTTAGAGACTCTAGGGAAATACTCTCTGGGGTGCACTTTCAAAAGATGAAGAAGCTGGAGTCTGGTGTCCACAGGCAAGGACTGCAGTCCCAAACCTCACAAACCAAGAGAGCTGTTTACTTCTTGTTCTTCCTGATACTGAGATTGTCAAGCAACACCAACATCCATGGGCAGTCTTCCTCCCATTCTTCACTGATCCACTTGCCAATCCCTCTGAAAGCATCAACAGAAACAGAGAAATTCGCTCACCTAATGTTTATGTCTTAGTCTAATGAAACTGACAAAACAAATTAGCCAACGCATACAGAATTCATACAGAGTTGCAATACCCACGAACTTGACTGCCAAGATCTTGATACTGATTTTATTGAATCAATAGTCTTTTAGAAAGATGACATCCTAACAATATTAACTCATATTATATGTGAATACTGTCTCCATTTATTTAGATCTACTGTTTAACTCATCTCATTTGGTAGTTTTGATACCTATAAACAGTTGAATATCTGGTAGAATTATACCCAAGAATTTCACTTTCTTAAGTAATAATGTAAATTTTTCGAGGGTCCATACAATTTTCTTAACTTTGGTTTATATACAAGGAAGGGAATGTTTTATTTTATCATTAATCAGGACTTTTGTTGAATTTTCTTTCTACTTTCAGTATTTAAAAATTGGTAATATTTTTTATTATTATTATTTATCTTTGTATGTGTATGAATGTACTTTCTGCATGCAGGTCTGTGCACCTGTGTCGTGCAATGCCGCGGAGGTCAGAAGAGGGTCTCGGATTCCCCTGGAACTGGAGTTCTCCTGGAATTGGAGTTACAGACGGTTCGTAGCGGCCATGTGGGTGCTGGGGATCGAACCCGGGTCCTCTGCAAGAGCGTCGGTGCTCTTAACCGCTAGGCCATCTCTCCAGTCCCAAAATTGGTAATATTTTTTAATGGAAACTCTGTCATTTAAAAAGAGGAGAAATAAATTACATATATTTATTTCTTATTTACAAATATTTTTAAAATCAGAGATTTTATTTCTAAATATTGTCTTGTTTGTTGAGATTTTCCATTAAAATATAAGTACAATAGAATATTATACTAAGTATAATTTTCATAAATAAATCTAAAATAGATGTTTATAAAACTTAAACAAATTTATGTTCAGCTGTCTTTAACTTCCCTACAGGTTATTAATTCATCAAGACATGTGTTTTCGATAATTTACAGTTAACTATAAAGGAAAATATTTTAAAGCCTCAGCAACTTTTAAATTTTGATTAGGAAAAATGAAAAATATAATACATGTCAAATGAATTTTTAGTATTTTTCATTTTTTCTTGTTAACACAGCAATTATATTACTAATATATAGTAATATTTTCCATAATCATATCAATATTCAACTTAGTAGAATTGCATGGCCCATGACAGGTTCATGCTATCTTTTTGTCTGATATTCGTATGAATGATCTGCTGTATTAGTCAGAGATAACATCAATATAACAAAATACCTGATGGAATCATTTAAAGGCATCAAGGCTGATTTGAGGTCTTCTCCACTTATTTAATCCTTTCTTGAAACTCAGACAGGCTCTGAGGTGCACTTCAGGAAAGTCCTAGGCATCTCTCCCTCCAAGTTTTCAATTAAGATCAATCATCACATTAGCTAAGTTTGACTATCTGTAGGAAATAAAACTATTTAATCTCTTTTTGTAATAATCAACTAGAAGTTTTTGCACTGATGTTCTGGCCTCAAATGCTACCATATGAAATATCACATGATTGACAGAATTTTAAGAGATAAAATGTAAAGGGATAATGATAGGATCAGAGATGTCATTCTTTAAGCACAAACATTGCAATGCCAGTCTGGATCTTGTCTTTAATCCCACTATAATTAATAGAAGACAGAAAATTATTGTCACACAGAATTTACCTATCCTGTTACTTGTCATTGCCCCTAGACAATTTGACATAGTAGATGCAAGTAAAATGATAAAGACTTTGAAATCGGAATCCTCATAACTGCACCTTTATTTTGTTCCATTGTCAGACTTTCAAAATATGACATAGTACATTTTTTAATTTGAAATTTTCTGGGTTTTGTAAAACATGATAATTGAACATGGTACTTACATAATTTCCCCTGGCCCTTTTCCCCCACAAACCAACTCTGCCAAAGTACACTCACTCCTCAATTTTTCGATATTGTCTTTATTGTTATTCACAAATATATATATATATATATATATATATATATATATATATATACTTAGATTTCTACTGCTGTGATAAAACACTCTGCCCACAACTAACATGGGGAGGAAAGGACTGACTTGGATTACGTATTTCAATCACTGTCTATCCTTGAGGGAATCCAGGCCAGGAACTGTGGGCAGGGCTCTGGTGGCAGGAACTGAAGCACAGACAATGGAGGAAGGGTAACAGGCTTAGTCCTTGGGCCTGTGCTCATCCCTCTCCCTTACACAACACAGGACAAACTACCTAGAAGTACCAGGCCCACAAGTGGCTGGGCCTTCCCACATCTATCAGCAGTTAAGAAAAGACTTCACAGGCATGGCCACAGAGCAGTCATATGGAGGAATTGTCTCACTTGAAGCTCTCTCCCCAGGTTTGTCAAATTAAAAATGGTAGCCAAGTAGCACAACTGACTCTTTGTCAACTTGACACACAAACACATTACTATTAAATTATAATCTTTCTATTTCCTGTCCCCAAGATAACATGTTCATATTAATATCCTAATATAAAACATCTTAGAATTCTAAGAGTCCCATAATATTTAAAAATACTTGAGCATGGTGCTACAGGCCTTTAACATCACTCAGGAGGCAGAAGCAGGCAGATGTCAGTAAGGTTAGGGCCATCCTGTTTTACATGGGAAATTTCAGGCCCCCTGGGGTTACAGGGAGACCTTGTTAAAAAAAAACAAACAAACAACAACATTAAAAGCTCAATGTTGGGTTGTAGAGATGGTGCAGTCATTAAAGGCTAAAAACCACAATCTCAGTATATTTTTTTTAATTTTAAAAAATTATTTATTTATTTATTTATTTATCTATGCATATGAATGTACTGTCTGCATGCAGGTCTGTGCACCCATGTCGTGCAATGCCACAGAGGTCAGAAGAGGGTGTCAGATTCCCCTGGAACTGGAGTTAAAGACCATTCTCAGCTGCCATGTGGGTGCTGGGGATCGAACCCAGGTCCTCTGCAAGAGCAGTTGGCACTCTTAACCGCTAAGCTATCTTTCCAGCCCCGTATCATTTTTTAAAATAACCAAAATTATCTTAACTGTGAGGCCTATAAAATTAAAATAAAAGAGTTAAATGCACTTACTCCAAGAGGCAAGTACCAGGATACAACAGGATCAATGCAAAATCAAACTCTCAGAGTTTAAGAAGCTCAAATCTGGAATTCACTCATCATCTTTTGGGCTCAAAAAGTAATGATCAGCTCCATTCCTTCTGAATCTTCATAAACAAGGGATCCATCTGCATTTCTCCAACTTCCTGCAGAAAAGTTTGCATTCAATTACTTTTCCAGCCTAAGTTCCAAACACTTCTATCATCCTCCCTAAAACATGTTCCAGTACTCCACCGAAGTATTCCAAATGACTTTAAACAATTTCTGTGCTAATTAGTCTCCTATTGCTACAACAAAGCACTCTGATCAAAATCAACTTGGAAGGAAAGAGTGTACATATCCTAATCACTATTCATCCTTATCCAGGGCAGGAATTCAGGGAAGGGGGTCTTGTGGCAGGAGCTGAAGCACAAACAGTGAAGGAACCTCATTTTTGGCTTGGTACTTTTGGCCTGTCTTCAGCATTTTTTTATTTATTTATTTATTTTTTTTTTTTTTTGGTATTTTGATACAAGTTTCCCTGTAGCCCCAGCTGGCCTGGAAATCCCTATGTATGTAGACCAGTCTGGCCTTGAACTCACAGATATCTGCCTTCCCCTGCCTCCAGAGTACTGTAATTAAAGGCATATGCCACCATGCTCAGCACATCCTGCATTCTTCAAAAAAAACCCCACAAATATTTAATGAATACTTAATATTTAGTGTAACAGTTTATATTTTGATTACTATCTAGGATAGAAAAAAGATAAGACTTAAGTAACATTTTTCATTTTTCTTTTTATCAAATACTTTTATTGATGAATTGTATATTCATTCATTAGCTTTCAGTCCAATTTAGACACATTCCCCTCTCCCAGCCCCCATCCCACCCCTGTTTATGCCTTTTGCCATACATGTCTTGCATCTTTCTCTCGGTCTTTGCAAAGTTTTTTTTTCCTACAGAGGCTTGTTGTTTCAGGCAGAGTTTAAGTGTGCCATTCAGGTCTTTAAACCTGTCTTTATGTTGTTGTTTTTTCCCCCTCCCCTTTCTATTGCTCCAACTTATGCCTATAGAATTATCACATATGCATCAAAATTATGACCTCTGAGAAATTGTATGTGAATTATAAAATATGTTTAAGAATTCGATTTTCCCCCATTAATTTTATATTACTCTAAAATATGAATACAAACCTTTCCCCATATACAATAATTACAGTCTGAAAATAATTGGTAGGTTGGTTCTAGAGCTGTAAAGAGATTTACATTATAAAAACACAGTTGCTCTCAGATAAAAAGAGATATTACAATAATCTTTTTCAGCTTGCCTTTCAACTGGGGATTTGGTGTTTGCATCCACAAATGAGCGAAATCATTGGCCTTTGGTTTTGGGGGACTGCGTTATTTCACTTAGTATAATGGCTTCAAGTTCCATCCATTTACCTGCAAAGTTCATGATGACATCTTACTTTACCACTGTGTAGTATTCCATTGTGTATATGTACCACATTTCTGTCATCCACTTGTCTGTTGAGAGGTGTTTGGGTTGGTTCCAGCCCTTCACTATTGTGAAGAGAGCTGCAATAAACATAGATGTGCATGTATTTTTGTGGTAGGATGATTCTTCTGGGAATATACTCAGGAGTGGTATGGCTGGGCCAGGTGGTAGGCTCATTTTGAGTCTTTTAAGGGTTCTCCACACTGCTTTTCATAATGGTTGTACATGTTTACATTCCTGCCATCAGTGGATGAGTGTTCCCCTTTCCGCACAACCTCTCCAGCACTTGGTGTCTTTTGTTTTCTTGATCTTACCTAGTCTTGTCAGAATGAGATGATATCTGAGAGTGGTTTTAATTAGCATTTCCTTAATTATTAATGATAGTAAACACGTTTTAAGATGTTTCTCAGCCATCTTTACTTCCTCACTGGTGAAATCTTTGTTCAGCTCTTCACTCCATCTTTTGAGTAGGTCATTTGTTTTCTTACTTCTTTGTTTTTTGAGTAGTCTATATATTCTGGATGCTAATGCCCTGTCAGATGTATCACTGGTGAAGATTTCTTCCCTCTCTGTGGGTTTTCTCTTCACTTCCTTGATTGTTTCTTTTGCAGTGGTGTCAACTTGGACAAGACTCATGCAAACTCATGTAGATAGAAACCCAGCATGGAACTGGGGAAAAATAGGCAGCAGACCCCAGTCTTAGCTGAAGAAATATTTGCAGCTGATTACTGCTGGGTTGGGAAGAGCTGATCTTTAAGAGAGTGACTCTGGATGGGTGAACTAGACTTTGCTGGATGAACTTGCACTGAGGTACATCTGGGGATATTAACCTGACACAATAGGCTTTAACACAAATGACAGTGTATGTGAACTCAAGTGGGGATCTGTGGGAGACTGCAAGTGGGGAAGGGGATATAAAAATGATGAGGTTCACTGAGATATTTTGTATGAAGTAGACAAAATTTCAATAAAAATATCACAAAAAGAATACATCAGCCACCTTCTAATGCCACTGACAGAGAAAATGATTCATTTCAAACATTTGGTGTTTTTCTAATGTGTAATTAACTGTTTTATGCAAACCTACACATGAAAAGGACTTCTGCTAACTCTTACAAATGAGGCTCCTTTTTGTGTCAGCTTTGAAGTTCAATTCATTTACAGATTTTTTACTAATTATTTATAATTTATGTGGATACTGTTTTGTCTTCCATGTGCATAAGTGCACAGCATGTGTGCCTTGTGTCTGAGAAATCCAGAAGACAATATAAGATCCCATAGAAATGGAGTTATAGACAGCTGTGTGCCACCATGTGGCTCTACGAGCCAAATATGGGACTTCTGCAAAAGCAGCAAGTGTAGTGGCTGAGCCTTTTCTCCAGAATAGATAGTTAAAAATATTAGTCAGAATATATAGTTAAAAATGTTAAGTGTATGTGGCTTTAAGTGAAAAAATTATTTCCATGTAGGATATATATCATGAGTAAGTTTTGACTTTTTAATGTATGGTTTTATTGTTTGCATGCATTTCATATAATAGATCTTAACAACATTCAGATCTCTCCCCTTCTTTAGAATCCCATACCCTCCCACCAGATTTCATGCATTCATTCATATAATTAAGACATTTCTGGTCAAATATATTTTTTAATTTTTTAAAAATTTCTAATTATTTTATTTTATTTTATTTTATTTTATTTTTGTATGTGTATGAGTGTACTGTCTGCATGTAGGTTTGTGCACCCGTGTCGTGCAATACCGCGGAATTCAGAAGAGGGTGTCGGATTCCCCTGGAACTGGAGTTCTCCTGGTATTGGAGTTTCAGACTGTTCTCAGCCGCCATGTGGGTGCTGGGGATCGAACCCGGGTCCTCTGTAAGAGCGGTCGGCGTTCTTAACCGCTAGGCCATCTCTCCAGCCCCTTAATTTCTTTATGTGTATGAATGTACTGTCTGCATGCAGGTCTGGCACCCGTGTCGTGCAATGCCGCGGAGGTCAGAAGAGGGTGTCAGATTCCCCTGGAACTGGAGTTCTCCTGGAATTGGAGTTTCAGACGGTTCTCGGCCGCCATATGGGTGCTGGGGATCGAACCCGGGTCCTCTGTAAGAGCGGTTGTCTCTCTTAACCGCTAGGCCATATCTCCAGCCCCATGGTCATATATTTTTACCCCGATGTCCCTTGGTGGCAAGTTCATACACTGAAATCAAGTCAGCTTCTCTAGAGTCCCTTTCTTAAAGATCCACTCTCCCTCACCCTTCAGTAATCAGTTGCCAATAGTTCCTAAGCTAAGGTTGTAGCCTGTTTCTAATTTCTCCAGCTCTATGCTGAGTTTTCTTCTAATTGAGTCAGCGTGGGTCTTATACATGCTGTCATCTTTATCACATGTTCCTATGAGCAAGATCCAAGAGGTCTGAACACCACCAATTCCTTATGTTCTGCAATGGTCTCTGAGCCTTGAGTGGATGATATTTAATATAGGAGACCTATCCACCAACATATTCTCAGCATTTTCTTAGAAGGAACTCAAGAGAGGGGGTAGTAAGTGATGATTTCCATGGTGTAACAGTCCATTGAAGAAGTAAGCAAGGGAGATCACCATACCCACAGCCCAAAGACACATGACAGATAACAATTCCAAGTACAAAATGATTATTCAAATGCAACATTTCATTATATGTACAGTGTGACATCACCTCCCAGGGGTCAAGCACAGACCCTTGTAGCATCATGTTATCCTGATTTGTAGGTGCAAACAGAGAGGTCCTGTGACCCTCATTCTGGAATGTTAGCTCACACACCTAAACTCAGATCAGTCTCATCCACATGTTCCCAATTGTATTTGCTTCCACAAGCTCAGAGAGCATCATAGACGTAGTGGTCAATTACCTTTGTCTGGCTCCAAGTGTTCATGACTGCTTTTGGAAAAATACTTAATAAAAACTTAATATATTGAGGCCTGGAGAGATGGTCTAGTGGTTAAGAGTACCAACTGCTTTTGCAGAGGGCCTGGGTTCGATCCCCAGTACCCACATGGCAGCTGAGAACCATCTTTAACTCCAGTTCCAGGGAATCTGATACCCTCTTTGACCTCCTAGGCATTGCATGACACAGGTGCACAGACCTACATGCAGATAGTACATTCATAGACATACAAAAATAAATTTAAAAAATTAAAAAAATATATATAGAAAACCAACTAGAACATAAAAGCAATATTCACAGAAACCCATTAAAACATCTTTGTCCAACTTTACACAGATAGGGAATTTGTTGTGCCCCAATATCTCAAGTCTTGCTGGAAAGGCCTGCACATACAATTATGCTGACTAAATGAACATCCCATCTGTATTTTTTGTGATCTCACAATTTACTCTTCTTCTTCAGCCCTTCCAATTTGGCATGCCCCCTCTTCCCTCAGTAGTCCCTGGGCCTTTGCGGAGGGGGCAGGAGAGGGTGAGAAGTAAAATGATCCATTTTCTTTGAAGTGATTCATCCTACCCTCAGGTCTGTCCAAGATTTGCTTCCAATGGCTTGGCAGGTGTCCAGGGTTTCTTCTTTAATCCTACTAATAAAACATAAATAGCAAGAAATATAGGCACTTAAACAAATCTTATCTACCATGACAAGTCATGATGGGCACATACACAAATGTTTAGATGGTATTTGTTTTTTTAATTATTTATTTATTATTTTCATGTGCATGAATGTATTGTCTGCATATAGGCTGGTGCACCCATGTCATTCAATGCCGGAGAGGTCAGAAGAGAGTGTCAGATTTCCCTGGAACTCAAGTTAAAGACAGTTCTTATCCACCATGTGGGTACTGGGAATCAAACCCTGATCCTCTCCAAGAGCAGATGATGCTCTTAACCGCTGAGCCATAGATATCTCCAGCCCCTAGATGGTCTTTTAATCTACGAATTATGACTTATTATGCAAAGGGATGGCAATAGGTTTTTATTGTGGGCTATAACATCTTATAGCTGCTAGAGTTTGCAAGCTTATGGTATTAATTATGAGCTACTCCCAAATGAGTGGGCTCTGTATCCAATTAGATTTTTGGGTGTACAAACATTAGCCTGTGACTAACTGCAATTCCCAAGCAAAAGAGATGTAATGGATTGAGTCTTGTTCGACTCAAGCGACCATTACCTTCCAGAGATCTGTGTAACAGTCTCTGGCTTTATGAAGATCAACTGCCCATTTGCTGTTTAAGGTCTCAACTATTTTTTTCTTTTCTATGCCAACACCATGTTGAATTCAGAAGTAGAGCCTTATTCTCCTTTTTTTGTGTTTCCCAAAATCTCAGGCAAATAGCTTTTGTTTTGGAGGGATTGTCGAGCCCCTTAGCCAGCAGCTCTTTGTTAAAGTAGACAATAACTGGCACTAAAAGCTTTTATTAAGCCATCTGTCTCACCTGACCATAAAGCAAAATTTAGAGGTGGAACATTAGTCCAAAGGGACAGGCACACATGTCCATGTTAACAGACTTTATGGATATTTAGGCAAATCAGCTCCCCTGCTGATATGCGCCAATACATATCTTGAGTGTTTCTTGCTGAAATCCATATGGGGGCTGCATCTGTGGGAAGACAAAAACAAACCCTTTTCCTGCAGTTAATAGTGTATTTGGGTATTTTTCCTTGTCCTAACATTGTACACTGCCATAGCAACAATGGTGTCTATCATGGTCTTTCAGAGGGTCCGAATGTTTATGGACTAGAGTTGTCATTTCTGATTTCAAAATGGAAAAATTTACAAAAAGTTCAGCATGGAGAGTGCTCTATAAACTGCATCCTAGTTGGGGTATATCCCCCTCCCCTTTTTGTATTTGTATCATGAACAGAACAGTCTCTCTTGTTTACCAGACACTGATATCTTGATGTATATTTTTTTTTAAAGGCAGGAGCTTCATACCCATAGATGGGAACCAAGTTGTAAAGGTCTGCTAATACTATCCAAACTGTCTTCTATTGGACTGTATACTGTTGGTTTAATGAGGTAAAATCCAGTATTTTGAACCAAATTATCTTTGTAGGCAAAGGAAATGTTATAGGTAACATTTATATACACAGAAGAATAAGAACACTTGTGTACATTTAATACCAAAGCTGTCACCAGGATTCTAGTACAAGTAAGGAACAGATCAAATATTCACAACAATTTGCATCCTTAATTATCTTGTGTGTTACTATTTTTATTTTGAAAATATTTAGCCAATTTTAATTAATACAGGCCTTTTATGTTTTTACCAAATTTTAAATACCATACAATGTGTAGATAAAGTTTGGCCAAAAACCAAACATTTTAAAATAAACCTTGCTGAGATATACATTTTGTTTTTTAGACAATTTGAATGAACCTTAGAGAAAACTAAGCTTATTTATACAGCTTCATTATTTTTTGCTACTATAACCTACTCTTTTTTTTTCTTTATTACTTGTATAAACTGTCTCATTTATTATCTTTATATAATCCTTGCTAAAGCACTTTTTATCTGTAAAGATGGAACAGTTATTCTTTTCTAAAAAAAACATATTTTATTGTTATTAAACATTTTCATACCTCATACATCCTTTCTCAATCCAGTTTGGACTCATTTCCCTATCTATGCCCCCAACCCCACCAGAGTTCATACATTATGCCATACTTGTCTTACATCTTTTTCTGAGTCTTTCCTGAGTTTATATTTTTCAAATCAGAGGATTGTTATTTTGGGGAGAACACTGTTTCAATGATTCCCCCTGGGAACAGTTATTTTAAACCTATCTTTCTAAAGCATAAACTTTAACATGACTTTGCAAGTTTTGGAGCAGGTTGTAAATGACCAATTCTCTTTAAATATTTTGGAGATGTTTTACCTAGGCTTGGCACAAAACTCTGTTTACTCCAAAGATGTTTTACTCAGTGGTTAAATGCGTTACATGTTAAACACATTTGAATATAGACATGAATTGTACCCGAGAATAGAAGTAATTATTTTTTAAATTAACTTATGTCTTTAAAGAATAAAAATTCTATTGTAATTTAACAGCTTTGATTTACACAGGAACCTATTTGAGGATACCAAAAAAATTTTTGTATCAGGTGTTGAAGGAGCATAACCCATATGTGGCAGCATATACTCAGTAAAACATTTAATTGGTATTATATATCTGTAAATTTATTAATTACTTTTAATAAAGGCAAATAAAATATAAACAAACAACATGCACTTTGTTGAAATTAGATTATCCATTAGCTCAGTTTGGGAAGGAAGGAGAAAATTCCATTGACTCCAAACAATATGTGAGCATACATTAATAATTTATCTAAGACCAATTAAAGTGATAATACCAAAAGTATGAAGCAAATAGCTTTTTATAATACTTTTCTTGATGTTTTGTTGTTTTAGATATCATTTCTCAGATCAGTTTAGACATATTACTCTTTCCCTTCCCCCCACCCCACCCCAGATCATGCATTCTGGCATAAATGTTCTGCATCTTTCTCTCACTCTTTTTGTTTTTAGGTTTAGGAATTCACATTTTCCTCCTTAAATTTTATATTACTCTAAAATATTAGTACCTACTTTCCACTCATATACAAATAGCTTTTTTATTATTATTTTTATGTGTATGAGTGTACTGTCTGCATGTAGGTTGGTGCACCCGTGTCCATGTCATGCAAAGCCATGGAGGTCAGAAGAGGGTGTTGGATTTCCCTGGAATTGGAGTTAAAGACAGTTCTTAGCTGCCATGTGGGTGCTGGGAATTAAACCTGGGTCCTCTGCAAAAGCAGTCAGTGCTCTTAACTGATGACCCTTCGCTCCAGCCTCACAAATACCTTTTATCCATAGGATTCATCCACATTTGCTTATAGCTGACTCTTTACCAGATGGAAACCTATAAACTTATAATTGATTAATATGTAAACATGCATTCTTGCACATGCCTCAAATTCCCATAGAAGGCCCTTCTGTCTCTGCCTCTAGAGCTCTGAAATTAAAATACTGTGTTATCAAGTTAATTTTAAAAGGCAGGTAAATGTTTATTGAAACATTTAGTTAAGATGAATTGGTACTGGAGGGCAGATGTGCTGAAAGCCATTGGGCATGCAGCTTGGCAGCCAGGGTGCACACAACAGGAAGATAGATTCTGTAGCTAGGAAACCTGTAAATTAAAAAGAATTTTTTTTATATATTCCAGGGATTTTTTTCCCCTCTCCAAGTAGATTAAGGAAGGCATTAAGGTTAACTCTTGAGTAAAGCATTTAAGGTGAAACAAATTTGAAAGAGCAGAATAGATTTTGATGCCTAGGCCTTTTAAATTAAGTGTACACCTATTTTTTACTTAAAATATGTTTAGGGATATGTGGGGTTTATCAACCAAAAAATATTATATTTTGATTAGGTATGCCAACATGGATTTGAAACAGCTGTGAATGCTGCTGTTGAGGAGGACTACCGAGGAAATTGATAATTTCCACAGCCATCAAGCAGCTACAAAAGTGATTATTTTGTAGTAATTTTGCTATGGAATTGATTATCCCATAACTCCATTCTCAGCTGTCCTCACAGACAAACTGCTACATATTTAAACCACCAGTTTGTAGAATGATTGTCTCAAAACTAAATACCTAGGCAATCAATGAGTTGATGGCTCCTCAGGGCAGAACAGCCAGCTTAAAACCCAAATGCAGGTCTGATAGGCCTTAAATAACTCTGGAAAAAGGAAATGCATGCAAATTAATGATGATCAGGGTAGATGGTACAAATTGTAGAAATTCAAAGAGATTTTTAATAAGCCAAAGTATAACATAATTCTATCCAGAAACAGGTTGAAACAATTATAAATCCTTCTAAAATGCGGACCAAGAAAAAGTGTAAAAATATTAGATCATATTATAAATGTTTACAATATCACTTTTAAACTCCCAGTCTAAGAGAAAAATGTCTTTTAAACTTTGGCTTTTGGTGGCTGGGAAAAATCCTTAATTTGGTTTAAAAGAGCCTGGGCCTTAGCCTTTAGGAGTTACTGAGGAGCCTACTTTGCACTTGAAAAAGCCCAGGAAGCCATGGCTCTAGTACATGGCTGCTTTTAGTAGCTAAGTAGAAGGAACTGAGAGTTGTAGAAAGAAGTCTCTTTAACTGGCAGTTTTAATACAATTCTTCAGGTACAAGTTTCTTTGGTAAATAGGAGAAGCTCCAAAAGAGAAAATTTGTTTCTTTTGAAGTTTGGAAGAGTACTGATTTGTATCCAAAGGGGAAATGGACAGGAAACCTGGGAAAGCCATGGATGAATTAGCATTACAAAAGATCCTTGGGTCGAACAGCCAGCGGAAGAGACAAAACCAGGGTGGTCAGAGCAGTTTTGCACAGTGGAGAACGAGGCAGGCCTGAGACTTTTTTACACATATTTTTTCCTTTTTTGATTTTAAAACCTGGGTTCCCACCTTAGGCCTGTAAAATTATAAAAAATGACCCCAAGGCCAAGGTGTCCCTAAGGCTGGCAGCTCATGACTACAGAATTGATTAGCCCTGTAGCCAGCACACAACCATGAAGCTGATGGGCTTTATGGTCATGAATAGCTGGGAACCTTCTGGCTTCTACAGCCTGCATATCTGAACAATCAGGAAACCAAGGGTAGGGAGATGGTAGCTCCTAAACCACAAAAGATCAAGAATCTGATGGTTTTCACTGTCTCTCATGCAAGCTGATGTGTTTGTGGGCAAACTCGTGGATATGGAAATGGTAACTTCCAGGCCCCACCATGCCAGAAAATTGCTGATTTCCATAGCCTGGCACAAACTGATGGCTTCATGAACAAACCTGTGGCTAGTCAGGCCAAGAAACTGCTACTAACATCTATGGCCCTCATATAAGTTGATGCCTTTGGGAACCAGGTCAGGAAACTGCTAGTTTTCCTGGCCTCCATGCAGGTAAAACCATGTGGCTCCAGCTTGTTAGACTTGTAGCCACCCCACCAATGATGGGAACCAGCCTCAAGTCTGCACAAAGTAGAAATTAAGAGGGATAGAGAAAGGCTAATAGCAAAGAACCAGAATTGTGGGGTTTACATACCTGAATTTCTCCAGGATTGTATCAAGCTCCACATTTGGGGGTGCCAATTGAAGTAAGTGGTCAGTTCCATAGTACAACACTCCATGGAGAAAGCATGCATGTGGGACTGCCCCACCAACAGTGCAAAGAAACATGGCACAGAACAATTCCAATACAAAATGACCGTTGATTCAAACACAACATGTCATTATATAGGTAGTATGGCATCACCTCACAAGGACCAATCCCAGACCCTTGTAATCACATCATCCCAATTCATGGTAGGAAACAGAGAGATCCTGTGACTCTCATTCTGGAATGTTAGCTTACACCCATAAGAGGGGATAGTAGAAACAAAGTTTATCAAGGAAAAATGGAGGTATACCATCTGGAGAAGGAGGAGGGAGATTAGAGAGGAAGATAGAGAGGAGAGGTTAAACAAAGCTTTGGTGGTGTGAAAAGCCAAAGGGAATTTTATTAACTCAAATATCCCCTAAAATTAAACATACAATATCTGAACATGAGTGCAAGTTAATATCTGAAAGATTTATAATAATAAATACAGTGTCTGACAGGAGAAACCTCCCTATGAGTTGTTGGTCAGGGTAGTCCAGGAGACTCCCAATGTGATATTGTGTATTGCCACAGCCCTTGACTACCTCCAAGAACTTGAAATTAAGACACTTTTGCTGAAAGCAGTACATCCTTCAAACCCAGGACATGGAGCAATAGAGCTGGAACTGAGCTGGAAGCCTACTCCCTGAAACGTAGTACTTGCAATTCTATAGGATGCTATGAATGCTTCTAAGGTAGAAAAACAATCAATTGTCCAACCCAGTCCTAAAGGTGAATAACCTTAATGACTACTATAGCAAATTACCTTTAATGGCACTATTATCTGGGGAATAATCAACAGCCATCTCTCAGTGGTATGGAATTCATGGATGGCATTGCAATTATAGCCAAATGCACATGGATGGATAGGTCATAGACTGTAGAGAAAATCCTACCTCTGTCATATCACTAAAGAAATGAAATTTATTACTTTTTATGAAATAAGGATCCTTACATCTATAGACAAGTATATCATACACCGCTGATCAAAGGAGCTTCTTTTCAACAGATGGAGGCTAATGCAGAATTCCACAATTGGTCACACACAGAAAATATGCATCTGAGATATTCCCAGCTCTAAGTGACACATCTATACTGGAACCTCTGAACCTCAGGTTCATGGAACATAGCACAACAGGGAGTAGAGAGAATAGTAGTATATTTTCCTCTGCAAACATACTTTTATTATTTCAGAATTCCCTCCAATATATTTTGACCACATTCTGACTTTCCTACCCCAACTTCACCCATACCTTATTACTCCACAGTTCCAGTCATCTCTTACTTGTTTAAAGGTCTATCAAGTATAGTTTGTGTTGCCCATATGATTCTTAGGGTGAGTCCATACTCTTGATCCTGCTCAACCCACATGGTATCACACCTTATAAGAAGACTGACTCCTCCTCTCCAAATAGCTACCCATCAGTGGAGGTTGGGCTTCTTGCCCACAACCCCCAATCTGTGGTGTGATTTTTATCTGGTTTGGACTTTCTCAGTTCTCCTGTTGGCTCATATGTGCAACTTTCCTGTTGTGTCAAGTCATCATCTTCTTTAACAGCTGCCTTGACAAATTTATGCAATGAGTTGTGTGGTGTCGTCTTCCACAGTATCCTCTTCTGATCACCAAGGTGCTTTTCCTTTAACACTCATATTTGTCTCCTTCATCACCCACAGTGTGTGGCCTTACATGTTATTTACCTGGTGAGTATCTGATGTGATGTATACATGGCTCACTGTTACTGTGGGCAGCAAACTAGAGGGTTTCAGGCTGTTCTTGAAATATAATCTTGTAATAGTTGTGTGAGCTCCCACAGGAACCACTCTGTGGTGGGCAGTGGGAGTGATATACACAGTTCCAAGAATATCTAATTAAGGTTCCTCACACAGTTTTATATTGTAAATTATTCTCTGTATGACTCAGACAGTAGCATATATGATCTTATCTTAATTCATTTTGTAATTCATACCTAGGTTATATAAATGTTCAATCCTCTGTTGATTATCTAAAATATTCCACTTGAACTGATGACCATATCATCAATGAGCACTGGTTCAGGGAGTTCTAGCTGTAGATGCATTTCCTGGTTCACATGGCTGAAGAAGTAGTATGTTTACTCCCCTTTCAAGATGGACTGCTTGGGAAAATCAAGAAGTCCACAAAAGTCAAGCACCTCAAATAGAAAACTCTATGCTTCAAATGGATAAAGTTTATTGTATTTCTATTTATATAGATTGCCTTTATGAGTTTCTCCTCACTTGGAAAATTGGACATTTAAGGACAAGCCAAAAGAAAAAAGAATAACTGAAACAAGAGATCAAGAGTAGATCTAGAATACATATTTCAATCCTTTAAGTTTTATGTATGGAAGCTCTCAGATGTTTCAAGGAGCTCATTTAAACCCAACTTAAATTATTCCACTTCTGTTCTCTCCTGGGTTTGTTCATCTAACTCTTAGTTATCCAGCTAATATTATTTTAAATTTTCCTAAATAAAAAAATACTGATCCAAGTATTTTCTACTTCAATTTCTGTGGTACTACTTACGAATACCATTTGATTTCATGCTTAGTCCATGTTATTATGCTTATATGCATGTTTTCATTGAGAATCCAAGCAGCTAATCTCATGAAAACAGCAATTCTTTTTACCCTGTTTGTCTAGAGCATAATTCACAGCTGCTGAATAAAAAGAAGCAAAGCCCCAAATAGATTCGGTAGTATTTTGCTTGGGATCTTTCATTTAAAAAATAATAAAACGGAATCAGGTAGGAATATTAAGTTGCCAAAAGTGAGACATCATATATTTTATACAAATATTTGAACCAGAGTTAAGGTAAAACATTAATCTCTTAGGATGCTCTCTAAACTTATATAGTTTGGGGCATGAAATGGAACAAAATGTAATTCAATAAATCTATCTAAAGAATGGGTGGTGGAAAATTAGAATCTTTAGTCATCAAGGTCTTTGGAGGTAAGCCAGTATTGTTTATCTGACAATCAATCTTTCTGTTATATTTCACTGTTGAAGTTTCTCATTAAGTCATTTTAACTGTCCACTGTGGCAAAAAATATTGAATTTTCCTATGCCCTTTTAGAAATACCTAAACACAAATGCAGTCATTCCACGTGTCTGAGGACATATTTTCTAGAACCTGTCACTGAAGTTGATCTGATTGTGCCTCACCACTTATACCAGCTGCTGACCTTGGTGATTGCTTGTGCTAAATGTCCTGGCTTCTGCAGCTGCTGTCTCACTGCTTGGATTCATGGTGTTTTGCTGCCTTAACATCATCAGGTTGCCAGCATACTCATCCATTTTCTTTGGCCCTAGAGAAGACATCAACTTTCCTTATTCTGACTGTGAGAGATTATGTCTGAGTTTGTTAGTTAAAAACAACTCTCTTATTAGGAATGAGTCACTGTTTACTGCCTTATGTTAAATTGTAATGCAGTAAGTGGCAGCCAATATACTGTGCTACTTGTTGTACAGGTCCCAATAATACATATGCACCAATGTTCACAAACCAAATTATCATTTCTCAGGGGGTTCTAGAGCCAAGATATATTCCTTTGGTCTCCCTAGTGGAACAAGTGATAGAGAGAAACCTAGTGCATCCTGCAAGTCTCTCCAGCAAAGCTTCCTTACACAACAGAGTGTGATGCACACAGAAGGCCACAATTGGCCAAGTCTTAGAGAAAAAGAGACTGGAGAGTGTGTGTCCCTGGATAAGAGTCCTATATTAAACTCCACTCGCCCATTGTGGAAGGAGGGGGGGGGACAGAAAAATTGCAAGAGGCATGGTTGGCCCATGATCATAGGGAAATAAAGCCTTTCAGGCTACTGGAAGCTTGATCATGTGAATTTGTGGTAGTGGTGGCATTGAGCAGGAGACCTATACAGACTCTATCAAAGACCCAGAGTGGATTGAGAGAAATGGATGGCACACGGGCCCTAGCCTGGAAAATGTTGGAGACTCATTACTACTAGGTGGGGAGAGTGGACCTTATGATCTCTAGATGTGCTGAATAGAGTCCAGAGGATAAACTTGCGCTGAAGGACATCTGGTTACTAATGTTTGACTATAGAAGACTTAATATCTGATTAAGAACTGTTGTACAAAATGTACAATAGCACAAAACAATAAAAATAAAAAACAAAAAAGAATACAAAATAGAGGGCATGAAGTTAAGTAGAGGTGGAGATGGGGTAGAGAATCTGAATATGATCAAAATATGTTGCATGGAGATCTCAAATAATCAAAACATATTTCAAAAAGTTTAAAAGTGTAACTATGCTGGTTGCATTTTAGAATTTTGAAATGTATGAAGACATTACTTTTAAGATTGACAAAAAACAATGTCACAATTGAGGGGAACAACTTTCCCTAAAATGTGGATTTAAATTAATATAATATTTTAAAATACATACTAGAGGAAAGCCAGCTGGGGCTATAGGGAGACCAAGTCTCAAAAAATACACATACATGCACATATACATACACATGCCTGATAGTCTCATGTATGTATGTTTAACAATGGAAAGTGGTTTTATGTCTCATTATCACATAACATTATAATAAATACATTTAGAAGCAGAAGTAATTTAACCACCTTGCAAAGTCCTTGTCATAGCTTTAGATTTCAAAGTAAGCTGCTGATAGATTTTATTTTTATTACCACTCATATGCAAGTTGCCAATCTGTATGGGTATATTAGATAAATCACTCAAGAGTGATCACCTGTTAGTGAGATAAAGTGCTGATGCCTTTGTGCAGAGATTGAATGCTGTGCCCCATGAACCAGGCACGTGCTCGTGTTTTACCAACTGTGTCCTGGGTTCTTTTTGGAAAATTAACAGCTTAATTACACGTAATTCTTAGCAAATCCATCAAGTTTAGTGAAGTATATTTATGATATCAGTTAAACATCAACTAAATTTAAAAGTACTGCAGATTTTCTCAGCATTACTAAAAATTACTGGATCTATAGGATAGGTTTTCTTTTTTCTAAAAGGGGCTCTTTTTCATAACATGAATCTATTATATTTTAGAAAGGTTTCTTGAAATATTTTTATATTGATTACAACAAAAAGTTTCTCATAGAATATTGTTCTTAACCTTGCTGATTTCTAAGAGTTTGGAAACATTATTCACCCACAACTGGATTTATTCACACTAAAACTTAGATTGTTTTAACCAAGAGCCTAGTTGTTTTAGAAAAGAGAGCTACTCTGGCTTTGAACTTCATTAATACCACCCCCCCCCACACACACACACTACGTTTCCTGGATCAGATCAATTCTGTGGCATATTAAACTGGGCAATGATTTTGTGAGCTATTTCAGATACTCTTGAAATTTTGTTTCCTTTGCTGCAAAGAGGTGACTAATGTCAGAAGTATATCACAATTCTTCACAAACAATGGTAGAAAATTGCATTATCATCAATAATGATAACCACAGCCACTGCTGAAGTACAGCACTGCCCTAGACAGTTAAGGCTTTTCTATATCCCTTGGGCTATGTTTTATAAATGAAGCTTTACAGCCATCTGTGTTATTTCTAATAAAATGAGAAAATCATATTCTCCTTAATTTGTGTTTGTGTTTTCCCTTTGTCAGTCCAGATTCTTTTCAAATGCCATGTTCTATAACAATGAGCTAACCTGTCACTTTCCCTCTTTCTTTAAAGCCCATGATCCCTATGCTCATAACTTTACCACAATTCCATCTTAAGTATAATTTTCCGGATTAATCCCTGGTAATGAGAAGGAAAGGAAAGAGTGAAGTTAAAAATTACCTTTCTTTTTAACTCCAAAAGACAGATTTTACTTTGAAAATGGCTGCATTGTATGGTCAGTCAGATCAAGCAAGCACAAAAGATTTGGAAGATTAATAAGTTTTCATTTCTATCACAAGAGGACTATGTGTTTTCCTCATTTTCTGAAATCTGAACTTATGGTGTATCTTTGTTGGCTAGTTTAAGAAGGAAAAAGTTTTCCACTGCCCCAGATATTCAGGTTTGGAAACCTTTTCTTAAACAAAAGTTTACAGGGTATGGTAGGGTTAAAGGAGTTGAATTCCTTGTCATAAACCATGTTTTACATGGTTTGAAAGAAAACACTAATTACATTTCTTACAAATCCACTTTATATTCTTAAATACACTTTTCTTTAAATTAATTAAGAAGATATTGGCTTGCTTTCAGTGTCTTATCTTTAAGTAGTAAACTGCTATGGAAAGGGGCATATGTTTGTTAATAGTGGCTCAATAAGCCACTGAAATATGTTTCTAACACATGTTGTAATATGGGATCAGAACACCCATATTGATTCCTGTTCTAGTTTGTCTTCCATTGCTGTGACAAAACATTCTGACCGACACCAACCTGGGGAGGAAAGGGTTTATTCAGCTTACATCTCCTGGGTCACAGTTCATCACTTAGGGAGCCCAAGACAGGAACACACGGCAGGAACCTGGAGGCAGGAGCTGAAGCACAAGCCATGGAGGAATGCTATTTACTGGCTTGCTCCCCTGGCTCATGCCCAGCCTTTCTTCTTATACTGTACACAACAACCTGCCCAGGGTGGCACCACTCATTGTGGGCTGGGCCCTCCCACACAGCTTGACAATCAAGACAATACTCCACAGATGTGGCCACAGTACAATCCAATGGAGTCAGTTCCCCAATTGAGGCTCCCTCAAGCCAGGTGTGTCAAGTTGACACTAAAGCTATCCAGCACAATTCTCAAGGAAGTTAGTATAGAACCCATAAGCCTTCTCTATTTTCTAAACCATCCAGAAGGTCTGGGACTGGGTCACTTACTCCTGAATTTTTAGTTCCTTAGAAAGTCCTTGGGGAGCCCTAGTAATAGTTCCTTTTGGAGTTATGTAATAAGGGATGATTGAACAGTCTCGTTTTCCTAGAGTGTGTCAGTCAAGGTACCCCTCCAGCAAGCCTGTGTAAAAGGCCCCACAATTATAGCAGTTCTTTTTTTTTTTTTGTACAACTACCAGATGAAGGTTGGGAATGTAGTCCTTGACTAGGGTCTAGAAAGAGATGTGAGGGGGAACAAAGGAAAGAGTTATTTGCATTATGAGTTCTATGGAACCAGAGGAATTTCTTGAGGGGCTCACAAAAGCATCCATTAATGGGGTTCCTCCAGTGGTATTTTGGCTTTTAAGCCTGAACTCTTGGTCTGCCTCAGTCATTTGAAAACTGTTGGAAAGGCTAGAATCACAGTGTGAGTTCCCTTTTTAAAGTGCTCCTAGACAAGGAGGGGGGAAGAATCTGAACCATCATTTAAGTTTTAGTTTAAAATACTAGTTGAGGGGCTGGAGAGTTGGCCTAGTGGTTAAGAGCGCCTACTGCTCTTGCAGAGGACCCGGGTTCGATCCCTAGCACCCACATGGTGGCTGAGAACCGTCCTTAACTCCAATTCCAGGAGAACTCCATTTCCAGGGGAATTCAACACCCTCTTCTGACCTCTGCGGCATTGCAAGGCAAGGGTGCACAAACCTACATGCAGACAGTACATTCATACACATAAAAAAAATAAAATTAAAAAAACATTATTTGGACTGCCTCTCTTGCTAGAGGGTTGCAGGTAGGCGCTACAGTGTTGAATTGGGAGAAGGGCTGAAGTCTTATATATGAGCAACCTTTTTTTGTTATCAAGAAGAAAATTACTAGTGAGAAGTTATTGTCTAAATTACAACTCATACAGAGGTAAGTCTAATGTGTGAGAAGTATGATTCCTTGAAATCTGAAAGAAACATATCAATCAATCTAATGTTTGGTAATGTTTTCCTGTTGGGTATTTGAAATTATTAAAGTGGACACAATTAACTGATTTCTTTTTATTATAAAGGTCAGTTGAGGACTTGTTCTTCAGGGTTCCTGGGGGTTCCAGAGCAGGTTCCTTTAGATAGACTAAACTAGCCAGATGAGAAAATAGTCTGGATTAAACTTGGAGGATTCCCTTTGGCAGGAGATATTTGTACTACATTTTGTGATCAACATTTGGCAAGATATTTCTAAAAACTTACAAAAGATAAAAATTGGAGCAGAGGGCCACAGTATGGTTAGGTCTGGTACTACTTTAAATCACCAGGTCACCAGAAATGTATTTATTCAACTGGATAGAATTTCCCCTCACAAATCTACTAAGGTTTTAACTCTTGTTAACAAGCTATTTTTTCTAAGAGACCTGACATGTCTTGTCTGATTTCAGCCAAGTCTATGCTTGGATAAAACAAAATGCAGTCAAAGGTCACATTGGACCAACTCACCATTTCTTCCACTTCTTTCACAAGGTTTTGTTGTTGTTTTGTATTGTTTTGGGACAGGGTTTTCCTGTAGCCCCAGCTGGCCTGAAAATCTCTATGAAAACCTTTCCTTGATCTCACAGACATTCACCTACTTATGCCACCTTACTACTGAGAGTAAGGTGTGAGCCACCAGACTTGGCTTGAAAATTGCTTTTTACAAAAGATTATATCTGATAAGTTGATAATGGATTTTAGTAAGTGAAATTTAGGACACTTTCATAATAGGACTCTGTATGAGGGACAGGCAAATATGCCACACAGTATCTAGAAGCTGAGATGAGGAGATCAGATTTATCATGGATGAAATGATTTCATTTTAAAGGTTAAGTACATATAAGGACCCATATATTTTATAGATGAAAATTTTAGATTAAAATGTGGACAAGCACCTGACATTTCTGGCACATGCCTTTAATCACAGCAGTTGGGAGGTAGATGCAGTTAGATATCTCTGAGATCAAGACTAGATTTCCGGGTCAACAGGGGTAACAGAAACCTCGTGTCAATAAAACAACAGCATAAAATGGACAAGAATGAAAAACATTTTCAGATACATTTTTGTGTTAAAAATAGGTATAAAATAAAAATGTTCTTAATGATCTCATTTTTTGCATTTGTTTTTTATAATGCTTTTATTGATGTTTTGTGTATTTCAGACATCATTTCTCAGTTTAGTTTAGATATATTCCTCTTTCCCTTCCTTCCACCCTACCCCAGATCATGCACTCTGTGAAAACTATCCTGCATCTTTCTCTCAGTCTTTTTTTTATGTTTTTTTAATGTTTCCTCCTTTAATTTTATATTACTCTAAAATATGCATACATCCATTCCACTCATGTACAGTAATTACAGAGTCTGAAAGTAATTGGTAGATCGATTTTTGCAGGTAAATGGATGGAACTCAAAGCCATAATGCTAAGTAAAGTAACACAGTCCCAGTAAAACAAGCAGCAGATGGTCTCCCTCATTTGTGGATGCTAATAATCTCATTTTTAAAGTATGGAATAAATTCATCTTGAAATAATCACGGGGCTGGATGGCTCAGCGGTTAAGAAGGCCAACTGCTCTTGCAGAGGACCCAGGTTCCATTTCCAGCACCCACATGGCGGCTAAGAACCATCTCAATCCGACACCCTCTTCTGACCTCTGAGGCATTGCACAACACGGGTGCACCAACCTACATGCAGACAGTACAGTCATACACATAAAAAGAAAGAAGAAAAAAAGAATCAGCATGTTAAGCAAAATAGCACAAATTGGTTGTAACATTGAACTTTTGGAAAGGAAAAAGTTACATATAATCTAGGGCTGGAGAGATAGCTCAGTGGTTAAGAGTCAGTAATGTTGTACCCAATGGGAGGTACAGAGGAATGCTATATTAAATATTGAATTAAAAAATCCCTTATTAGCCAGGACTCAAGAGCAGGCCAACTCTAGAAAGAACTCTTGACCCCAAGGAGATGCAGGGTAGGGTTTATAACTTCCATGACACAATTACAGTATAACAGGGGAAGCTGGCCCTGCAGGTAGAGCTGGGTAGGAGGATTCTGTCCCACAGGTTGCTACTAGTACGGCTGAATAAGGCACTGGCTGAAATGAGCAAAGTCAGCTAGTCCCCTAGAACAGAACGGAGTCACCTTGTACAGTTCAGCATGGCTCTTCCAGAGAACCTGAATTCAGTTCTCAGCAAGGAAGCCAGGTAGCTCACAACTGACTGAAAGTCCAGCTCCTGGGTGATGCAGTTCCCTGGCTTCCACAGGCATCCATGCTCAGAGGGACATGCCCCCACACAGACACATAGCTCTAGACATAAATGCAATAAAATTAATTCTAAAATAAAGCAAAACACAATATTAATTTAAATGTACACTTAGAATTTTATGTGTGAGGCATGTATATCAGTACATAGAATTGGTATGGACTAGACACGTGTTGTTTTACTAAACATGAAACATTGGGGGGCACATTCTTGTCTGTATAATTACATGTATTTAGGGAAATTGATCTATCAGGCTTTTCCTCTGAAGTGCTGGATAAAATTATGTATTGTGTTATATTAATAAAGAAAATCCTGCTTATTATATAAATTAATGTGGGGTTAATACTGCCAACACACATTAGCAATTAACTGATTTCCAGTAGACCATTTAATATAAGTGAATGACCTAATGCTTTCACTGATCACTTGTGTACAGTGTTTACCTTTCACCCAAATCATAAAAAAAAAAATCATTGTCAGTAATCTGTTGATAGAACAATGAATGCCGTCATACTAATAATAAGGATGGGGAGACCTGTGAAGGCAGGAAAGCAATAACTATCTCCTCTTTAAAGTGAAATAAATTATTAGAATTTGGTTCCTAGGATTTCTAAATTAAAAGTTTGTTGTTATTTGATGC
Organism: Rhizomys pruinosus; assembly: GCA_009823505.1. Lineage (NCBI taxonomy): Eukaryota > Metazoa > Chordata > Mammalia > Rodentia > Spalacidae > Rhizomys > Rhizomys pruinosus. Next base: position 319,934 of record VZQC01006713.1, read on the forward strand.
AATTAATTGGTTCTCTTAGTATGAGTATTCTGAGCCTTATCTGGTTTTCATTTGAAAAACTTAATGAAAACTTTTGATTAACAAATAAAATATGGAGATCGTAATTTTAAAAACCACCCAAATAAGCACTACTTCAATAATTACGCTTTTCATGTCTACTGAGTAGTGTTGAGAATTTGTCATGATTTTTTTTTAATTAGTTTTTTTTATTGATGCTTTGTGCATTTCATACATTTTTTCCAATTCAGTTCAGGCTTATTTCCCTTTCCCTCCCCCCCCACCCCCCCCCATCCCAGTTGCATTTCTGCCATAACTGTCACTGATCTTCTCTCGTTTTTTTTTTTTATATTTTAGTATTTTTTTTTTTTTTTTATAATCATGAGTACAGCATCCTTCATGCAAAACCTTCTGCAGGCTGTTGTTTTGCCCAACCCCTACAGCCACCACCATCGGGGAGGTGACAGGTTGTATGTTCAATCGTTGATCAAATGAGTGTCCAGACTAATTGCTGCTAGTTTACCATTCACCCAATCGCGAAGCCCTTACATTCTACCACGGCCCCCTCTTCCGCAGGTTGTTCCCTAGGCTTAGAAAAGGGGCCAGGTGGATGAGAGGTAAAACGTCCCTCTCTCTGGAGCTGTTTAATCTCTTATAAAACCGGTAAAACCTGCTTTCTTTAATTGACTACTAGACATGGGACTGTGGAAGGGATTATCTCTTTCAGAACCAAATATAATACTAAAGTCTAGGTATGCACTCAGGCAAAAATATATTAATACAGGACTCTGACATCAGCAATGGATTGTTCTACCAGGGGATGTTGGCCAGGGGATTCACGGCCCCACAAAAGGTAAGGGCTCCTTGCCTCTAGGTTGGGATACTACAGGAGGAGAGGCAATAAGACCCTGCTCCGAAGACCTGACGTTAACATGGGAGGGATGTTTGAGACCACACACTGCAAGTGTACAGATGCCTCTGGAATGCCAGAGAGTGTTACCAAAGGCGCACTACCAATAAAGCAAATATGGGTCTCCCTGAGTCAACAAGACTCCACCGTCAGCACCCAGCTCACACCTCACCTGCCTGGATACTGTGTAGGCAGAGGCACAGCCATGTGCCTGTATATCCCAAATCTAATTGGCTATTGGCTCTCCCCTTGGAGAAATAACCCATGGCTGATGCACACAAGCTTACCTCCTCTACAGGCTAGGAGATTGTTATAAGCCACAGTAAGACCCTGTCATATTTAACAGGGGGGAAAATTGTAATTCATGGATTAACATATCCAAACATGTGTCTATGCTAAAGTAACCTACCATAACTATTAGTGCTGCTTAAATACCTATATATCTAATTGCTTGTTCTTCATTAGTAGGATCGAAAGGTTATTCCTGGACAAACTGTCAGCCCATGAAAGGAAACAGCCAGAATTGACCAGAGTCCAAGTCAACAGCTCCAGAGAGAATTTGTCATGATTTTAAATTGGTTCTCCCTCTTACTCCAATATTTCAAAGTGACAGGTTATTCTGCTAAATGGAAATATTATTAAAGTGACTCCTAAGGGGTTATATGCATAATTAGTGCCTCTTTGCACCCTCATCAGAAAAGTTGCTTCTTACAGGAGATGATGATTAACACACAGATCCACAAATAGTCAACATGCAGAGAATAAGAGAGTATGGTACACTCATTCCTAAATGGATTACTATATCAGCTCCCTATGCCTAAGGATCAAGAATAATGCAGGAGGAGGTGGTAGAAAGGTTGTAAAAGCCAGAGACGGTTAGTGATCTCAAGGAAACAATGTTTTCCAGACAGCAGAGCAGTTCCACTTACAAACCCACACCAATCATGACAGCATCCAAAAGACTTGCATGAGTTCAAGCCAGACAAAACCCCATCATGAAGGGGAGAAGGTTGTTATAAAGCTAAACTATAAGCTGAGGAGCCATTGGTAGTTGATAGAATCTGGGAGAGGAAATCTGTTTTATGAGTGTGGCTCCTGGCAGGTTAACCATGTTCAGCTCAGGCTCTCTACCCAAGGGGTTTTCAGGTAACACAAATTGGATTTGATTAATTTAATAAAAAAATACAAAAGTGGGTAGAGAGTTGGGGGTGGATCTTAGAGGAGCTGTGGGGGAGGTGAGTGGGACCAAAATATGAAGTTCTTAAGTAACGACTAAAATTTTTAAAAGAGAAGGAATAAATGAAAAACAGAACATAATGGTTTCTACAAGTGTACATTTAGATGGTTCCAGAAAATATTTTGAATTGAAGTGTTATGGTCCTTGATAACCAGAGGTATAATTTCCTGGATAGGATGTATCTGTTCCTTTCTTGTTGAGTGATAAGAATTGACAAGCTGGAACTTCTGACTCAGTGGTATTTGTCAGCTTGGTTTCCTTGGGGATAAATTATTAAAGGCTGTAATAAACATCAAAAGGGAGCTCCTTATAAAAAGTGAACACTCATTCCTCATTTCTCTACACAGAAAATGACAATCTCACATTCAGTTTTACATTGTTATTTTCTTTGTATCTCTTCTGAAATAACATTAACACATCACAAATCATGTGGTACAAATATCGGAGAATTTGGTTTCTTTAGATGTAGTTAAAAGTACGTGTATCCATATCATTCATCTCCAAATTCCAGAATAAAATAATCTTTGTGATGTATGTCTGATATTAGTTTGAAATTTTTGTTCAATTTGATTAAAATCTCCGAAATTGTCAATATTATATGTAGTAAAAAGCATTTTATGTATAATCAACACAAATAGGCAAATACACTTTGTTACATGATGAGATCTCTAAAGACTCTTTAATCTTTCAAATATGCTGAATTTGTATCTAAACTAAAATAGGTGTTATATGAAATTAAAAAAAATAAAGTAAAATGATTACAATGAACTATGATTATTTTCAGTAGAAAAATGTATTCCTTGTAGACATGCCATCAAGGATCTCATACCTCATTAAGACACCTACTCAATTTTACTATGTTTAAGGAAGATTGTAGACTTTTATTCTATAATTACATAAAAATTAAGACATGTTCAAGGTTGAAATGATCCACAATAAGAAAGCCAAGTCCTGTGTATGTTACAAATGGATATATTCAGGGCTGGAGAGATGGCCTAGCAGTTAAGAGATCCAACTGCTCTTGCAGAGGACCAGGATTCGATCCCCAGCACCCACATGGCAATGAGAGCCATCTTTAACTCCAGTTCAAGGGGAATCCGACACCTTCTTCTGACCTCCACAGCATTGCATGGCCCCAGGTACACAAACCTACATGTAGACAGTACATCCATATACATAAAAAATAAATAAAAATAACCCGAATGGGTATATTCAAATTATATCCTGAGAGTAGGCAAAAGGTTGGCTAGAAGAAGCAACCAACTTCTGGAGAAGGCAACATTTTACTAATGTTATTTAATATCAGAATGTCTAACAGGTAGGAGGTAGATATCAGGATCGTATTCCAGATAAGAAAGTTGAGAATAAAGATGCATGAAGCAGTTAAGTGCCAAGATCATACTCTGTTGATTTTGCTTTCCTAGGGTCTTTACATGGTGGTTGATGGTGGTATGGACAGACAAGGTGAACAGAATTTCTGAGGCTGGGAGAGGCATGTCCAGCCTTAAGTTCAAAAAGGTGAAGATCTGGAAACTCTTACTTTTCCAATATTAACAGCTGCATGTTTTTTCCAGTCCAGGGATGAAAATACTCACAATAAATGAATTATTTTAAAGAAACGAGTGCCTTTGTCCTCATGTAGCATCCTGAGCTGTTGTGATCACAGTTGTTTGAGATAAAAGCTGAAGTTCAATGATCCTACCAATACCACAAAAAGAACAGGCAGACAATGTGAAAGGAACTTGGAAAGTGGCTTTTGCTTTAGCAAACAGGTACTTGTGTCATTATTCAGATCTGGCAAGCACACCAGATTAGAAAGTTTGCTGTAGCCAAGAATTAGGTTTAACATGGAATTTAAGAATTCTTGAGCTGGAAGTGCCACCCTGAGAGGGATGGAGTCTGAAACTAGATCTTCTACAGGCCCTGGAACACCAGAATTAGGGGTCACTGCTAGGCCTCAAATTCCTTTGCTCTGTGGAAAAGCCATCCTGGGGCAGTCTCCATTTCATTTAATATCTACCTCTTCTCTTAGTTAGTGCATGCTTTGGGATTAGAACTTGAGTACATCATTACTAGACTCTCTTCCTTGGTTTATATTTGCTCTTAATGGCTAAGCACCACCTACCCTCTTCCCGCCCCTGTAAGGTTTTTAGTTCACTCAAGCCTCATCTCTTGGAGCTGTCTCTCCACAGGTTCTTTGTGTGAAGCACATTCTTAATTTTTGGTGGGCTCTGTTGGAGGAGCCCCATGCTGTTGCCTTATAAATATGCTTGAATGAAGAACAGACAAAGCAAGACAGAGAACCAAAATTCGCCATGGGAAGACAGAACACCATCATTTGCCATAGGAAGACAGAGAACCAACATTTGCCATAGGCAGGCAGAATTCTCATTAACAATACACTAGAAAGAAGACGCCCTTTGCCTTAAGAATAGAGACTTTTGCGCACGCCTTTAATCCTAGCACTTGGGAGGCAGAGACAAGCGGATCTTTGTGAGTTCAAGGACAGCCTGGTCTACAGATCAAATTCCAGGACATCTAGGGCTACAGGGAGACCCTGTCTCAAAAAAAAAAAAAAAAAAAAAAAAAAAAAAAAAGACTAGAGACTTTTGCCATAAGCAGATATTCTACTATGAGAAACTGTAATCATAAGAACCAAAAGAGATCTTGCTATAAGTAGGGACTTTTGCTATAAGTAGAGACTTTGCTATGAGAACCTGTATGAGCTTTGCCTAAAAGAGATTTTTGCCTAAGAAGAACTTTGCTGTATAAGTTTCCCTTAGAATAAAGAAACTTAAAACCTCATCCAGGACTTCTGTGGTGAGCTTATAAAGAGGTTAACACAATAATTAGCCAGGTCCTCCAAGAGGCAGAAAGCCAACTTCACAAGCCATCATCTCTTGCAGCTTTTTGATGCACCTCACTGTTCCTGGGATGCCAGGAGTGGGCCTGGGAGCCCCCACAAAACTTTGCTAGATTTTTATCCTTAATGCAAGAGTAGTGTGTCTTTTTCCCCTTTGACTGGGGTCCAATTTCACAGTCTTACTAGGTTGGCTAATTTAAAGGATTCCTGTAAAGAAGTGGGAAGAGAGTTAGTCAAAGAGGGGGGAAAGTCTCTACTGATCAGGACACAAGGTTCTAGGAATTCCTCCAGCATTTTTGTAAGCAAAAGTTTTATAGGGTATGGGAGTGGGAAAATGATCAAAATTCCTTGTTATAACTCAAGAGTTGTACAGGGTTTGAAAGAAAAGATGAATATGTAATGACTCTTACACAGGGAACACAAGCACAATTACTGGGGCAGCTTTAGTTTCTAGTAGTGTGTACTGTTGCATGGAAAACAAGCAACCAAGGAAAGCCTTTGCAATAGTAATATTTGATTATAATGTTTTGATTTAATGATGCTATTGCATGACAATTCTAAATTGTAAATAACTTTTCTTGTTTGTTTGGGAGGCTTTTGTTTTTCTGAGTTTTGTCTTTTTTTTTTTTTTTTTTATTTTTCCTGGAGCTAGGAGATTAACCCAGTACCATGTGCTTACTAGGCAATCACTTTAACATTTATATAAGTCTCCAAACAATCTTTCACTTATTTTTTAAGAAATAGAGAATATTTTGTAAAGAAACAAAACAGTACAGACTTGTCTGACAACTCAGCCCCAAGTTTGCTTCTCCTTATTTGCTTTCACCTCAAGAGTAGACATACTCTTTGGAATAACATATTGATTTTATTCTGGTTAATTAGTATGCTATATTTATTTAGATGAAATTGTTCTCTAGGACATTAGAATAGAAATATACTTATCTTTTTACACAGGAACCTGGTTATTCCTCTAACATTGCATTTCTTTATCAATCATATGAGCTTCAGGATAATTAATCTCAGCATCAGCTTCCATCTTTTTATGTAAGCAGCTGCCACATGTGGGTCCCTCCAGTGCTGTACTAGTTCATCTGATGATGGGCTTAATTGAACACTCTCTTCCACTTGCATGCACTCAGCATGACAACCATTGGCTACTTAATAGCTTCCCTGGGACCTCCTGGCTTCTTGTTCACTTGCTGACTGGAATTAGCCTTTAATCAATAGAGGACAGACAGTGTTAATATCTTCATGAATTATTTGTGCATGCTCTCATTTTTTAAAAAGCCCCTGTAGGAAATTGTGGGTTTCATTAAAATTCTGGCAGTTGTGCGATTGGACCTTAGACCTACACACTTTTCTCAGGTGTGACATTATTTGAACTCATGTTATTCTACGGCATACCCTGTGTGGCAAAGCTGAAGGTAATTCTCAACATATACATTTTAGAATAAATAGTTTTACATTTCAATGCATAGTACCAGAGAAAAGTGGCTTAAACTAAATTATTTCACTGTTCACTTCATAGAAAGTCATCAGTAGTGTGAATTTCAAGATTACTACAAGAATAAAGAGGTTTAAAAGAGAGATGAATCTCATAGAAAATAAAGAAAAATATTTAGCTGGAAATGGTATTTATGAACAAATAGATTAGTGACCAGAGAGATTATATGCAGAACAATTAAGCTGAATAAGTAATGATCCTGATATCATGCCTGAAGGATGAATATAAATGGGAAGAAAAAATGAAACATCTGTATAGAATGAGTGATTGACTCCAGCCGCTAACATGTACATATTTACAAGAAAGTTGGAAAGTGCTATTTGCACTAGTTTGGTGCAGCCGATAACAAAAGTTGCTGGTGGTTTACAAGCATGAGAATTCTCATTAGGGTGAAATTAGGAGAGACATGGGCCATGTTTATTTAGGGTGTTAAGTCTATGATAGAAACAATCAATTGTATTGCAAAAAAATGTCAAGAGCCTTGAGCAAAAGTTAATATAATGACACTTCTTTTTACCTTTTCATAAGCTTTGGAGAAAAGGTTCGTTTATAAAATACATATATTATTCATTTTAAAATATTGCTTTAGAATAAAAATAGTGTCAGAAATAATTTCAAATGCAACTGATTATGACAGTCCAATTGCTATAAATATGCAAATAAGTTAAATAATTTTTCCTCAATAAAATACTAGTAAACAAGCCTGGAAGCTATACTAAAGAAAAACAACAACAACAACAACAACAAAAATCACTGACATCAAGTGGGATTCATGTGAGTTACAGTAGGATGTTACAATATATGTAAATTGAATATTCTACAACATACTGAAATAATAAAAATAATTTTATACTTGATTGACTTGAAACAGATGTATCTCATTTTTAATTTTCTGCAATATTTTAACTTTAACCTCTGGATTATATAGGAGTACTTTGTTAATTTTAAAATACAAGTTTTGTTAGACATCTTACTATAATTGGTTTATTGTTAGTTTATTTATGAAAATAGGTAACATTCTGTATCTTAAATTTATCAAGACAGGTTTTATGTCTCCCCCAATAGCCCACCTTGAAGAATGTGCTGCTTGAATTTGACATATGATGGATTCTGAATTATTTTTATGAAGAATTCTATAAATGTCAACTCAATCTACCTTGTAGGTGTGATTACACTGATCTGTGGCCTTATCAGTATTTTCCAGCCCTTTCGATTGCTGATAAACAGGTCATAATATCTATTGGTGTGACTTTTACTTGCTAATTCCTCCTTTAATTTTTTTCAACATTATACTCAAGTATTTAGGATATCTGTAAGTATTTGAATTAGTTTTCAGGAACAACAATATATCCTCTTAATTACAAACTAGCTTTGTTTATCTCCACTTAATCTTTCTTTTAAACCATCTCTCATAAATCTTGTAAGTGTATTTTATTTTAATTCTTAATTTACTTGCAACTTGCATCTGTCTTTATACTCACATTGCTTGTCTTCTGTACCTCATGTTGTTGAATCTTGCTTGTCCCGCGCACTGTAGTCTCGCCGGCAAGAACTTCACACGGACAACAGGATTCTTCTGTGGTAATATTTATTGTGCACAGCTCTTTTGTGAGAAGGACCCCGAAATGGGGCAGAAGCACCGCTTATATAGCAGTCCAGAGGGTTCGGGTATGCTCTGGATAGGTGCACTGTCTGATGCCTCATTAGCATGCCCAAGGCGCGGGCCCAGAGAGTAGTAGTCATGTGTAGTTTGTCTAATGCAAAGGCAACGGCGGGAAGCGGCTTGTAATGACTCAGGAAGTCGGCGCCATCTTAGGGCGTGGCACAGCACACATTGTCTGTGTGGTAGGCTGCCAACACTTGCCTTTTGAAATAGAGTCATTATGTTCATTTTAGGTGGAATGTTTAGCATATTAGACTTCACTCTATCTGCACAGTTCTAACACAGCTTCTTCATCACCATTTTCCCTCAATTTTTCTTCTATTTTAAACTCCACTTCCCTCTTATTTTTTTTAATTGAGGATATTAAATCATCTATGTACTCTTCTGTATAATGTTTTCACTTGATTTAGTGCTTGCTCCCAAGTTCACATTACATATATCCAAATTTTCATAAATCACAATTTACTTCCTGGCACTATATAGAATGCACAGAAATATTATCCTAACAGTACCCATGGCTACATCTTTACTTCCTTTAGTAGCACACTGGGTGTTTCTAAAGAAAAATAACCATTATTTTTTTCTTTTATTAAACATTTTCCATAGGTCATACATCATTTCTCAATTGAATACTGAGTCGCATCCCTTTCCATGCCCCCCACCTCACCCGAGTCCCTTCACTCTTCCATACATTTCCTTCATCTTTTTCTGAGTCTTTCTAGAGTCCTCCAATACAAGTGATATCAATCACTTGTATTGGAGGACTCTAGAAAGACTCAGAAATATATATTATATATATATTTTATATATATTATATATATATATATCCATGTATATATACTGTAGCAATACAAGTTGGAGAGAGCAACAACAAAAGAACTAAAAAAATAACCATTATTTAGTATGCTTATTGATTACGAACAATGTATTTTGATCATATTCCTTTTCTCCTCCCCCCTCTCCCCACCTACTATGTGTCTCCCAGATGCATGCCCTCAATTATAATTTGTCTTTGGTTTAGAGGACTATGGAATCTATATCTGTGCTCCCCAAATGCTCATGGCTGTGGTGTTCTCCCTTGGAGTCTGGTAAACCGACCAGTTGTCACCCCCATAAGGAAACCTGACTCCTCTCAGCAGCTCTCAACTAAAAATAGATCATGAGGTGAGGCTGGGGCTTCTTGCCCCTGTCTGGAATGGGATTGCACAAGTTTTATGCATGCTTGAAAATTGCTGAAGTTTCATATGCACAACTACAGTGTTGGGTCCAGACAACAGCTTCCTTGGATTTATCTATCAAGAACCAACTCCAGTTCTTACATTCTTTCCACCCCCTCTTTCATAATGAGTTTTGAGGCCTGGGGGGGATAGGGTATGATATAGATGATCCTTTTAGTTGTCAGAATTACAATCTCTGGCTCTCTGTAATTGACCTCTTGTGCATCTCTTTGTTAATCAACAGCAGTATAAACTACTTGATAATTCAGAAAATCCAGGATATCTCCCACCATGATCTTTTCAATTGTTCTGAATATTCAGATCACTTTGTCCACTTCCTTTCTTCTCCAATTACATCTCACACACTATTACTGTGTTTACATGGTTTCCATACCCTTCTCTCTGCTCTGATTCCTTTCTTGTCCCTCTACTCCATCTTGAACTCATGGGTTCTACTTTAATTATTGTCACATACATAAGTTACAGGCCTACTATATATTGCTACATATATGTAGCATATGTAGATTTCTTACCCCCCCAAAAAATAATTTTCTGCTTTGAAAAACTTTGAAAAGACTCAGAAGGGGAAACAGGACATGTATGGCAGACTGCATGTACTTGGGAAGTGTGGGGGGCATAGAAAGGGAAGTGAGTCTGGATTGAACTGAGAAGTGATGTATGAAATGCATAAAACTTCAATAAAAGATACAATCTCTGGATTGTACATATATGTACAAAGATACATATATCAATATATATGCATACATCCATACATATATATGCATGTATACATATATAAAACCTACTAAATCAATTTAGTGTTGCTCATCTGTAAATGATTTAGGTGTATTTAGAGTTGACCACAAGCTTAAATTATCTATATATGAGATCATCTTTGAAGAACATTGATTCTTCCTCTTATCCCAACAGCCATTAACTCTTCATCCAGGATTTGGACCTTGTGGGATTTTACTTGTTCACATTGGTATGTAAGCAGCTGAAATCATTATAAAGGTCTTGTTTATTCAGGTGTATGGTATACATTTCATGGTGCAGCTTCCCTGTCAGGTCAAGAGGACTTTTGCGGGGGGGGGCATTTCTTGAAAAAGTGTCTTTTTCTTAATCTTTTATTGAAGTTTTATGCATTTCATACATCACTTCTCAGTTCAATCCAGACTCACTTCCCTTTCTATGCCCCCCACACTTCCCAAGTACATGGAGTCTGCCATACATGTCCTGTTTCCCCTTCTGAGTCTTTTCAAAGTTTTTCAAAGCAGAAAATTATTTTTTTTGGGGGGGTAAGAAATCTACTGCTTCTGTGAGTTCCTTGTCACAGTTCTTTTGTTGTTGTTGTTCCCTCCAATTCGTATTGTTTCACCATATGCTTTTATGTATGTTACACGTACTAAAACAATATCATCTGAAAATAAACTATATGTTATTTCCATATCATTTTGGGATCCACATTTTTTAATTATTTTTAATTATATTTATTTCTGTATGTGTATGAATGTACTGTCTGCATGCAAGTCTGTGCACCAGTGTCGTGCAATGCTGCGGAGGTCAGAAGACGGTGTCGGATTCCCCTGGAACTGGAGTTCTCCTGGAATTGGAGTTTCAGACGGTTCTTGGCCGCCATTTGGGTGCTAGGGATCGAACCCGGGTCCTCTGCAAGAGTGGTCGGCCCTCTTAACCGCTAGACCATCTCTCCAGCCTGGGATCCACATTTTTCCCTATTAATTTTATATTGCTCTAAAATATACAAACATACCCTCCACCCTTGTACCAAAATTATAAAGTCTGAAAATAGGTAGTAGGTTAATTCTAGAGTCCATTAAGGGATTCACATTCTAAAAGGACAGTTGCTTTTAGATAAAGAGAAATATAACAATGTTACTCAGTTTGCCTTAATTGATGCTAGCATCCACAAATGAGGGACACCATTCATCATTTGTTTTTCCTGAGAATGTGTTACATCACTTAACATAATATCTTCTAGTTCCATCCATTTACCTGAAAAGTTCATGATATCTTCATTTTTTACCACTGCGTAGAACTCCATTGTGTAGATATACCACATTTTCTCTTTTCACCCATTGGTTGAGGGGCACTTGGGTTGGTTCTAACTCTTTGCTACTGTGAAGAGAGCTGCAATAAACATGGCTATGCATGTATGTCTGAGGTAGGATGAGTCTTGTGAATATATATCCAGGAGTGGTATGACTGGGTCAGGTAGAAGGCTCATTTTCAGTATTTTAAGTGTTCTCCACACTGTTTTCCATGGTGGTTGTACAAGTTTACGTTCCCACCAGCAGTGGATGAGTATTCTGCTTTTCCTGCAACCTCTCCAGCATTTGGTACCATTTGTTTTCTTGATCCTAGCCAGTTCTATTGGAATGAGATGATAAAGTAGTTTTAATGAGTATTTCCTTAATTATTATCGATATTGAACATATTTTAAGATATTTCTCAGCCAGCTTCCTCATTTGTGAAGTCTCTGTTCAGCTATTTACTCTATCTTTTGAGTAGGTCATTTTTTTTCTCAATTCTTTGTTTTTTGAGTAGTTTATGTATTATGGAAGATAATGCTTAGTCAGATGTATCAGCAGTGAAGTTTACCTCCCACTCTGTGGGTTTTCTCTTCACTTCACTGATTGTTTCTTTTGCTGTATGGAAGCTTTTGAGATTAATGAGGTCCCACTTGTCTATTATTGACCTTATTTCCTTTGCAGCTGCTGTATGATGTAAAAAGTCTTTTCCTACGCCTATATCGTGTAGGTTGCTGCCAACGTTTTCTTCTTTCACATTCAGAATTTTGGGTTTCACATTGAGGTCATTGATCCATTTGGAGTTGATTTTTGTACAGGGTAAGAGGTAGGGATTTAATTTTATTTTTCTACAAGTGGTGATCCAGTTTTACCAACACCATTTACTGAAGATGCTGTCTTTCTTCCATTGTGTCTTCTTGGTCCCTTTGTCAAATATGAGGTGGCTGAAATTGTATGAGCTCAAGTTTGGATCTTCAATTTTATTCCATTGGGCCACAGGTCTGTTTTTGTGCCAGTACCAGGCTGTTTTTATGACTATAGCCCTGTAATATAGCTTGAATTCTGGTATAGTGATCTCCCCTGTATTTCTCTTTTTGCTTAGGGTTGCTTTGGCTATTTAGGGTCTTTTGTTTTTCCATAAGAATTTAAGGATTTTTTCCAAGTCTGTGAAGAAACTTTTGGGGATTTTAATTGGGATTGCATTGAATCTGTATATTAATTTGGGTAGAATGGAAATTTTTACTATATTAATTTTTCCAATCCTTGAGCATGGGAGGTCTTTCCATCTTCTGATGTCTTCTTCAATCTCCTTCTTCAGAGGTTTAAATTTTTTGTTTTACAGATCTTTGGTATTTTTGGTTAGGTTTGTTCCTAGTATTTTATTGTTTTTCAGGCTATTCTGAGTGGGAAGGTCTCCTTATATTCCTTCTTCTATTGGTTGCTATTGATGTAAAGAAAGGCTATTGATTTTTCTAGGTTAATTTTGTTTCCTGCCACTTTACTGAAAGTCTTTATTGTTTCTAGGTGTTTTCTGGTGGAGTTTTTGGCATCCCTTAGGTTAACTATCATATCATCTGCAAAAAGAGTTAGCTTGGCTTCCTCTTTTCCAATTAGTACTCATTTAATTTCCTTTTCTTGCCTTATTGCCCTAGGAAGCCTTTCAAGCACTGTGTTGAAGAGGAGTGGTGATTGAGGAAAGCCTTGCCATGTTCCTGCCTTTAAGGGGAATGCTTCTAACTTTTCTCCACTTAGGAAGATGTTGACTGTGGGTTTGTTGTATATGGCTTTGATTATGTTGAATATTCCCTCCAGTGCAATTCCCTCTAAAACTTTAAACATGAAGGGATGCTGGACTTTGTCAAAGGCTTTTTCTGTGTCAATTGAGATGATTGTGTGGTTTTTGCTTTTCAGTCCATTTATGTGCTTTAAGATATTTATTGATTTATGTATGTTGAAACATCCCTGCATCTCTGGAATGAATCCAACTTAGTCATGATGTATGATTTTTTTGATGTGGGTCTGTATGCCATTTACAACTAACTTGTTGAGTGTTTTTCATCTATATTCATTAATGAGATGGGCCTATAATATTCTTTTTTGGTTGTATCTTTGCCTGGTTTGGGTATTAGGGTAATGCTGGCTTCATAGCAGGAATTAGGAGATTTAAGTCTGCTTGTATCCTTCTGAACATTTTGAATATTAATGGTTGTAAATCTTCTTTAAATGTTTTAAAATCTGCTGCGAAACCATCTGGGCCTGGGGGTTTTTTTTTTGGTTGGGAGGATTTTTATTACATTTTCAATTTCCTCAAATACTATTGGTCTGTTTTAGCTGTCAATCTCATCTTGTTTAAGCTTTGGTGAATTCCAGGGTTTCAGATATTCATCCGTTTTTCTTAGGTTTTATTTTTTAAATATATATATATATATATATATATTCAAATCTAGACCTGTGGCCCCCATCCCCCACTCCACCAGAGCTCATGCATTCTGCCAAACATGCTTTTCATCTCTTTCTCAGTCTTTCTCAATATTCTCCATGTGGTTATTGACTGTTTTGAGCAGAAGTTCACTGTTTCAGTCAGTTCTTTGATGCAGTCCTTTCTGTTGTTGTTGTTTCCAAAATGCATCACTCCCAACTGCTTTGGACAAAAGCTCAAGGGGCCATGCACAAGAAATACTTACAACTAGGTAATTGGCACTTGCATCCACAGATGAGGGTTACCATTCATCGTTTGTTTTTCTGGGACTGTGTTACTTCACTCAGCATGTTGTCCTCTAGCTCCAGCCATTTTCCTGCAAAGCTCATGATGTTGTCTTTCTTTACTGCTGCATAGATCTCCGTTATGTAGATGTACCATATTTTCTCTATCCACTCAGTTGAGGGGCATAGGTTTTCAAATTTAGTAGAGTATAGGGTTTTTTTAAGTATTCCCGTATGATTGTCTGGATCCTTATGTTATCCGTTGTGATGTTTCCCTTTTCATCACAAATTGTATTGATTTGGAGTTGCTCTTTTTATCTTTTGGTTAACTACCCTAGAGGTCTGTCTTTTTATCCTTTCAAAGAACCATCTTTTGGATTCATTAATTCTTTGTATTGTTTTGTTTGTTTCTATTTCATTGGATTCTGCTTTGATTTTTGTTATTTCTTCCTGCCTGTTGGTTTTGGGTTTCATTTGTTGTCATTTCTCAAGTGTTGTTAGCTGCAATGTTAGATAATTTCTTTGTGCTCTTTATGTATTTATTTTTATTTTAAATATAGGCACCCAGGGCTATAAACTTCCCTCCTAGGAGTGCTTTTAAAATATCCCATAGGTTTTGTTGTGCTGTGCTGTCATTTTCATTTAGTTCCAGGAATGTTTTTATTTCTTTCTTTATTTCTTCCTTGACCCATTGATTATTCAGGATGGTGTTGTTTAGTCTCCATGTGTTCTTGTAGATAGTTGGACTTATTCTTGTGTTGATATTGATATGCACTATGGTCTGACAGAATGCATGAAGTTATTTCAATCCTTTTGTATTTGTTGAGGTTTTTTTCTGTGTCCCAGTATGTGGTCGATTTTGGACAATGTTCCATGGGTGGCTGAGTAGAAATTATATTCTCTGCTGTTTGGTGGAATATTTAGTAGATATCTCTGAGGTCCATTTGGAGTAATGTATTATTCAGTTCAGATATCTCTCTGTTTATTCTTTGTCCAGTTGATCTATCCAAAGAGCTCAGTGGGGTATTGAAGTCCCCCAACTATTAGTTTACAGGGACTAATTTGTGCCTTAAGATCTTGCAGGACTGTTTATAAAGTTTGGTGCACTGGAGTTTGTTGTGTATATATTTATTAATGTGAAATCTTCATGGTTAATTGTTCCTTTTATAAGGATGTAATGGCCCTCTTTGTCTTTTCTAATTAGTTTTACTTTGAGGTCTATTTTGTCTGATATTAGAATGGCAACTCATGCTTGCTTTGTGGTACTATTTGCTTGGAATTTTTTTTCCATACTTTCACTTTAAGTTGGTGCCTATCCTTGGGGGTGAGATGGGTTTCTTGTAGACAGCATATAGAAGGATTCAGTTTCCTAATCCATTCTCCCAGTCTATGTCTTTTTATTGGGGAGTTTAGACCATTAATATTTAAGGTTATTATTGTGAGATGTGTGTTTCTTTCTTTCACCTTATTTTCTGTTTGTATTCTTGGTCTTGGTTTGTATTTTCACAGTTATTCTTTGACAATTTCTCTCTCTTGGTCATAGGTGCTCCTTTCCTCTGAACATTTACTTGCTTCAACTGTTTTCTGAAGGGTTGGTTTCCTGGACATGAATTTTTTCATCTTGTTTATGCCATGAAAGATTTTTCTTTCTCCTTCAACTGTAATTGACATTTTTGTTGGACATAGTAATCTGGGTTGGCATCTACAGTCATTTAGTACTGGGACTACATTAATTAGTCCATGTTCTTCTGGCTTTCACAGTTTGCACTGAGAAGTCAGCCGTAATTCTGATGGGATTTCCTTTATATGTAACTTGTTGTTTTTCTCTTGTGGCTTTCAGTATCTTGTCTTTGTTTTGGGTGTCTAGTGTTTTAATATGGTGTGGGGAATTTCTTTTCTGATCTTGTCTATTTGGAGTTCTATTCACTTCTTGTATTTGTATTGGTTCGTCTCTTTTCAGTTTAGGGAATTTTTCTTCTATTATTCTGTTCAAGATCTGTTCAATACTGTTGTCATGGGATTCTGCTCCTCCCTCTATCCCTATGATGCAGAGGTTTGGTCTTTTCATAGTGTCCCAGATTTCCTGATTGTTCCACATTTGTGTGCTTTTTTTAAATTTTTCATAATGTTTCTTTGAGATTTCTAGTTTTTCCTTGATATCTTTCAGGTTGATATTCTATTTTCTGCTTTGTTCAATCTGCTTTTGAGGCTTTCTCCCATCCTTTCCTGTTGACTGGATGAGTGTTTGTTCTAGTTTGTCTTCCATTTCTGTGACAAAACACTCTGACCGACACCAACTTGGGGAGGAAAGGGTTTATTCAGCTTACATCTCCTAGGTCACAGTTCATCACTTAGGGAGCCCAAGGCAGGAACTCAGCGCAGGAACCTGGAAGCAGGAGCTGAAGCACAGGCCATGGGGGAATGCTGTTCACTGGCTTGCTCTCCTGGCTCATGCCCAACCTGCCTTCTTATACGGTACACAACAACCTTCCCAGGGTGGCACCACTCGTTGTGGGCTGGGCCCTCCCACACTTCTCGACCATCAAGACAATGCTCCACAGATGTGGCCACAGGCCAATCCAATGGAGCCAATTCCCCAATTGAGGCTCCCTCAACCCAGGTGTGTCAAGTTCACACTAAAGCTATCCAGTACAGTGTTCGATTTCCTTTTTCCTTTCATCCTGTGATTCCTTTAGTATTTCCACTTCCTTTGGGAGCTCGTCATTCTCTTCTTGTAGCTCCTTGTTTTGCTGGTCTGTTTCCCTTTTCCTTTCAGCATGGGATCTTGTCAGTTTTTCTATTTCCTTCTGGGGTTTATCATTCTCTCCCTCCAGTTCCTTCCTGAATCCATTATTCTTTCCCTTTAGTTCTCTGATTTGTTCTTTATATTCCTTGATTTATTTGATTATGTCTATGATTGTTCTTCTAAGATCTGTGTCCTGGGTTCCTTTCGGGGAGGTTTTATTTTTAGGATTTTCTGTAGGACTGATAGTGTCTGGTGGAGATTTACTATGTGCGTTTCCTATATTCTTTTTTCTTTGTGTTTTTGGCATGTGGGTTTATTTTACTGTTTGTATTTTGGTGCAAATCTCAAATGTTTCCTTGCTGTGTTGAAAGCTTAATTTGCTTGTTTCTTACAGATATGTTCGTTGTCTTGTCCTTGGTTTACGGAGGGCTGGTTGTGTTAGGTTTCCAGTTTTCCCTTTTGGTTATATACTGGGGTGTTCAGCTGGCTCTGCCCTTTCTGGTCTGGAGGATGTCCAGAAGTCCTATTTCCCAGGTGCTGAACTGCCTCTTCTCTATGGGCCTGATGAGGGTCTGGCTGGCTGGGTGCCTCTGCCCTACCACTGTGAATGCTGGGCCAAGTGTGGCTGGCTGGCAGGCAATAGGCCACACCCAGGGGAGCAATGAACCTGCCTGCTGTTGTGCTCATCTATTCCCCCACTGGACCTGGGTGGGTTTCTGGCTGGCTGAGTGACTCTGCTGAAAAAAGTGTCTTCTAATTGTAACTTTCACCAAGTTTTCACATGGTACGAAAATATTCTTTGAAGTAATTTTATTTCACTTTCTCTCTTTTTGTTGATTGGATGCTTCCTATTAATCATCTTTAAAGCCCCCTTTCATCTGCCTTCTCTGCTATGGTTTTATTATATTTTATCCCCCTTCCCCCAATAAATTAATTGCTTTATATATAAAAATTAAAGGTATAAAATTTAGATTTTTTTCAGTCTTCCTCTTTTTAAGTAGGATTTGCTATTTTTTTTTTTTTTTTTTGGTCTTTTTGAGACAGGGTCTCCCTGTAGCTCCAGTTGTTCTGGAGCTCACTATGTATACCAGTCTGGCCTTAAACTTACAGAGATCTGCCTGCCAAAATGCATTTAATATCTGACTTGTTTTCATCTTATAAATCATTGTTTTTCAAAACTTTTGACAAAAATTTTCAGAATATGCACCGCAAAGTACAAGACTGCTGTTGCTTCTGTTTACCTTTCAGAATAGACTTCATTTTTTTTTTACTTTTTAAATGGCCTGTGCTTGTACTTTCTCACTGCATTTGGATAATGAAATAGATTGAAATCTATACATTATTCCCACAATAATTTCTGAATAATTTCTGAGTTGTGACAAAGTCAATGGAATGTTTTCTGTATTCAGGAATTCATGATCGTCCTCAGATACATTGCCTACTAGGAGAATAAGCCATGGAGTCTATGTAAAGAGCCTGAACTCTAACTTAAAATTTCAGTTACATATTAAGATTTTTCTGTTATTCAATTTTGCAACTGTCCAATCTACTTGCTCGGCTGTTGGTTATGTGTTTAGTTCAAGACTGCTTATCTTCAGAATTCCTTTTTATGGTATCTTTGATATGTCATAATCAGGAATTGATTTGGGAATAATGCATAAATTTCAATCTCTTTCAATTATTTATATTTTTGGTACTTGTTTGGATGTATCCAATATATGGGTATTTCAGCAGTTAATCAAGATTTATGTGGTACACTTAAAATTATAGTTTTATTTCTATTTTAGTATTTCATTTATTATTTAATTTTACATTTATGAGTGCATTACCTACAAGTATGTAAATGTAGCCTTGTCATGCAGTGCTTGTAGAAGTCAGAAGACTTGAGATTCCCCAGAAGTGGAATTACAGATAGTTGTTAGCTGCCATGTAGGTGTTGGAAACTGAATGCAGGTACTCCCAAGAGCAGTCAGTGTTCTTAATTGCTTATCCATCTCTCCAGTCCCTTGTCTTTTCTCTTAACTATCTTCCGAATCCCTCCGAACTTACTTGTTCTCTGTGGGTTCAATTATTATGACTTTCGTGGTTTTTAGATCATGGTCATAGAAGTCAAAAGGCTGTGTTACTGCACAACCAGGGTCAATTCTTGGTGCAAAGCCAGAAGAGAAATAAAAATAAAACACATGAGAAATAAAAGTGGAGATTTTCTAGTTGTAAGCCCTTTTCTCCAGGTTTGATTCTCTTCCTACATGTTCCTGTTCCTGTTTGCATCTCTGGGCAATGTTAATCTATCCCCCATTCCAGGATTACTATAGTATACAACTCTGGAAATAAATTGTACATACTAATGACAGTTTGGGAGAAAAGGAATTTTTATTTTAAAAGGCAACTTTCAATTCCACCAAAGATGAAATTACATGAGGATCCTATTTCCTGACCTATATAGATGGAGGATAAGATCAAATTCATTTACTGCATTTTCCATTGTAACTACAAATTTGCCAGGGCATTGTAGATACATTTAAATTTGATGTTGTTTCTATGATAAACTGAGAATAATTCATAATGATATCATAGTGCAGTTATATTAAGTATGGAAATACATGCATTTCAATAGGAATAAAACATAATAAAAAATGCATATTCTGAAAATAAAGCATATGCCACTTAGGTTTATACCTTCTTATAAAACTTGGACCATGCCATGATACTGTGTATAAGACAGCTGGAGATTTCTGGAAATCATTTCATGCTTAAGACTAAGCATATTGCCTTTATTTAACATTAGCGAAGTTCCTTCCCCTTCCAAATTTCTGCCCATATCAGAATTATCTGAAATTAATTACTAAATTGACTATAAAATGATTTCACATGACAATAAGTCCTTTTTTCTATTAAATCTTTATTTTTTTTAGTTTCTAACAATAGGTAATAATTTATGAGTACAAGCATCCTTCATGTAAAACCAATTTGCAAGCAATTGTGCACATACCCACACAGCCCAACGGTCCAACCATATGGCTGGGGGGGGGCTTGTATGTTCAATCAAGTTGATCAAATAAGTGTCCAGACTATATTGCTGTAGTTTCACCATTCACCCCAATCGCAGCCCTTACATTCTACCACGCACCCTCTTCCACAGATTTTTCCCTAGGCTTAGAAAAGGGGCACAGGTGAAAGAGAAGCAAAAGTCTACTTTATCTGGAGCTGTTGTTTTGGACTCTGGTCAATTGTGGCTGTTATCTGGAGCTGTTGTTTTGGACTCTGGTCAATTGTGGCTGTTTCCTTTCATGGGCTGACAGTTTGTCCAGGAATAATCCTTTAATCCTACTAATGAAGCACAAGCAATTAGATATATAGGTATTTAAACAGTACTAATTGTTATGGTAAGTTACTGTGCTGGATAGCTTTAGTGTCAACTTGACACACCTGGGTTGAGGGAGCCTCAATTGGGGAATTGGCTCCATTGGATTGGCCTGTGGCCACATCTGTGGAGTATTGTCTTGATTGTCAAGCAGTGTAGGAGGACCCAGCCCACAATGAGTGGTGCCATCCTTGGCAGGTTGTTGGGTACAGTATAAGAGGGCAGTCTGGGCATGAGCCAGGGGAGGAAACCAGTAAACAGCATTCCTCCATGGCCTGTGCTTCAGCTCCTGCCTTCAGGTTCCTGCCCTGAGTTCCTGCCTTGGGCTCCCTNTTTTTTTTTTTATTTCTCTATGTGTATGAATGTACTGTCTGCATGCAAGTCTGTGCACCCGTGTCGTGCAATGCCATGGAGGTCAGAAGAGAGTGTCGGATTCCCCTGGAACTGGAGTTCTCCTGGAACTGGAGTTTCAGACATTTCTCAGCCGCCATGTGGGTGCTGGGGATCGAACCCGGGTCCTCTGTAAGAGCGGTCGGTGCTCTTAACCGCTAAGCCATCTCTCCAGCCCGACAATAAGTTCTTAAAACCTGTTTGAAACTCTCAGACAATAGTCTTTTCCTCTATTTTCAATATTACCTCCTTTTAAACTTTGCTTTATAACATAACACAAATTTACATATGTCACCTGCCGAGAGCTGATCCTAGATGTAACAAGTTCTTTTCTATTCAAGCCTCTATGGAGTTTGACAAGTAGGAGATTCACCCTTGAAATAAGGCTAAGAATCAATCAAGTCCTTTTGGTTTGTACTGAAAAGGCTTCCCCTCAAAGATGCATGTAGCACTTGGGTGACAGAGCTTTTCCTATCTCTGGTGGCCTGGCCTTTCCTCTCTTAGGAAACCTTTCTTGCAGAGTCCTCAACTATTTAAAACTCTCATGGAAAGTAAAATGATCTGTGTGGCTTGGGATACATATCTTCTATCTTGGCTTCCATTTTTCCCTACAGATTTATCAGTCCATCTGTTGTTTTTTAATTTTTTATTTTATTATTTTTTATGTGTATGAGTGTACTGTTTGCATGGAGGTTGGTGCATCCATTTTGTACAATGCCGTGGAGGTCAGAAGAGGGTGTTGGATTCCCCTGGAACTGGAGTTAAAGCTGGTTCTTCGCTGCCATGTGGGTGCTGGCAATCGAACCCAGGTCCTCTGAAAGAGCAGTCGGTGCTCTTAATAGGTGAGCCATCTCTCGAGCCCCAATCTGTTGTTTTCTACAGTGATTGAATACATAGCTGATTCTGCCTTTTGGCTATACTGCTGTAACTAGTAGAAGCAAATCCAGATACTATTTCCCTAAATGTGTAGCACATCTATTGAGGTCCTTGAAATAAGTTTTAGGTTCAAGTTTGTCCATATGCTATCTGATTTAAATATATACCTCTTCACTATATCATGTTGAGTTTTCTCAATATTTCAATTCTAAGTGATGTAGCTCTCTTGAAATCTAAGCTTTTAGCACTGATATTTAAACACTGTTTTAGCTTTAATATGTAAAGAAAGAGCTCGCAATTCAACCTCATTTTTTTAATTAATTTTATTTATTTATGTATGCATATGAATGTACTGTCTGCATGCAGGTCTGTGCACCCGTGTCGTGCAATGCCGCGGAGGTCAGAAGAGGGTGTCAGATTCCCCTGGAACTGGAGTTCTCCTGGAATTGGAGTTTCAGACTGTTATCGGCCGCCATGTGGGTGCTGGGGATTGAACCTGGGTCCTAAGTAAGAGCGGTCGGCTCTCTTAACCGCTAGGCCATCTCTCCAGCCCCTCAACCTCATTTTTATAAGTACAGTATTGATAACTGAAAATCTTTTGCTTATTCTGTACGTATCAGAAAACTCAATTCAGGGGATTCTATCCTCTGGAAATTCAGAGGCAGTCTCCATCAGAAACCCATGGACAAGAACTGCTACCAGAAGAAGCAACAAAATCCATATTTTGCTAGAACTCTGAAATGGAAGTTTTTGGTGCACTAGAGATGGGTCCGTATTTTAGAACATTGGCACCTCTTGCAGAAGACCCAATTTGGTTCCCAGCACCTACATGCATATAACAACCATTTATAACTACAGTTCCAGGGAATCTGATGCCCTTTTCCAACCTTTTCAGACTTTCTACAAATGGATGCACATATATACATGTAGGCAAAACATTCATAGATATAAATACATACTGTTTTAAAAAATGGAAATTTTGATCAATTGCTTGAGCCAGAATTTGAAGAAATTCCTGGAGTAGAGTCTGCACTGTCTTGGACTTTATACACTGGAAATTCATTTGTTCTTACTAGGAGTATCTGAGAAATTTCCCCTCATGTATCATCTGACAGGCATGAGGGACAATAAAGCAGTAACAGGAACTATGGGCAGAACCCCCTGTAGGAGGTCTTTACAAAAGTTTGTACCAAGCTGGAAGGTATTGAGGGAAATATACTGATTACCAGTGGAATTCTCTACTAGTTAAATAATATTATGACCTTATATTCTTCAAGAAGGGACTCTGTTTAATTCAATTATGGAACCAAAAAGCACCAATATTAATTGTTCAGAAGGTGTTTGTTAGGTGGTGAGAAATGATTACCAAGTACACTAATAGTTAAGTGAAATGATTACCATGCACACTAATAGTTACATGACATCAAGATTATTTGGTGGATCTACCATACGCTTAGTCCCTGGTAGAGAAGAATGGAAATTTGTGCCTATACAAAGCAATACATGTTGTGTCCTCTCAGGAAAATAAAATTATTTGTGAAGTCTGTCTAATTCTTGAATCAGCACTCAAAGTTCCGGTGGGCTATACTGACATACATTTATAATACTATATCCTGAAATGATTAAGTTTATGATGTACTTAAGTTTATCTGTGTATTTTATTTTATTTAGCCTTTTAGAGTTAAAACTAACTACTTTTTTATTGCGAAGTTAAAAAGATTATGCTTTTAAACTCTTTTCCATCAACAACGCACTTTCTGGGCATTTCCTCTATGTGGTAAATTGTTCTCACCTTGCTTTTAATTCCTTGATTTTATTTTCTAGCCAGATATCTGTCCATCTCTCTCTTTTCCTAGATCCACACAAGAATAAAATCATCTTTAGCATGTCATGGTGCTCAATGTTTACCTGATTTGATTTTTTCATGCTCTGATATATTCTTCAAAATATCTGCTATGTTATTCTTCACTTTTGTTTTTTGCAATCTGTCAGTATCATTCTTATAGACTTTTGCCCAGAGCATAAAATATCCATAAATGACAGACCAAAATGTGGTGTGCATTTATTACTCTAAAGCTGGCTTATGAAGATGTCAGTTTGTCGAGCTGCTGTCATAAGCACAATAGTGATATTGCTTTCTGCTGTCTTCATAACTGAAGAGTTATCTGTTATAAATAAGGGACAAGGTACATGTTTATATCTTACATGTTTATATTTAAAAGTTGAATAATACAGAAAATGAATAATAAATTAGGTCCTCAGTCTATTATCACCTAAGTCATCTAGAACCCATAGGACAAAACTCAGGGAGATGACATATGACTGTTTTCAAGCAATATGTAAATTCCTTAGGGCAATTAAGCACTTAAAGTTTACATTTGATACAATGAGAATTGTCAGTACTTTCTTCCATGAATTCTACCAGGTCATTTAAATATATTCAACTTATAGGGACTGGCAACTCCATAAGAACATTTTTTGTTGTTGTTGTTTACCACTAGAATGTAAATTTTACACAAGTTAATTGATAGTTTATCTGAAGAACAACTTCAATATGATATGATGATTTATGTATCATAATGTTTCATAACAAGAGTCTGAAAGAAAAGCACACAAAAAGTCAAAGAAAAAAATAAACCATCCTATGAAATTAAGTTGAAAGTAAATCACTCAGAGAGGGTGCTAATAGGAAGAATGAAGAGATATTTTCACACACTTTTTTACAGTCAGAGAAAGCTGTGTCTTAAGTACACATGTTTTTCTTTTTTCTAAAAACAAAAATGCTAGATGTCCTATCTGTACCAACCATTGCCCGTGGGAATTCCTGAGCTGGCACAAAGACCTCTGTAGCCTCTTGTTCTTAAGCAATAATTCCTTTATTTCTTCTAGAAGTACCTTAAAATAACTCTAGGATTTAAATTCCCAACTGGTACAAAAATGTTTCATTATCTACTTTTTTATTTATCATATTTATTTTATATGCATGAGTGTATTGTCTGCATGTATGTAAGTGCACTCATGTTAGGCAATGACTGTGGATTCAGAAGAGGGCTTCAGATTCCTTGGACCTGGAGTTACAGAACTGGATTAAAGATTGGTTGTTAGCCAGCATGTGGGTGCTGAGAACTGAAACCTGGTCTTCTGCAAAACAGCCAGTGTTCTTAACCACTAAGCCATTTTTTCCAGCCCCTCATTATCTACTTCTAAGCACTGAAAGATGTGTGTTAAGGCAGATTTGCACTTGTTATTAAGTTGTATAGACTTTTATGTTTTCCAATATTGTTTAGAGTTATTTGCTTCATGTTCAGCTTTTCCTCATGATTATGATCGAAGAGCAGGAACTGGAATAGTGAGGGATAATTCATATCTGTAAAATAAGTGGTTACTATGTTTAATTGAATTTCCTTTAGATAGAATTAAGAATTCTCACAAGTAAAATTTTTAAAGCTTTTGTTCAGAATTCTCTCACTGAACACATCCAGACCACTGTTATTTCTACAAGATACCTGAGTTTATTGTAGCACTAAAATTGATTTTCAGAGTAGACACCGTTTTAGACCCTCTCTGCCCCCAGGATTTGGTCTTATGAGATTCAGTTAGAATGTACGTGAAGCTCATTTCTTCTCCTGGCCTCCAAGTCACTAAACCCAGCTACAAAAATGTCAGTCTATCAACATTATTTTGACAAAGAAGCAATGGAGCCTCAAACCAACAATAAAAACTTTTGTATGTTTTAATATCACAGTACTTTTCAATGTATCTCAGTGTATTTATTTTTGAAATGAAAGAGTATTGCAGTAAAATATTATGGAGCATTAAATTTATCTGTATTTGTGATCCTTCACAGAAGTTACTTGAATTCATGTTCAATTTTGTGTTTCTTTAAAGGTGGAAATTATATTTTTCTCAGTTTTTGTCTTTCCAGGAGATAAATAAATACCAGAAGTCTGTCCTCTATACTACAAGAGAAACACACACACACACACATTTTAAAATATAAAGTAGCTTATGTTTCTTATGTTAAAAATTTAAAATAATCTTTCTCACACTTAGGATGTATTCGTAAAGATTTCTTTTGAGCTGTTCTTATGATAGTAGTAATGAGTTGGTTATCTATTTTTTTTAATCCTCATTTTATATTGAATTTTTGTATTTTCTCATAATAGAGTTCAATGGTATCTATCACTCATCCCCTCTCTGAATCTTTCCTCATTGTCCCCTGCCCAATTTTATATATATATATATATATATATATATATATATATATATATATATATATATATGTGTNGTGTGTGTGTGTGTGTGTGTGTTTATAATACAACCTATAAGTTTAGATGTGTATCTCCAATTCTCCTTCCTTGGGTCCATCCACTGGCCCACTAAGAGTAAAACCCATGTAGGACACTGTCTCACCCCTCCCAGCAGCCATCACATGGCAAAAGTTCCTTAGGTTGGGTTGGTATTTCTTACCCATTTCCCCAAATCTATGTTGAAATTTCATTTGGTTTGTGCTTGCATAGGAGTCGTGCATGCTGCCAAAATTGCTGTGAGTTCATATGAGCAACTAAAAACCTCTCTGAAAGACTTCATTGTTGTAATCCATCCCCTCAGGCTCTGAACTCTTCCTGTGGTCTCTTCCCTAATGACCCCTGAATCTTGGGAGGCAGAAGTTTGAATAGGTGTCCTATTCCGGAAAAAGCTCTCTGTGGCTTCTTGTTCTGCACATTGGCCATTTGCATGATTATTCTTAATAAAACCACAGACTGCTCATGACCTGGATATTTGTTTCTCATCCAAAGTTAAAGTCCCAGTCCCCTTGATGGGATTTGGAGATGGGTCTGTTTGCAATAGATTAGGGCACATGCATTCATAATGGTGTTAAGTGACCCTTAAAATATAGTTGCTTAAACTTTTACACACTAAATAAGGATGTAAGATGTGGAGAGTCTGAAACCAGCGGTGGGCCCTCACCAGAACCTGACCATGTTGGCCCCAGGATCTTCATTCTTAGACTTGCAGAGTCTAGAACCATGACAAGTAACTGAGTTGACACCACCCCTCCCCTAACACACACTGTCTTACTGGTTGTTGAAGTTTTCTCCTTTATTATTTGCTTTTCTACCATGATGCCAACAATCGGGTATCACATTTACTGAAGAAATGCTCCTCCAGAACTTGAAAAAAATCGATTACATTTTAAATGCTGCGACTCAAATTCATGAGATGACAAGTACCCACTACTCTTGAGTTCTAGTGCATGGTTTCTTTCCTGTTTTTTTTTTTTTTTGTTTTTTTTTTTTTTTTGTTTGTTTTTTTTTTTTTTTTTTTTTTTAAACCATTTTCCTGTGTTTTTTAAACCATTCACATTTCACCTTTCTAAATTTCAAAGACCACGATGTTCTATGTGTTTTTCAGTTTGTAATGCACTGCCATTTTTCCTTACTATTTTTTACGCCCTTGAACACTTTCAGTGGTGAACACCATCAACACGCCACCCTCTGTATTTGAGAAGCTTACTCCATTCTGTTTTATTCTCTGTCTTTCTGGTCCAGTTCCATTCACTTGCTAACTTTATTTTCCTTTGACAATATTTTTTACGCTGATGATTTTTTCCATCTAGGTTCTCAGAACATTTATTGACAGTTAAGATTTCCCTGAATATCATTATTTTTTTTTAAATATGTTTTTTGGTCTTTTTGAGACAGGGTCTCCCTGTATCAATAGCTGGCCTGGAACTCTCTCTGTATACCAGGCTGGCCTTGAACTCACTGAGATTCGCCTGGCTCTGCCTCCCGAGTGCTAGGATTAAATTTGTGTGCCACCATGCCCGGCTTAAAAAGATTTTTTAATTGAAGTTTCATGCATTTTATACAATATTTCTCAGTCCAATTTGGACTCATTCCCCTTTCCATGCCCCCCATCTCACCAGAGTTCATAAATTCTGCCATACGTGTCTTGCATCTTTTTCTGAGTCTTTTGTAAGCATATGGTATGTAAATACTATCCTATAAAGTTTTTCAAAAAAGAAAAAAAAATCAGGATTACTTATTGACAATACTAATCGTATAACAGAAAAATCAGAATCTTATAAAATACTAGAATAAGACACTTGAGAAATCATGTTTAACAGATGCTCAGGATAAAAGAAATTAATTGCATTTCTATATTAGAGAAATAATTTTAAAATATAATTAAAAATATATGTCTTGGTATAATACAATATTATTTTTCTCCTTTTATTTTTTTGCAGATAAAGAAACAATGCTATTTTAACTTTCTACATTGCAAAGCAAATTGATGAATACCATCAGGTATTATGTTTACTAAGAAACAAAGAAATAAAAAGGAAATTTTCAGTTTGCTTTCTAAAGAGAGAACTGGTGGTAGCATCCACAAATGAGGGACACCATACATCACTTTTTGGTACTCTATTATTTCACTTAGCACAATGGATTCTAGTTCCATCCAGTCATACCACTCCTGGGTATATACCAACAAGACTCATCCTATTGCAGAGATACATGCACATCTATGTTTATTGCAGCTCTATTCACAATAGCTAAGAGCTGAAGCAATCCAAATGTACCTCAACCCATGAGTGGATAGAGAAAATGTGGTACATCTACACAATAGAATTCTAAACAGTGGTAAAGAAGAAGACACCATGAACTTTGCAGGTAAATGGATGGAACTAGAAGCCATTATGCTAAGTGAAATAACACAGTCCCCCCAAACAAATGAATATCATTATTTAAATTACCATTTGCTAAGGAGTGGTATACAATATATTTCAGCACCTAGGTTCTGTTGCAACTTGCCTAGGTTCAAATCTCCTGATCTCTAATTATGAGATTAGTGGGTATAGGAGCATCAGCTGACCCTTTGTATTTTAGGTGTGTGTGTGTGTGTGTGTGTGTGTGTGTGTGTGTGTGTGTGTGTGTGATGTGTATGTGTGTGTCACTCAACTCCACCTGTTCTGTCCATTTGTCATTTGTGGCTATTAAATGAGATTACATGGGGAAGATATGTTGAAGAGTGCTTGTGGTTTGGAAACTGCTACTTGGTATAATAGTGTATCATGCACTTCAAATTACATCTTTTATAATCATCAGCTCACAGAACTAAACATTGTGCTGTGACACACACATTTCAAATCCAGCATGCCCACAATGCCCGCATCACCAACTGTCTTCTTCAAATGCTCCTTGTTTTCCCTTTTTCATCTCTGTAATAACATTCCAAAATCCACAAGATACATATTTGGGAAAGTGTCTATTTCGTTGGTTAATTTTGGTTATTTTATTCTCAGTTCATCCTCCTCATTTCAATTAATCCAACAAGAAAACTGTTTAAATAAAAAGGTTTCGGGGGCTGGAGAGATGGCCTAGCGGTTAAGAGCGCCGACCGCTCTTGCAGAGGACCCGGGTTCGATCCCCAGCACCCACATGGCGGCCGAGAACCGTCTGAAACTCCAATTCCAGGAGAACTCCAGTTCCAGGGGAATCCGAGACCCTCTTCTGACCTCCGTGGCATTGCACGACACGGGTGCACAGACTTGCATGCAGATAGTACATTCATACACATACAGAAATAAATAAAATTAAAAAAAAATAAATAAAAATAAAAAGGTTTCATACTTCAGGCTGGAGAGATAGCACAGCAATTAAGAACACTTGATGCTCTTGCAAAAAACCCAAGTTCCGTTCCAAACAAGGACATGGGTGGCTGAAAACCATCTGTAACAGCAGTCCCAGTGGGTCCAACAGGCTCTTCTGACCTCTGCTGGCATTGTACAACATGAGTGTACTTACATACATGTGGGCAGTGATCTTACATACATGTGGGCAATACATTTTGACATATAAAAATAATAAATGTTTCTACATTTTTACAGTGCTTTCTTTNTGCCGAGAAGGTCAGAAGAGGGCATCGGACTCCCCTGGAACTGGAGTTAAAGATGGTTTTCAGCCACCATGTGGGTGCTGGGCATCGAACCTGGGTCCTCTGCAAGAGCAGTCGGCGCTCTTAACCACTAGGCCATCTCTCCAGCCCCAAATTTAATTTTGTTAATTAAAGTAAAATAAAATGTTGGGGGCTGGAAATAAAATGTTGGCTCAGAGGTTAAGAGCACCGACTTTTTTTTTTTTTTTGGTCTTTTCGAGACAGGGTCTCCCTGTAGCTCTGGCTGTCCTGGAACTCACTCTGTAGACCAGGGGCTGTCCTTGAACTCACAAAGATTTGCCTGCCTCTGCCTCCCGAGTGCTAGGATTAAAGGCGTGCGCCACCATGCCAGGCTACTATGTGTAATATTTCAACTTTTGTGTTTGGCTCCTTTATTTTCCTATGTCTATCATCACCTGAAAGTGAATGGTCTTCAGATTTCTTATATTTACAATTGATGTTAGACAATGATGTAATGATGAGACCTCTGACATTTCAATGCAGCTCTTTTAGGGTAGGGTAAGGCTTTGCCCAGCTGTAAGATCAAGTACTCACTGATTTAAAGTAGCCTTTTGTTATGCGTTTGTAAATAATAGATTAATCTTCCCCTGTTAGTGAATGGATTCACTCATGCAACATAATATGCAATGAAGATATTCACCTTAGAAAATGTTTTTACTTCTTTTTTGCCCCCATTTTACTTAACAATGATTTGTGGTAATAAACTGAACAGCTTGTTGCTTTTAGTCTTGAGTTGTAACATAGAATTCAATATTTTGGCATGAATTCCAAAAATAATTCTAAACTTCTATATTGTCACCAGAAGCTCTCTTTTCAAAAATTAATGGTTAATATTCATACTACTTAAAGTCTTTGCTTTCCTAACATCTTGGAATTTGCTATTTTCTTCAAAGACAGTGATATAATACACAGCTCACAAATATCTGTTTATCAAAATTACTTTATATATTTAAAAAAGCCATTAGGTATATTTATACAATGTTATATATGTGAATTATAAATGCATTATATATTCTGATTCTCAGTTGACATTCTCCGAATTTCACTTATTCTCCAGTTTCCATGTCTAATTGTCTGTCATTATTTAGATTACAAAACAGATACAGGAATAATGCCTCTCAATAGCTATAAAATATGTAAATTTTCCCAAGAGGAGCTTTGTTTTTCCTCCCTTTCAACCAAAATAAGATGTTTTGTAAGGAAAGTTCTTCTTCCTCTCTGCTGCTGCTCTGCTCCTTACTCATGGATTCAATGGTCTGGTCTGTCTCTATCCATGTTACTGAAAGATGGATGCAATTCCTTTGTGTCCTTTTAAATTTAAGACATTGCATTTATTATAGGATAATTTCAGACAGTTATAAAATCTGTTTTAATTTATATTTTATTGTTATTAAACGTTTTCCATACATCATATATTCTTCCTCAATCGAATTTAGAGTCACTTGCCTTTCCATGCCCCCTACTCCAACTGAGTTCCTGCACTTTGCCATACTTGTTTGCATCTTTTTCTGAGTCTTTCCAAGGTGTTTTATTTCTAGTTCTTTTGTTGTTATTGTTCTCTCTAACTTGTATTGCATATATATATATATATATATTCATATATATATATATATATATATATATATATATATATATATATATATTTTTATTTTATTATTTATTTTTTTTTTTTTTTTTCTTTTTGAGACAGGATCTCCCTGTAGCTCCGGCTGTCCTGGAACTCACTCTGTAGACCAGGCTGGCCTCGAACTCNAAGAAACAACAGAAATTAAAAACAAATTTTTCAGTTTGCTTTCTAAAAAAAGAGAACTGGTGGTAGCATCCACAAATGAGGGGACACCATACATCACTTTTTGGTACTCTATTATTTCACTTAGCACAATGAATATCTTAGTTCCAATCCAGTCAGACCACTCCTGGGTATATACCAACAAAACTCATCCTATTGCAGAATACATCACATCTATGTTTTATTGCAGCTCTCTTCACAATAGCTAAGAGCTGAAGCAATCCAAATGTACCTCAACCCATGAGTGGATAAAAAATATGTAGTACATCTACACAAAGGAATTCAAACAGTGTAAAGAAGAAGACACGCATTGAACTTTGCAGGGAAATGGGTGAACTCAAAGCCATTATTGCTAAGTGAAAGGAACCACTGTCCCCAAACAAATTGAAATATCATTATTTTAAACTTTAACCATTTGCTTAAGGAAGTGGCTACTACAATTATATTTCAGCACCAAGGTTCTGTTGCAAACTTGCCTAGGTTCAAATCTCCTGATCTCTAATTATGAGATTAGTGGGTATAGGAGCATCAGCTGGACCCTTTGATTTTAGGTGTGTGTGTGTGTGTGGGTGTGTGTGTGTGTGGTGTGATGTATGTATGTGGTGTCACTCAACTCCACCTGTTCTGTCCATTTGTCATTTGTGGCTATTAAATGAGATTACATGGGGAAGATATGTTGAAGAGTGCTTGTGGTTTGGAAACTGCTACTTGGTATAATAGTGTATCATGCACTTCAAATTACATCTTTTATAATCATCAGCTCACAGAACTAAACATTGTGCTGTGACACACACATTTCAAATCCAGCATGCCCACAATGCCCGCATCACCAACTGTCTTCTTCAAATGCTCCTTGTTTTCCCTTTTTCATCTCTGTAATAACATTCCAAAATCCACAAGATACATATTTGGGAAAGTGTCTATTTCGTTGGTTAATTTTGGTTATTTTATTCTCAGTTCATCCTCCTCATTTCAATTAATCCAACAAGAAAACTGTTTAAATAAAAAAGTTTCGGGGGCTGGAGAATGGCGCCTAGCGGTTAAGAAGCGCCGACCGCTCTGCAGAGGACCGTTTTCGATCCCCAGCAACCCACATGGCGCGAGAAACCGTCTGAAAACTCCAATTCCAGGAGACTCCAGTTCCAGCGGGGAATCCGAGACCCCTCTCTGACCTCCGTAAGAATGGCATTGCACGACACCGGGTGCACAGGATTGCATGCAGATAGTACATTCATACACATACAACAACAAAAATAAATAAAAGTAAAAAAAAAATAAATAAAATAAAAAGGTTTTCTACTTCAAGGCTGGAGCAGATAGCACCAGCAATTAAGAAAAGAACACTTGATGCTCTGGTGCCAAAAAACCCAAAATTCCGTTCCAAACAAGGACATGGGTGGCTGAAAACCATCTGAACAGCAGTCCCAGTGGGCATCAACAGGCCTCTTCTGACCTCTGCTGCATTGTACAACCATAGTTGTACTTACATACATGTGGGCAGTGATCTACATACAGTGGGCAATACATTTTGACATATAAAAATAATTAAATGGCTTTCTACATTTTACAGTGCTTTCTTTTTTTTTTTTTTTTTTTTTTTTGTGCTTTTTGAGACAAAGGTCTTCCCTGTAGCCCCAGCTGTCTGGAACTCACTCTGTAGACCAGGCTGGCCTTGAAAACTCACAAAAGATCCGCCTGCCTCTGCCTCCTGAGTGCTAGGATTAAAGGCGTGCGCCACCACGCCCGCTTTACAGTACTGAAGATTTCTGTTATGTTTTATCCTCTAAAGCCACAGCCTGCAGTGAGATCATTATGAGCTGAATTCTATGTGTAATCTTCTTTATTTTTCTTTTTTTTTTTATTCTTTTTGGTCTTTTTTTTTTTTTTTGTTGTTCTTTTTTTGCTCTGGCTGTCCTGGAAACTCACTCTGTATACCAGGGGCTGTCCTTGAACTCACAAAGAAAAGATCCCCTGCCTCTGCCTCCGAGGTGCTAGGATTAAAGGCGTGCGCCACCATGCCAGGCTACTATGTGTAATATTTCAACTTTTGTGTTTGGCTCCTTTATTTTCCTATGTCTATCATCACCTGAAAGTGAATGGTCTTCAGATTTCTTATATTTACAATTGATGTTAGACAATGATGTAATGATGAGACCTCTGACATTTCAATGCAGCTCTTTTAGGGTAGGGTAAGGCTTTGCCCAGCTGTAAGATCAAGTACTCACTGATTTAAAGTAGCCTTTTGTTATGCGTTTGTAAATAATAGATTAATCTTCCCCTGTTAGTGAATGGATTCACTCATGCAACATAATATGCAATGAAGATATTCACCTTAGAAAATGTTTTATACTTCTTTTTTTGCCCCCCGATTTTAACTTAACAATGATTGTGGTAATAAACTGAACAGCTTGTTGCTTTTAGTCTTGAGTTGTAACATAGAATTCAATATTTTGGCATGAATTCCAAAAATAATTCTAAACTTCTATATTGTCACCAGAAGCTCTCTTTTCAAAAATTAATGGTTAATATTCATACTACTTAAAGTCTTTGCTTTCCTAACATCTTGGAATTTGCTATTTTCTTCAAAGACAGTGATATAATACACAGCTCACAAATATCTGTTTATCAAAATTACTTTATATATTTAAAAAAGCCATTAGGTATATTTATACAATGTTATATATGTGAATTATAAATGCATTATATATTCTGATTCTCAGTTGACATTCTCCGAATTTCACTTATTCTCCAGTTTCCATGTCTAATTGTCTGTCATTATTTAGATTACAAAACAGATACAGGAATAATGCCTCTCAATAGCTATAAAATATGTAAATTTTCCCAAGAGGAGCTTTGTTTTTCCTCCCTTTCAACCAAAATAAGATGTTTTGTAAGGAAAGTTCTTCTTCCTCTCTGCTGCTGCTCTGCTCCTTACTCATGGATTCAATGGTCTGGTCTGTCTCTATCCATGTTACTGAAAGATGGATGCAATTCCTTTGTGTCCTTTTAAATTTAAGACATTGCATTTATTATAGGATAATTTCAGACAGGTTATAAAATCTGTTTAAATTATATTTTATTGTTATTAAACTTTTCCATACACCATATATTCTTCTCATCGAATTTAGAGTCACTGCCTTTCCATGGCCCCCTACTCCAACTGAGTTCCTGCACTTTGCCATACTTGTTTGGCATCTTTTTCTGAGTCTCTTCAAAGTTTTATTTCTAGTTCTTTGTTTTATTTTTCTCTCTATGTATTGCAATATAATATAAATATAATAATATAATATATTCATATATATATATATATGAATCCTATTGGAGAAAATCTATTTTTTTTAATTTTTTTAATTAATTATTTATTTCGTATGTGGTAGAATGTACTGCCTGCATGCAAGTTTTGTGCACCCGTGTCGTGGCAACGCCGCGGAGTTCAGAAAAGAGTCTCGGATTCCCTTGGGAACTGGATCTTCCTGGCAATTTGAGTTTCAGACGGTTCTTTGCCTCCATGTGGGTTGCTTTGGGCGGATCGAACCCGGGTCATACGTAAGAAGCAGTCGGTTGCTCCTTAGCCGCTAGGCCATCTAGCATCATACTTTTGCCAGCCCTTGCTTAACTTTTCCCATGGACTCAGCCCAACTTGGTATCATTTATTTATTTATTTGTTTATGCTAAAATTATTTATTTTTTATTGATGTGTATATATGTGTCTGTGTGTGGGTTGGTGAATATGTTTACTTGTGGCCATGGAAGCCAGAAAGTGTCTGACCCCTAGAAGGGAGTTATAGGTGGTGGTGAGCTGCCAGACTTGTGTGTTAAGAACCAAATCTGAGTCACCTGGAAGAATAGTAGACACTCTTAACCGCTCATATATCTTTCTGGTCCCTGCTTGTTTTTAGAATCAGGGTCTTACTGAAACACCAGATGGTCTGGGACTCCCTATATAGACCATACTTGCCTCCATCTCACACAGATCCCCAGTTTCTGCCTCCCAACTTGCTTGGTTTAAATACATGGACCACCATGCTCAACTTTGGCCCTTACCTTTTGGCTTTTGCCAGCCTTATGAGCCTCTGTTTGCAGTGATCTTTTGAGGACCATGTTTGCCCTGTGTAAATTAGCATCTGTTAGCATCACAAGACCAGACTGGTTATATATTTCACTAGGGCCCTCTTTATACTGGTATGTTCTATTCTAAATCTGTAGAATCAATTGTTTTTTTTTTTTTTTTTTTTTTTTTTTTTTTTTGTTCACTGATATTTTAGAAGACTAACTCCAGTGTTCTCTGTCTCTTAAATCATGACAGAATTATTAATGCCTTATGACATGGAAAACATGGAGGCATCTTGGATCCATCCTGTGATTTTTTTAAAGCACCAGTATAATGTCTTTTCTTAGATTTGTCGGTGTAGTAAGCCTGAAATAAAACCAGGCGAATATCCTATGATGTAGGAAGAGTGTGTACTTCCCATTCAGGATCTTTGTTAACTTTATTATTATTTATTGTAATAAGCCTTTTAAATTTAAATTTTTTGGGTTTGTAAATAGTCAAATACACAAAGACAGGCACTATAGGGCTGGAGACGATGGCCTAGCGGTTAAGAGCACAGACTGCTCTTAACCGTCGGTAACTTCCAATTCCAGGAGAACTCCATTCCAGGGGGAATCCGACACCCTCTTCTGACCTCCGTGGCATTGCGCGACAGGGGTGCACAGAATACCTACATACAGCCAGTACATTCATACACATAAATAAATAAAATATTTAAAAAATACAGGCATATAATGCCATATATATATAGATAGATATAGATATAGATGATATAGATGATATAGAATAGATATAGATATAGATATATATATAGATATAGATATACAGATGATATAGATATAGAGATAGAGATATATAGATATAGATATATAAATATATAGAGATATAGATATAGATATAGAATAGACATATGGTCATTTCATCTGTGGTTTTCACTCTCTATGACATTATATTCTGATTCAAAACAGAATTACATCCACTGACTATAAAATTCAATATTTGACAATTCTGGGGATTTATCTTTGGCTTTGTACATGTTAAACACTCTGCAAACTTAGGTGCATCCCAAGTCTACCAATACTTATTAGTATAGAAATACTTTTTATATCTTTCTAGATCATAGCATATAAAATATTTTTCAATATTGACAAACATTTCATAGATAAATTTAAATATTGTGATAAGCACTGTTGGTTTAGTATAATGAAATATTATTATTACATCTTCATTTCATTAATTTTATGTCATTGAATGCTTAAAATAATTTGAAACTGATAG
This sequence comes from Rhizomys pruinosus, assembly GCA_009823505.1. NCBI lineage: Eukaryota > Metazoa > Chordata > Mammalia > Rodentia > Spalacidae > Rhizomys > Rhizomys pruinosus. The sequence goes on from VZQC01006713.1 coordinate 356,532, forward strand.
TGCATTCTTCGTAGTGCATTAATCACTAAGTCTGTCATGATTAGCATCTTATTGGAGGCACATTGGTGGGCATATCTGTGAGAGGGTTTTATACAACACTGTTTCACAGGGTGGGATGATAGAGTGAATAAAAAGGACAAAATGAGTTGAGCACCAGTGTTCCCCTCATCTGCTTCCTGAGTGCCAGTGGCACGTGGCCAGCGTCCCCATGCTTCACCACTATGCCTTCCCTGATGGACTGTAACTTCAAAATGTGGGCCAGAATAAGACCTTCCTTCATTAAGTTCCTTTTGTCAATATTTTCAACAAAGTAAAGGGAGAGCTAACAAAAGAATGTCAATTCTTCAGACTTAATCTGTGCAAGCAAATGGAGGAAATCTTACATTTTCCCAAAACAACTTGAAATTTTATCAGAAAATTCTAACAGTAAACAGAAAGGATGCACTTTATTTGATTTGATTCTCCCCAGAAGAAAGCTACCTTGTCCTTTGCCACACTCACTTTTCTAAACAATTTCTTATCTTAGTTTTATCCTGGATGATTTTATCTTCCTGACTGGCCCCTTAACCAATATGTGTTTAACATAAATATATAAATCAAATACTAGTTTGAATTAAAAGCTACCATGCAATTTTGAGTTCTCTGTGGTGATGTAGATATTTAAGACTGGTGAAAAATCTTAATACTTTTAAATAAAAGCATGACAAATCAAAGGGATTTTCACTTCAATACAGTGCATAAATACAAATATCTGCTTGTTTAGCATCAATCAGTTAAATTACATAATGAAAGATATTTTAAATAATCAAATTACAAACAAAATTAGCTCAGTAATACTCAAGATAGAAAGATTTCATGAAAAGTCAAATCTCATAGTGTTAATGAATGTGCATAAAGACCATTTTAATGATTAATGTATTTGTATTAAAATTATAAATGAATAAACATTCCAACTTCAAATTCCAGTTGTAACTTTTCCAATATGTGTATTTGCATAATTATATACTCATATACTAAAACATGCACAATGTTACCTAAAAACTGTTGAATATCCATTCTCAGATAAGTCATAAAGCATGCAACTTAAAAGCAGGTAGCAATTAATGAACAGTAAGAAGGGTATACAGAACCTTGAAGCTGGTGCAGCTGTGCAATCTGGAATTCTGGTATTAGTCAAGAGAGAGGGCTTGTTTTGGCACAAAAGCAACAGATGCTGCATGTACATTACAATTAAGGTTGTATTTCACTTGCTCTTGTCAAGGAAGAAAAATGTGTGAGTTCCCATTTGTAAGTAAAGATGCTATGGGCTGAATAAAGTTCAATGCCATTTCAAGATTAGGTGCAACCATCCATCTTCACATCATAAATTCTGCCCAGTACTCTAGCTGAACTTTCCATTCTTGAATTAAAGATGAATGAAGGTCTTTGTGTGACACAAAACCCACCCTATCCCTCAATTGAAATTCAATGTGATCATCTAAAGTTAAAAAAAGATCAAACTTCTCTAGTGAAGTTATACAGTATGTAAAGTTAGGATTTAAAGAGATTATTTGTTTTTCTCATGAAGTGTAGATTAAATTCAGGATGTTAGTGATTTTCATACAGAATGACTGACATCCATTGTCAAATTTGGATTATGGGGCGCATAGGAATTAGTAATGATACACTTCTGAATTTGTCTGATAGGGAAAATCTAGAGACAACTGGATCATGAGGGCTGTGGCCTAATCAGTGGATTACGACCTTGATGGGCTGATACCTGGATGACAGTATTGGGAGGTGAATTCAGGCAGAGAGGAGTCCTTCAGAATGCATGTTCTTCAGATCTGTATCTTGTATTGGATAATTATCAGGTCCCTTTTTTTGCTTCTTGACTGCTAAGTTTGGATCATTGTCCTCTATCACATGGTCCCCATAGTAATGTAATAGACTGACACCTCTACAAATATGAGCAAAAATAAATATTATCCTTTATGTAGTTCTGATGGGTACATAAAATTATCATAATAATTTTCCAAAAGTTTTTGTATAATGATGAAATTATTTCATGATACATTTTCCATTTATAACTATATTAGTTGCTAATTTAAATATCAATTGCATACCTAGTCCAAATGGTTGTCTAGATAAAAATTTAACATTAAGAAACAATGAGACTTTTAGTGTACGATTAGATCTACTTCCTCAGAAATAAGAAATATCACACAGCTCCCCTATTTACAGTTAAAAAATAAGAAGAAACTCAAACCTCATTATGAGGAAGCCATCTCAATATTATTGCTACTTAAAGGTGATGTTTTAGTCAGTTTATTAAGCAGATGTTTCAATTTTTAATCAAAATCATAGACTTGGGCCTCTTTAGTGAAAAGGGAATTAATGATTTAACATGGTGTTCAGGTTTCATTTCACTATCTTTGCATATTGTCCTAATAAACAGATGGGATTAAATATGAAATTTAATGGGATTAAATATGGAATAATCAGTGGAACTTCCTCATCATCATTCACAGCTAATGTGTGGAAATGTTAACATCCACCTTAAGGTATGTGTATAAGTTCAGTTACTTAGTAATCTGAATTTTGTTTCATGTAGTTAATATACTAAGAGGCACATATATTCTCATGAACATAATGAATTTGGCCAATCCTAAATTCAGGGTTTATTTTAAAAATTTACATTATTATTGTTTATTATGATTTTATTATTTATAATATTTAAATTGTGTTATTTTTAAATTAATATTTCTTGAGAATTTTATACATGAATATTGTATTTACATTATTTCCACCCCAGCCAGTTTCACTCCAAATTCTTCAATGTTCCTTCCTTTCCCTCACAATTTCTTGATCTATTTTTTCATTATTGTTACATATACATAAACATAAATATTCATATATACATGTAATTTGCTGATTCCATTTAGTAAATGTTACATGTATCTAAGGCCACCCTCTTAAAATTAGATAACCTCTCATGAATTTAGTCCTGGAGAAAACCGATTCTCTCTCCTACCTCAACAACCACGTAATTGCCTGGAGCTCCTCATCTTGAGGTGAGATGCTATGAAATTTTCCCATCTACCTTGGCATGTCAACTGGTTCTATCATGATGCAGTTCATGATAGACTCCACTACTGTGGAGACTTCATGGGTATAGCTTCCCTTTCATGGAAATATTGGAAGAGCCAGAAGGACAAACACATGGTTGCTTTTATGTATTTGTTATTTTAATCACGTCCATGTGTGCATATATGCATGCTAGTGCAGTGTCCACAGAGACAAGAGGCATCAGATGCCCTGGAGCTGGATTTACAGGGAGTGTTGAGTTTCTAATCTGGGTTCTAGGAACTAAACCTGGATCCCCTGAAAGTGAAATATGTGCTGTGGAGTATTGAGACATCTCTCTAACCCCATACAAGAGGATCAAAATTGAAAGTTTACAATTTTCTGAGACTTATCATTCCTTGTTATTACAATATTCAACATGATAAGGACAATCTCTGTTCTTGGAACTTAGGAACAAGAAAGGACATTTGGGATATATCAGCAATGAATCTGTGAGGCCCTGTGCTTTTCTTTCCATGAAGGTTTTAAATTACTACTTTGATCTCATTTCTTGTTATGGGTTTGTGTAATGTTTTATATTTTATTTTTTGTAGAATTTTCATTGTTTGAGAATTTTATACATGCATATATTTTCTACATTTATCTATATTTTATTTAGAGACAATATTGTTAACATAACTATATGAATTTATCAATTAGGAATGTAATTCTTATGTTTGGAGAATTGTTTGAACACAGGAAATATTTTGTAAAATGTAATTAAACTAGAAAATATTTTTTTGTCCTTTTGAGACAGGGTCTCCCTGTAGCCCCAGATGGCCTGGAACTTGCTATGTAGACCAGGCCAGCCTTGAACTCATAGAGATCTGCCTGCCTATGTCTTAGTAAACATTTTTTGAAAATGAAATGATGTAGCATTTTGATGGACAAGAAGACTTGGTATGTCAATTCTGAAAGTAAATCTTCCAATTTTTAATTCTTCAAAGTATAATTAATGTAAAGCTTTTATTTACTGTTATATTATTATTATTTTATTATTATCATTTGATGTTTTTGAGACGGAGTCTCCCTGTAACCCAGCTGTTCTGTAAGTCACTTTGTAGATCAGGCTGGCCTTGAAGTCACAGAGAGCCTCGTGGTTCTGCCCTATGAGTGTTGGGGCAAAAGCCTGTGCCACCACACCCAGCTAATTTATTTTTAGTTATGTGTTTGAGTGTACTGCCTGGAGATATATAAATCTATATATATATATATATATATATGTCTGCCCATATCATGCAATGCCTATGGAGGTCAAAGCATTTTATGCCCCTAGAACTGGAGTTACAGACAGTTGTTAGCCAACTCATGGGTCCCGAGATTCAAAGCCAGGTGCTTCTGCAAGAGCAGTGCTCTTAACACGTGAGCCATTGTTCCAGGCACTATTTTTAAGTTTTTGATGCAACTGCTAAACATATATAATCCACATAGGAAAGCAATATGATTGAAGAAAAGATGATAAAGTTGAAGAGTTTTAAGACATTTTAAATAGGTTTAACAATTAGGAAAATTTTATAATACACAAGAATAATATTTTGTGTGCTGGTATGATTTTGGATATTATAATCTAATTTAAGAAAATTGGTAGAGTTTTAGCCAAAAACCCCTATAAAATCTTTGTTATGCTATAGAAGATAGATGTTTATCTTAAAGTATACAAAATAATTAAGCAACAGTACACAGAGACATGATGATGTCGTTCATTTCATTCCATATTAACTGGGTATGATGGTGTAAATGTAGTCATAGAATTGGAAAGATTATGCCAGGCGTATCCATGTTGATGCCAGCCTGGTTTACATAGCAAGAGCTTCTTTCAAAACATGAAGAATACCTTCACAAAAGAAATTCCATACTAATGTACATGGCTAAGAAATGCTTAAAATGTCTTATATTAGAAACCCCTGAGAAACAAAATGAAACATTCTGTTCCCCATTTAGTCACTTCGATTTCTTTGTAAGGAAAATGCAATCATAAGGAGGTTGAAAGAAAATAGAGATGGTTTTCCTTATTTTGCCCTAACTTAAAACATTTCTGCGGAAAGATAGCAAGAGCCAGAAGTTGCAGATAACAAGGAAACAGAGTTTTCCACATCGCCAGGCAGGTACTCATTTGAACTCACAGCAATGGTGACATGTAAAGTGTTGCATAAACTCAAGCCAGGCAAAATCCCAAGATAGATATGGGGTTGTGAGTAGAAACTGCACCACTGTCCGGCAAACTGAAGGGGGCCAGTGGCTGCTAGGGAAGGGGATAGTCAGTTCCTTTTAAAGCTGTGACTCTTGGGAGGCTCCAATGGATGACCTACACCAGACGACATTTGGAGACAAAAATTTCAGCCTATAGCCCCATATACATATATATATATATATGCATATGTATACATATATATATATGTATATATACATATATGTATATGTATACATATATATGTATATACATATACATGTATATATATAATATTATATAGTATAATATTACTGTTATATACATATATATATTGGAGTAGATGAAATTGTGGGTTGAGCAATGGTATTGTACAGGGGAGGAGTTTAAGGGAAGCAATCTAAACACAATCAAACTATATCATATTGACTTCCACAAAACTTCAATGAAAAAGAAAATTTAAATTAGAAAATTTGATATTACACTTCCCGCAAAGAAGAATCTTGCCCCTAGAAACGGTAGAAGAGATTCCTGAATAGTGAACTGAATAAAACTATTTTATACTTAAATATAGATGAGGAGTTAATATTTTTCTCACCCCAAAGACAGAGGATACACATATCTACAGTACAAGTATCAATAGTGTCAACAATAAATACCTCATTCCAACATCATATATTATGAAGAAATATAAATGCTAGAAAAGGGGAAATAAGGAAAAACAGACTTTCAGTGACACATTTACCAGATCCAAATATGCGATAATTTCTGTAAGAGTGCTTAGATTCATAGACTATTAAGAAAGAAAACGTATGGGACGATGGAGAGATGGCCTAGCAGTTAAGAGCACAGACTGCTCTTGCAGAGGACCTAGGTTGGATCCCAGCACCCACATGGTGGCTGAGAACCGTCTTTAACACTCCAATTCCAGGGGGAATCGAACACCCTCTTTCGACCGCCGCTGCATTGCACGACACGGATTGGCACAAACCTACATGCAGACAGTATATTCATACACTTAAAAACATAAATAAACAATAAAAGAAATCAAAAAAAGAATGAAAACTATTAGCTTGACTTGGTGGCACCTGCCTTTAATCCTAGCAGTCCGGAGGCAGAGGCAGAATCAGAGGCAGGCATATCTCTGTGAGTTAAAGGCCAGCCTGGTCTACCTAGAGACCCTGCACTGAAAATTAACAGCTGATCTTTATGGTGTCAGAGGTCAGAGAGCAGTATCAAACTGGTGGAAAGAAATAGTCTCCGAAGTATAAGAAGATATAGTCAATAAATATCAGCCTGATAAACAAACACTAGAAAGAAAAAAAAAAAAAAAAGCCCAATTTGATCTATGGCAGCTCCCTGGTGGGGTATGACAAATGACTGACACGGTAGCCTTGGTGCTTCCTAATGTAGGAGCTCCACTGACCACATTAGAAAGCTATTGATATGTTTGTCAAAGAGTTATAATGCTCCAACCAAAATATTATCCAATCATATCTATGTCTGTGTCCATACAGTAACTTGTTATAATCTTTTAAGATTTTGTTTATTATTTGTTTTATTGATCTAGATTAAAAGGCAACTGGTAAAGGACCCGCCAGTCCATTGCAAATAGAACTTGGACAGCTCCAAGAGTTTTGGTGTTCACCCCAGAAACAAAAACAAACAAAACAAAAAAACCTGAATGTTTATCTCTTAACTCTCTTTCACCCTCTCCTCCAAAGCCCAGAAACTCTTGTGGAAGAGGTTGGTACTGTATGGATTTTAAGGGCAAGGATGGGGGGATGAGGTGTGAGATTACAGCAAAAACACACTGATTTTTTTTTCTTTTCCTTTTATTGATCAACATGTTTACGCTAAGCAAACCTTTTCTTTTTTTTTTTTTTAATTAATTTTTTATTTTGCTTTCATTAATTCTATTTTTTCCAATTCAGTTCAGGCTTATTTCTCCTTTCCCTCCCCCCCACCCCCACCCCATCCCAGATCATGCATTCTGCCATACTGTCCTGCATCTTTTCTCTTCAGTTTTTTTTTTTTCATTTTAGCTATAAGTGATATCCATGAGTACAAGCATCTTCATGAAAACCAATTTGCAGGCTGTTGTGCCCAAACCCTACAGCCCCACCATCCAGTGGTGTGACAGTTGTTTGTTCAATCAAGTTGATCAAATGAGGTGTCCAGACTACATTGCTGTAGTTTCACCATCACCCCAATCTCAGCCCTTACATTCTCCACGCCCCCTCTTCCGCAGGTTGTTCCCTAGGCTTAAAAAGGGGCCCAGGTGGATGAGAGGTAAAACATCCACTCTCTTGGAGCTGTTGACTTGGACTCTGGTCAATTCTGGCTGTTCCTCTTCATGGGCTGACAGGTTTGTCCAGGAATAACCTTTCGATCCTACTAATGAAGACAAGCAATTAGATATATAGGAGTTTAAGCAGCACTAATAGTTATGGTGGTTACTTTGGATAGACACATGTTTGGTAGATATGTTAATCCATAATGAATTACATTTCCCCCCTGTATAATATGACAGGGTCTTACTGTGGCTTATAACATCAAACCTGTAGAGGATGTAAGCTTGTGGCATCAGCCATGGGTTATTTCTCCAAGGGGAGAGCCAATAGCCAATTAGATTTGGGATATACAGGCACATGGCTGCCTCTGCTGCACAGTATTTCCAGGCAGGTGAGGTGTAGCTGGTGCTGACGGTGGAGTCTTGCTTGACTCAGGGAGACCCATATTTGCTTTATTGGTTTAGTGGCCTTTGGTAACACTCTCTGGCATTCCAGAGGCCATCTGTACACTTGCATGTGTGGTCTCAATACATCCCTCCCATGTTAACGTCAGGTCTTCGGCAGCAGGGTCTTATTGCCTCTCCTCCTGTAGGTATCCCAACTTAGAGGCAAGGAGCCCTTACCTTTTGTGGGGCCTTGGATCCCCTGGCCAACATCCACCTGGTAGAACAATCCATTGCTGATGTCAGAGCTCCTGTATTAATATATTTTGCCTGGGTGCATAGCCCTAGGACTTTAGTATTTCAACTGGATTTGGAGACCCTGGGTTCTACAAAACCTGAATTCAGATGTTAACTAATTGGGTTTATATGGACACTCCTTATGTTTATATGCACACTCCTTATGTTTATATGGACACTCATTATGTTTATTGCCTTTGTGTACTTACTGGTCTGATAAATAAAATTTAAAAAAAAAAGAATGAAAAGTAAAACTCAAAGGAAATGAAATTGTTCTCAATCCATATTACCTAAAATCCTTAAAGCTGTAGGAAATGCCACTGTTGATAAAGACCTGGGATCTCAGTTACCTTGTAAAGTCTCTGTGTTAATGTCCATTTTTATAGGAAATTAACTCATGCAAAACCAAACCATGTGTGTAGCATAAAAAGCATTCCACAGCAAGCAAAATACATATCACATGTTCACAAAACCTACATGTATTTCCGAATGCAATAATAATATCACTATATTATGTAAAATTTAGAAATTATCCACAAGCCTGAAGAGAGAATGGATATAGAAGGTGCCATATAACTCTTCTGTATTAGATTAAAATATATGCATCTGTATATAATTAAATAACCTTAAAAATAGCCTTATGGAAATATACAGAACCACTGTCAAGTGCATGTAGTTCTAGGTCAGATGCATAGATGGGGCTTTGACATCTGTGCAATTTGTCAGAAGGTAGATATTAGGTGTGTAGATGTTTTTGTTGAAATGTGATTTTATTTTTTGCACACACTTATGTGTGTACATATGTATGTGTGTATATATATGTATAATATATCTACATATGTATGTATATATATATATGTTATACATATGTGTGTATATATATATACATATATGTATATATGTGTATATATATTATACATATGTGTGTGTTGCTGGGTATAAAGTATTCCATGCCAGCCCAAAGACCATAGCCTTCATAATTTCGCTCCAGACATTTGGTTTGTTGATAAATTCTCTAATGATTTTAAGCTGCATGTACAATCATTTTTTTTTTTTTGGTCTTATACCCATTTAATGAATCAATGACAATTTTTATTAGAAGGAAGTGCTAGATTATAGAAAGGTAGCTATTTTGGTATTTTCTAGTTGCTATTTGAGAATGTTTTCAATATACTTTAAATTCTCAGTTACCTTTAGCACCACTTTCAATTTAGATTATAATGAGACAGCTGAAGCATGAACTGTATCTAATACTTATCTCAATGTTCTATAAGGAGCAATTATCACCATTTTATTTTGAATTCAATATCACCTTATGTTAAAAATCTCTGTTCTTTTCTTAGTGTCACTGTTCAATTGATATAAAAATAAAAAAGAAACCAAGTATATCATTTGGAATTCACTTTTTGCTTCATAGATCATTTATCACACCTACAACCCATTATTTACTTTTGTTTACAGTCATACTTGTAGCAAAATATAGATATATAGATTAAACATTCAATGCTTATATGTCACATAGGAATGAAGACCCTCAAGACAAGTGGACAGAGGCAAAGAGTAAGGTGTCTATGATTCTTGATATTTACCTTTTATTTTGGACCATAAAATATTCATGAGTAACACTGCATCCCCTACATGAAATTCACATCCCTGAAAATAGAACAGTTGATTTTATCTTTCATATATTTCTATTTATCTTCTAATAATGATGTAATTATCATATCGGTAGGAATGGTAAACATGAATGATACAGGAATGAATCAATTTCTTTCCAAGTGACTTGAAATAATATCTATGGAAGACAATAAATGTAAATCCAACAAAAAGAACTGGGGATTCTTACATAGCAATAATAAATTCATCATAGCTTTAGTGGTTCAAGAATTGAATGAAATCTCAGGAATATATATATATATATATATATATATATATATATATATATATATACACACATATGTAGTGAAATACTGTGATAAAGTACTTTGGAAAAAGCAGTTTAAGGGAGAAAGTATTTATTCTGGTTCATGGTTCAGGAGACAAGAACTTGATACAGATGGTCACATCACATTCGCAGTTAAGAACATGCTGCTCTGTTGTCCTTGTCCATTTTTACAATCCACCATCCCATCCAGAGATTGGTGCCATCCTTGAGCATCCCCAAACTAATATAATCAATGTAATTCCAGTTTAATCAAGACAATCCTCCACAGATGAACCAGGAGGCCACTATACCAGGTCTTGCAGATCCTGGCAAGCCTATCACACTAGTATACCCATATAAAATATGTAATCTAAAAAAGTTTTTATTGAACTTTTGTGCATTTCATACAACATTTCTTAATATATTTTAGATTAATTCCCTCCTCCCAAGCCCCCTGCCCTGCCACAGCTCATGCATTCTGCCCTGCATGTATCTTTTTCTGTCTTTTTCAAATTTTTATTTGTGTGAAATAAATGTTTATATATCCTTATATGCAATAAAGGTTGAATATATTTGTTTCCCTTATATGATAAAAAGACAAAGAATTACCTTAAATATTTTTCCTTTTTGAGACAAGGTTTCCCTGTAGCCCCAATTGGGCTGGAACTCTCCATATACATCAGGTTCACCTTGATATCAAAGAGATTTGCTTGCTTCTGCCTCCTGAATGTTGGTATTAAAGGCATGTTCCACCGTGCCTGGTTTCCTCCTATATATTTTAAGTCATTTATTTTTTCATCAATGAGAATGAAACAATGTAAGCCAATGTAAAAATGAATAAAATATACCATTTGAATGTTTTCCCTTTAGTCTTTTGTTATTCAGCAAGTTGTCACTTCTCTGTTTTGACAAAATCCTTATCTCATTACGTTCTCCCACAGACTGGTTCAAAGAATTTCCAGAGAAAAGACTGACATCCCAGTTCAACAGCAAGTCTTTACGTCAGACTTAATTAAAAATATCCCCTAAATATGAACTTTTCCACTTGTGGAAACATTAGTTCCTTTAGCTGATTCACAGCGCAAATTTGATAAACCCAGCGGAGCAGACACTGAAATTATTGTTTTCAGAATCACTGTTATTTAATGATTGAATACATCTGCCATGTCCTATTTTCACCGTACCTATCATATATTCTAATCCAAAAGAATCTCTAAAGTGTCTGCTAATTTTCAGTTAAATTTTGTGTCAGCTTTGCCTCAAAGCATAATGCATTGCAGTGATCAAAATAGATTCTAGTCATACATATAAATAAGTGTTGCTTTAAAGTTCCAACCACGTCTCTGCTTTTCCTTACATACCAATTCTGCTTTGTGTGGGACAGAAAAATTATAAAGTTGTAAGAAATTAGTCTATTCCTACTATAATGTGTTTCTCAGATTTTTTTTAGATTTCTTTCTGACTTGTGCCCCTCTCTGAGGAAGTAGTTGACATTCATTCATGGTTGTTTATGCATGTGGAGTTAAGAGTTTAATATTTGGATTTCATTTGAGTCAGGGTCTTTCTTGTTTCTGTTGCTGTGCTTTGTACTACAGGCAAGCAGGCATAGGAAATTCTGGGACTTCAGATGTGAAATATCTGAAGAAACATGGGTTTTTACATGAATTTGTAGCATCAAACTCAGTTTGTCAGACTTCTGTGGCAAGCACTTTTATCCAGTGAACACTGTAGCCCACATTTGGCATTCATGAGCACTTCAGCAATCTTGTAGTTCTTTTAACGGCCCAAGGGATTGCTGCTCCTGGATATCTTCCTATCTATCCATATGGAATCTGGGGCCTTGTTGGGAGGATGGATTCATGAGACCACAAATTATACAATCTTCTGTCAAATTAGGTAGGGATCCTGAATAGTCTGATTTATTACGGATATCTGAGGAAGATGAAAGATAGAAAATGTATGCCCATGAATTCAGAACGGGACAGAAGGAACAGAGGACGGTTAAGCTATCAACATCTTTTTGAAAGATATTTTTTAATTTTATTTATGTTGTATGTATATGAATGTACTACTGTCTGCATGTAGGTTTGTGCACCCGTGTCTTGCAATGCCGCAAAGGTCAGAAGAGGGTGGCAGACTCTGCTGGAACTGAAGTTAAAGACGGTCTTCAGGAGCCATGTGGGTGCTGGGGCTCAAACCCAGATCCTCTGCAAGAGCAGTCAGTGCTCTTAACCACTAGTCCATTTCTCCCTGAAAGGTCTTTTTAAATATTTTATTTTTTTATTTTATGTGTATGAATGCTTTGCCTCCATGTATGCTACCATCATGTACATGCAGTGCTAGAGGAGGCTACAAGAGAGTGTGGGGAGTCCTGAGAACAGGAGGAACAGATGGTTGTGAACCGCCATCTGGGTGGTGGGAACTGAATGGAAGTCCTCTGTACAACCAGTACTCGTAACTGCTGAGCTTTGTTCCAGCTCCACCATCATCACCCGCATTGTCTTTTTCTTCTTGCTCCACTCCACCCTAAGTAATACTGCATGCTGTGGGGACTCGTGCAGGCCTACATTTTCAGGGTCTCAATTTTTATTCATCTCTCAAATGTCACATGTTGTTCACATATGTTTCCATACAAAACAAGAGAAATGAATACAATAAGCCAGTGGCAAGGGCACCTCCCTCTAATCCCAGCACACGAGAGGCTGAGCCAAGAATATAGCCACAGGTTTGATGGAAACTTGTGTTACACAGCAAGTTTTAGCCCATCTAGAGCTACATAACAAGAATTGCATTAAGAAACAAAAACAAAACCAGTAAAAGAGGAAATAAGCAGAAAGAAATGAATGTACCAGCTTATTATTTACAAAACATGTTTTGCCATTCAAATAGAATCCTGATTTATGTTTTATTTACACCCTGGAGTGAAACAATTATCATCTCATATATCACAATGTAGGGTGCCACCCAATTGTTCAGGATAAGATTCTGTTATTTTGATCTTGGAACTTTCAAAATTCTAGGAAAGGGAAGATTATTATGGATAAGTGTTTTGATACCTTGAATTACATTGAAACATACAGGTAAACTTCAGGCTTTCAGGGAGGCTGTCTCCTTTCATAGGCAGAGACAATAAGCTTTCATGCAGTGAAGACTGATTCAAATGCAGGTGCAGAGCACCAGTGAACCATGTTACCTAATAACAGGGACAGGTCTCTTATAATTGAGCAGAACGACATCACATTAAAGGAAAAACATAAATGAAGAAATAAAAGGATTTCCTGAGCTCATAGCTCACAGTGCCTTGTAACACATCTACATTAGAAGAGATGAACTCACTGGCACTTTGAAGTTACACTTTGAATACAACCTCTATTTGTGTGATTCTTCTTTTAGTGTCTATTTTTCTTTTATTAGTTTCTGTTTTTCTTGCTGCATTACTTGGAGAAACATCATTTGCTTTTGTAGCCTCCGATGAACAGATGTCAGAGGACATTACTTTAAATAAAAGACCTCCATAGTATTACATGACGGAAGCAAATGAACTTCTTAAATGTAAGTCTTTAAGGAAATTAGAAGTGCACAGACTAAACGAATACAATTTTAAGCACTCTACATTACTGGAAGGGGTTTTTTTCTTTCCTAATGAAATCCTGTAACTTGGAATCATCTTCTATGAAAGTGACAAGTTGTTAATAAAGGTTTACTTTTCCTCAGATTAAAAATACCTTCAAAGTAGCAAAATCAATACAACAAGTAAGTTGCTGCTGTGCTCCTTTAAATTTATGGCAAAGGAACCAAGGGGATGAAATTTAGTTACAGAGTCACAAAAATAGGGACTGAAGCATTTGCCACTGTGTCAGATCAATAGAAGATGGTAAATCACTTTTGGAAGTGAGCAATCAAAACTCACAGCTAAATTAAATTAACTTTGCAACACTGAGCTGGAGGAGCCTAGGAGCTGGAAGTCCTGTTCTTCCTTTCGAACTTTGACATTTATTATATTTTTAATTTCTTGTCATTCCTGCTCTTCGCCCCCTATCTATGGCCATGACTTTATTCTAATATTCTGTTCATGTATATGTGTCAGGGGATGGTGAGTGGATTTTGGAGGGGCATATTCCATAGGGCACATGTGAAGACCAGAGGACAACTTAAAGGAGTCATTCCTCTGTTTTTCTCATGTGGGTTTCAGGGATTTAGCTCAGGCCAAGGTTGCTACACCATCTTTCCAGCTCATTTTCTTCTAAATTTAACAGAATACTATTTCTCTGCAGTTGGCATTTTATAAGATTTTTTGATTTGTTTTTGTTTGTTTGTTTGAGTCAGGGTTCTGCTTAGTAGCCCAGGCTTCCCTCCAAACTTCTGAAGTCATGATCCTCCCTCAACTTTTCTAGCTCCCATGGGTGCTGTCCCTTTAGCTCAGATATTTTTTATTTATGCATGCAGCATATATGCATTAAGTAGTGCTTACAAACTAATATGAAATTTTGAAATTAACTCCAACATTTTACTTTAAAATTGCTTGCATATTTATTCTGCTTTGTAAATAATTTCATACTTTTGAAGGCATTGTGACCTTCTTTAAATTAAAGTTTGATGTTTTTATTTTTATTTTTTTATTTTATTTTTATTTATTTATTATTATTTTTTTTGAGGCAGGGTTTCCCTATAGCCCCAGCTAGCTTGGAACTCACTCTGTAGTCCAGGCTGGCCTTGAACTCTCAGAGATCTTCCTGCCTCTGCCTCCAGAGTGCTAGGATTAAAGGCATGTGCCACCATGGGCAGCTTAAAGATGGTTCTTAGCCACCACGTGGGTTTTGGGAATCAAACCCCAGTCCTCTGCAAGAGCAGTCGGCATTCTTAAGTGCTGAGCCATCTCTCCAGCCCCTCAACTTTGATTTTTATCTGGATCACTCACTACACATTTCAGTGTCAGTTACTATATATCTCAGTGCCCGATGGAAAATGTGAGATATTGCTCAATCCCATACATCATTTAGCTGACACTTTGTACAGAATTTATTTTAATTCAACTAAAGTAGGATGTTTAGATGATGCCTGAACTCCATGTATAGGATTGAAGGATCTGAGTGGTTTCAAGGCAACTCTGATTCCTTGCAATTTTACAGAGATGGTGTTTAACTTGAAAGTTAATATGAAATTTGACAGTCTGTAAGTAACAATGAGCCAGACACAGAAGGAAAATTAACTCATATTCTTATTTACATGTGGAACACTTAACAGCTACATTTGCAGAAACTGAAAATAAAATGCAAGATGTCTGAAATCAAAGGGAGGAGAGGGATAGGAAGGCCTGAGAAATACTGATCCATGGGTACTCTTATGACTAATCATCTTGGTTGACAACCTGAGATAATCTTGAATCCACTAAAATATAAGGAAATGGGCTCTCATTTCAAGGATTTCCTTGACCAGGTTATTTGAGGAGAGAAGACCAAAATATTGACAGCACCTTCTTGCCATGGCCTAGATTAAAGGACACAGAAGGACACTTTGCTTTTGCCTCCTTGCCTTCACTTCAAGAGGCAAGTTCATAGATCCTATTGCTGTTGCATTCATTTGCTGATACTAGAAATAGCACCTTTGAGTTTCCAATATAGATTGAAGACCAGTAACTCTCCAGCAATCCTCAAGGATTCAGTGTCACATTATGACTACTGAGGCATCCAGTCTCTTTGAATGAACAACTCAAAGATTCTTGTCTTTCCAGTATGAGACAGATATTGTTGGATCACCTGCATCATAACTGTAAACCAATTCCTTTCTCTCTTTCTCTCTCCATAACACACACAAACACACACACACACACACACACACATACACACACACACTTATATGTTATGGTGTGTAGTGCAAGGTGGGATGACTATAGATAACAACTTCCTATCTACTTCACAATTCCAGAAAATAATAGGATTTTGAATGTTTCCTCAGAAAGAAACGGTGAGGCTTGTGTGTGTATCTGTGCTTGTGCATGTGTGTGTGTAATTATATATATATATATATATATATATATATATATATATATTTAACTTTAGATAAGTAGCATGCAGTGTATACACAACCAAAATATCATGAGTTACCCCATAAAATCATGTTATATGTTTTATAATTTTACTTTTAATTATTTTTGGTTTATATCTGAGAAATTCATACATACATACATACAAAGAAATATGAACATATCTGCTTCTCATTCCTCTGAAACTCTCCCATGCTCCCCCAAATATATACATCTTTCAACTTCCTATCTTATTTCTTTTGATTAACCTAACAACAGCTATTTGATAGTGGGTGGGGGCTGGAGATTGCCTCCCTCCATCTATGCCAGAATTATATTTGGCTAGATCTTGTGTAGTCTTAATTCAGGTAACCACAAATGACTTCACAGTTTTAATATGCCATGTCCAGAATCAGAATCAGCATTTCACAGCATTTCACTTCTCCCCTCCTCTGGTGCTTATGTTCTTTCCTTCTCTACTTCCATCATGTTACCTGAGCTTTGGTAGGTCAAGTATTGAAAAGGAAATATGATATATGTGTATATAATAATCATCAATTTTGAAATAATTTGGATGTGAGAGGTGGTATAGTGTCTTTATCTCCTCTAGGTAAATGTACAACAGATGGTTAACAAGGCCAGTGTCTTGAGTAGCCTTATCCTGATTTGAATATTTGATAATACAGTCTTACACTTATTTTAAAAGACAGAATATGATATTTTGAGATAACATACAAATGAAATTTTCTTATTTCTTAACCTATACAATGTTATTTTGGCCATTTTTTCCACTTTCCCCTGGAAATATACTGTAGCAGTTTGAAACAGAAATTTTCCCCAATTTCCAGTGTTATTTGCTGCATATAAGCTATGTAAAAATCAGTAGGTGCTGAAATCATTGTGGTGATATCCAACGGCAAGTTTGCGATCATTTGAGGCATGGTACTGCAAAAGTATGTAGCCTCATGTCCCATTTGTCTGCTTGTGCTTTCTATGGCTACAAGATGAGAGGTTTTGCTCTACCATTCACTCCTCAAGATAATCCCCTGTCTTATCTTAGGCCAAGACCTGCATAGCCAAGAAATCATAGATTATGACTTCAAAAACTGAAATACAAGAAACTTCTTCTAGGTATACATTGATTTTGCCAGGTGTTTGTTGTAAATAAATAATTTGAGTAAACTGTGTGCTTATAAGATAGGGATATGCTTAGTTGTATCATTTTGAGTTTCATTGACAATTAAGAGGAAAAAATGAGCTGGAACAGCATGAAGTGCCATTTGCCAATCCAGTGCCTAATGAAATGCTGATGGAATTCTTAAAAATTATAGCTTTAGGAAAGTTGATAATTGCATTCTTTAGGTATTATAAAGCATCTTGCTCATAGTAGATTCTTAGAAATTCTACACTAATGAGGCCAGATTGAACTTGAATCCTATGTTACCCTAGATTTAAAGGATTCATCTATTTGTATATGATAGGGTGTTAATCTTCCTCAGAAGTTCAAATGTTGACTTAAAAATAATTACCTAACGTATACTTGTATCAAACAATCATATATAACATATATTTACAGTGATGCATCAGCCATAAAATAATCTCCCAATATGTGTGTCCTTTTTTAATATTTTATTTATTAGTTTTATTTTATATACAGAATTGTACTGTCTGCATGTGTAGAAGTGCACCCATGCCATGCAATGCACACAGAGGTCAGAAGAGGGATTCAGATCTCCTGCAACAGGGGTGACAGATGGCTGTTAGCCACCAAGTGGGTGGTGAAAATTTAACCTGGGTTCTCTGCAGGAGCAGCCGGTGCTTTTAACTGCTGAGCAAACTGTCTAGCTCTTCATATGTATGTTTTAATCCTCAATTTCGAAGGATTAGTATGGATGATTTTTGAATTGGCTTCATTCATTTTTATCAACAAAAACTGTCCCAAGTTATTAAAGAGCAAGAACTGGTGCTAGAGACTGTTGTGATACTGTCTGTGATGAACACCTGTGATCCCAGCTCTTCAAGGCTGAGGCAGGAAGATCTCAAGTTTGAGGCTAAGCACTGATATTATGAGAGTTTGTCTCAGAAATAAAGAAAGAGAGAAAAAGGAAAACTGACTGAATTGGATGGATGGATGGATGAAAGAATTGCTGCTGAACAAAGTAATGTGATAGAATTCCAAACTGTGCCTTTGTCGGGCACACATTGTTCTACTATTGACATATATGTTTCAGAATCTTAAAATTTCAGGATGATTGTAACAAATATTAGAAACCCACACCATTTGGTTTTTTTGAATTTTAAAAATTTTTTTTATTAATTTTTATTTATTTCTGTATGTGTATGAATATACTGTCTGCACGCAAGTCTGTGCACCCGTGTCGTGCAACGCTGCGGAGGTCAGAAGAGGGTCTCGGATTCCCCTGGAACTGGAGTTCTCCTGGAATTGGAGCTTCAGACGGTTCTCAGCTGCCATGTGGGTGCTGGGGATCGAACCCGGGTCCTCTGTAAGAGCGGTCGGCGCTCTTCACCGCTAGGCCATCTCTCCAGCTTTGGTTTTATGTTCAGAAGTACAATTAGAAACTTGAAGTGCTCAAACCTTTGAAAACATAAACTATCTTCTGAGTAAGCAGTTATTCTAATAACTAATGCTGTCCGTTCCATTTGGTGTGGCTGCTCATATCTTCCCAGGAAGCATTAAAGTAATGTGATTACTTACACGTGCTGCCCCAAATCACGTAAGCGTACTAGATAGTAGGAAATATATGTAGAGCTTCACTTTATGTGTTTAAATGCATCTGGTAGCATATCAGGAAATAACATATTAAGCATATGTATATAAGGTTACAAGTTTATTAAATCTAGGTTCTCATATATTCAAATTTAGCATGTTTAGAATTGTGGCAGTTTGAATGATAAATGGCCTCCATCAGAGCATATATTCCCCACTTTGTCTCCTGGTGATTCTTCAGGTTGGGAAGGTTCCAGAACAGCATTTCTGGAGGAAGAACATCATTGTGGGCAGGCTCTGAGATCTCATACCTTCACCTTACTTCCTGTTTGCTCTTTCTGCTTCCTGGGTGTGGATGGAGATGCAATTTTTCAGCTCCCTCCTCTGGTCACCTACCTCCATGCTTTCTCCACCATTATGGGCTCTCCCTCTAAAACCATAAACCCAAATCAATTATTTCTTTCCTAAGTTGTTTTAGGTATGCTATTTTATCAAAGCAAGAAAGGTACCTAATACAATAATATGCAGATAAAGATTTTATAAGTTTTGTACTTGCACTTTAAAAAGTACTCAAAATTGAGTAACTGGAATAATGAGAACCTAAATCATCACAGTTTAAGAGGCCAAAGTCCAAGATGAAGGTTTGTACTTAGGGTCCTTCCTTTCCAGTCTCTGAGTTTGCCATTCCATTGTTATCTGTGCCTACTGCATGTGAGGTTTTATCAGAAAAATGTCACATCACTAAGGATTAACAGAAAAAGCAGAAAATATGATCTGACTTTATGAAAGAAAAACATGAGAAATGTGCAGCTTTTTAATTTCTCCTCGAGATTGCATTAGAATGAAACCAATGACCACTTTTTAACTTTATGAACCTTTTAAACTCACCACTCTGCACTTTTAGGATCTAATGTAGGAATTTGCAGAAACACAGTTGAACCTTTAAGACTGGCAAATGAAATCTCTTTTGAAATTGAAATCAGAGGACAGTGTGTAAAGATGAAAGAGAAAAGTAATGGCAATTAGAAAGTTCAGTAAGTGCGAAATGCCCCAAATCTATTATTTGTTAATGTTGCATTATATTGACAACTATTATTTTATCCCTTTATTTTTCAGATTATCTCAGTTATGTGTATAGAACAAAATGATAAATTAACAAATCCGGTAAAAAAGAAATACAATTATGGTTGAAATTATTAAAAGTTAACATTGTTCTTGAAATAGACTAGGAAACTGACACACACAAGATTTTGAACAAGAAATCTTCAGTAGCACTTCCAAGGAAGAGTCACTGTTTCCATTGCTTGGCTAAAATACACATCTGGTTTGCTGGGCTGGAGAGATGGCCTAGCAGATAAGAGTGCTGACTGCTCTTACAGAGGACCCAGGTTCGATCCCCAGCACCCACATGGCAGCTGAGAACCGTCTGTAACTCCAATTCCAGGAGAACTCCAGTTCTAGAGGAATCCTCCACCCTCTTCTGACCTCCACAGCATTGCACGTCACAGGTGCACAAACCTGCATGCAGACAGTACATTCATACACATACAGAAATAAAATAAATAAATAAAACATTAATAAAAGACATATGTGGTTTGAAATCCCACCCACCATGGCTGCTTCTTTTGAGCAAGTAGTCAAGTTTGGCTTGTCCTCTCTCATCTTGCTTCTCTATGCTATCTGTAAACCTGCTTTACTGCACTGCTAGCAAAACCTGCAATATACAATTATTACATATGATTCTTAGAGAAACACAGATATATGTGTTTTGTTTTTAAATTTAATAACTTCTAAGAGAATTTTCAGTGGACATATAATAATTAGTGTTTGGGAATTATGTATTTTCTTTTTTTATTATTTTTTTAATTGATGCTTTGTGTATTTCATACATCATTTTCCAATTCAGTTCAGGCATATATCCCCTTCCCTTCCCCCCACCTCACCCGTACCCATCCCAGATCATGCATTCTGCCATAACTTTTCTGTATCTTTCTCTGTTTTTTTTCTTTTGTTTTCATTATTTTTAACAATAAGTGATAATTTGTGAGTACAAGCATCCTTCATGTAAAACCAATTTGCAAGCAGTTGTGCCCAAACCCACACAGCTTATGGGTCCCACCATCCACCAGGGGGGCTTGTATGTTCAATCAAGTTGATCAAATGAGTGTCCAGTCTATATTGTAGTTTCACCATTTGCCCCAATCGCAGCCCTTACATTCTACCGTGCCCCCTCTTCTGCAGATTGTTCCCTAGGCTTAGAAAAGGAGCACAGGTGATTGAGAAGCAAAACAGTCTACTTTCTCTGGAGCTGTTGTTTTGGTCTCTAGTCAATTCTGGCTGTTTTCTTTCATGGGCTGCCAGTTTGTCCAGGCATAACCTTTCGATCCTACTAATGAAGCACATGCAATTAGATATATAGGTATCTAAACAGTATAATATATAGCCTTTCGATCCTACTAATGAGGTACACGCAATTACATATGTAGGTATTTAAACAGTACTAATTGTTATGGTGGGTTACTTTGGTATAGACACAGATGTTTGGATGGTATGTTAATCCATGAATTACATTTTCTTCTGTTAAGTATGACAGGGTATTCCTGTGGTTTATAACATCTCCTTACCATTAGAGGATGTAAGCTTGTGGCATCAGCCATGGGTTATTCCTCCAAGGAGAGAGCTAATAGCCAATTAGATTTGGGATACACAGACATATGGCTGCCACTGCTGCACAGTATTTCCAGGCAGATGAGGTGTAGCTGGTGCTGACAGAGAAGTCTTGCTTGACTCAAGGAGACCTATATTTGCTTTATTGGTTTAGTGGCCTTTGGTAACACTCTCTGGCATTCCAGAGACCATCTGTATACCTGCAAGTGTGGTCTCCATACATCTTTCCCATGTTTATATCAGGTCTTCAACAACAGGGCCTTATCTCCTCTCTTCCTGCAGATATCCCAGTTTGGAGGCAAGGAGCCTTTACCTTTTGTGGTGGCTTGGATCCCCTGGCCAACATCTCCTTGGTAGAATAATCCATTGTTGATGTCAGATCTCCTGTATTAATATATTTTGCTTAAGTGTATAGCTTAAGGAGACTTTAGCATTAAATTTGGTTCTGAATAGAGAATAATCCTTTTCACAGTTTCTATGTCCATTAGTCAATTAAAGAAGGCAGTTTTACCGATTTTACAAGAGAATACCTCTATATCAGCTGGCTCCAATCTATAGCTGGAGAACTACCTCATCATCATCATATTTCTCCTTATTCTGCGGGGGGGAGTTAAGAAAGTCTCTTGTATTAAAACCTTTGCAGCACCTAGAAGGTAAGCTTCGTTAGGATTCATTAAAAATAGTTGTTACTAGTAGGATCCAGAGAGGGGCCTGATGTCTGCAGCAACTTTAAACCTCTGAAGAAGGAAATTGAAGAAGACTTCAGAAGATGGAAAAACCTCCCATGCTCGTGGATTGGAAAAATAAATATAGTAAAAATGTCCATTCTACCCAAACTTGTATACAGATTTAATGCAATCCCAATCAAAATCCCCAAGAGCTTCTTCACAGGTTTGGAAAAAAAATCCTCAATTTCATTTGGAAAAACAAAAGACCCTGAATAGCCAAAGCAACTCTGGGCGAAAAGAGCAATACAGGAAGAATCGCTCTACCAGACATCAAACTATACTACAGGGCTATAGTCATAAAAACAGCTTGGTACTGGCACAAAAACAGACCAGTTGACCAATGGAATAAAACTGAAGATCCAAACCTTAGCACATACAATTTCAGCCATCTCATATTTGATAAGGAGGCCAAGAAGACACATTGGAGGGAAGACAGCATCTTCAACAAGTGCTGTTGGCAAAACTGGATCACCTCCTGTAGAAGAATGAAATTAAACCCCTACCTCTCACCCTGTACAAAAGTCAATTCCAGATGGATCAAAGACCTCAAAGTGAAATCCAAAGCTCTGGAGGTGATAGAAGAGAAACTTGGCAGCAGACTGCGAGACATAGGTGTAGGAAAAGACTTCTTAAATCTGACAGCAGCTGCACAAGAAATAAGATTGACAATTGACAAATGGGACCTCATTAAACTCAAAAGCTTCTGTACATGAAAGGAAACAATAAAGGAAGTGAAGAGAAAACCCACAGAATGGGAGGAAACCTTCACAGCAGATACATCTGACAAAGCATTAATTTCCAGAGTATACAAGCTACTCAAAAAACAAAGAAGAAAGTAAACAAATGAATCACTCAGAAGATGGAGCAAAGATCTGAACAGAGACTTCACAGAGGAGGAATTAGAGATGGCCAAGAAACACCTTAGGAAGAGTTCAACATCGCTAATAATTAGGGAATTAAGTATTTTCAACTATTTTATCTCATATTTATTGCATTACTAAGGAAAATGAGAGGGTTCGCATGTACAAAACAATGTCTCTAGTATTATGCAATATTCCAAGACTTCTGTGTTTAGCTATAAACTGTTAAGGCTTGGTCATATAGCATGAATAACTCAATATTTAATGCACTGCTAACTATTGTATAAGAATCTTGATTTCAGTGATGCATTTCTCACTATAGTCTCTGTTTAGGAACATATTGTAAGACAGAATATTTTTATATTTAATAAACACTGGTTTAATCAGAGAAAATTTTTGTCATGATTAATAACTTCTTGGATTCGTGTAATATTTTCTTTTTTTTATTTTTATTTTTTTTTTATTTTAAATTAATTTTTATTGATGCTTTGTGCATTTCATACATTTTTTCCAATTCAGTTCAGGCTTTATTTCCCTTTCCTAATTTTTGATCACATTTTATTTAAAACTACATAATTTAGGGTAAGAAAAACAGGTATAATATGTTCCAACTTGGTGAAAGAAACACTAAGGAACACATGACATTTTAATTTTTCTATTTCAAAGTAAATAGGTAAAAACTTAGAAATATGAATAGAAACCATTTAAATATGTCAGAGGATAGGAAGAAAAATTAAGTTGTTTCCATAATTTGGAGAGGAACAGCACTTATATCACTGTGTACACAGGGGACATGATTAGACAGAGTTCTGCAGATGGGATTATTCCTTGAGGTTTCTCACTGTGAATTTCATATTAATGCAGATCTCTATATTCTGTTGACTATGCTTTTATTTAGGGACAAATATGTCTTTTTCCTCATTTTTCTGGCTCATGTAAACAGTCATTTGTTTATGAATACATACAAAGTATATTTTTCTTTGATATGCCTGGTGGTGAAAGGGTAAATGAGTTGAGTTTCCTTCCCTCCTATGCTAAACTAATATTATTGTATTTCCCAAGCAGGTTCTTCACTACAATTGCTAGCAGTCCATGAAACACTCTGAACATCAGTTCAGTACAATACACATATTTGTATGTGTGAGCCCACAGGTTCAAAAAAAAAAAAAAAACCAAAACATGATAAACCTCCAGCGAAAGAAAGAGAACTACAGGAAAAACAGAAAATATGATTTAATGGGAGGAGGTAGGGAGTGAATCACGATTTTCAGTTGGTTACATCAGTGCCCATTCCATAATTTTTCAGCCACATTAGTGTTTTCTTAATATTTTCATTCTTGTGGGTATCCATAGCAAAAATTATGAAGACATCAACTATAATTTCTGAATTAAATAAGAGCTAAATAGATGGATCAGTGTTTTAGAGCACTTAATGCTTCTGGGAAGACTAAGATATCATTCCTCTATAAGCATATGATGGCTCACAACTACCAGTAATTCCAGTTATAAGGGATCCAACACCCTCCTCTCACCTCTGAGGACTCTTGCGCACACATGTTACAGATACATTCACGTAGGCACCCCCCCAAACACACATACACATAAATAGATAAAAAAAATCTTAATTATAAAAGCTTAGGGCTAGGCATGTTGGCTTCTGCTTTTTTTTTAATTTTATTTATTTCTGTATGTGTATGAATGTGCTGTCTGCATGCAGGTCTGTGCACCCGTGCCGTGCAATGCTGTGGAGGTCAGAAGAGGGTGTCGGATTCCCCTGAACTGGAGTTCTCCTGGAATTGGAGTTTCAGACGGGTCTCAGCCGCCATGTGGGTGCTGGGGATCGAACCCGGGTCCTCTGTAAGAGCGGTCGGCACTCTTAACCGCTAGGCCATCTCTCCAGCCCTGGCTCCTGCTTTTAATTCCAGCACTCAAGAGGAAAAACCAGGCAGATCTCTGTGAGTTCAAGGCCAGCCTGGTCTACAGTGTGAGTTCCAGGACAGCTGAGGCTACAGGGAGAACTTGTCTCAAAAAGACACAAAAAAATTAAAGTTGAAATATACATTTCCAAAACATGATTGAATACTATTTAATTTTTTAATTAAAAAATATTTATTTTTTTATGTGTATGAATGTACTGTCTGCATGTAGGTTTGTGCACCCATGTCTGTCGTGCAATGCCGCAGAGGTCAGAAAAGGGTGCCGGATTCCCCTGGAACTGGAGTTCTCCTGGAATTGGAGTTACAGACAGTTCTTAGCCGCCATGTGGGTGCTGGGGATCGAACCTGGATCCTCTGCAAGAGCAGTCGGTGCTCTTAACCATTAGGCCATCTCTCCAGCCCCTGAATATTATTTTAAAAACTTTATTCAGCTTTCAGGAAATTAAATACTTTGTATGTAAAATTAGACTGTGAAATGTTGGTTGAATTTGATTTTGATTTTCATATATCTAACAATTTTTAAAAGATTTTACTTGTAAAAGTTGTTTATCTTCCTCATAATCCACTCATTTGCTGAAGAATTATTAAGTATTATTAACATTACATGATTTTTGGAAGGATTCCCAAGAGCATCAGTGACTGTACAATTAGATGATGAGATAGATGTCACCTGGTTTTAGAATAATTACAAAGGTAATGTGGCTGAAAAATTATGGAATGGGCGCTGATGTAAGAGACTGAAAATTTAAGTGCATAAAATGAGGCATGGGGGGATGGACATGCTGATCAAAGGGAGTATCAGCTAAAAGGACAATTTCACAGTATTTATTGTACAGCAGATCAGCTATATTAAATAGCAGATTGTTGTTCACTTGAAAATACTATTGTAACAGGTTTCTGTTTTTTTTTTATAAAAGTGAAATATGTGATTTGATGAGTATGTCAGAAGATATCAGTTAGCCATTCTACAATTAACATGCATGATGTACATCATAAATACAGAAAAATTTGTTCTTTAAAGTCCATTTAAAAACACATTTATTTATTTATTTGGTCTTTTTTGAAACGGGGTCTCCCTGTAGCTCTGGCTGTCTTGGAACTCCCTATGTAGACCAGGCTGGCTTTGAACTCACAGAGACCCATTCTACTTCTTAAAATGTCATTAATTCAAGAAAACATTGTATTCCTATTTTTTTTTCTGAAATATAAATTCCAAATAAATATAAGCATGTTAATCAATATAAAATACAGGAAACTTCTGTAGATGCAGAAATACAGTATTTAAAGTATTTAAGAACTATTTAAATGAAGTGGTGAATATATTTACATCATAGCAGAGGAAGTGTACATTATAGACTAAAAAAATCACTAGGAAAATGTCTCTCATCTCATTGGAAATATGGTGGAAACATTAAATTATGGAGTAAATTTAGTGTAGTTTTAAAATAAATTACCATTTTTATGTACATAGCTTACCTATCCTGATTTTTTTTAAATGTAGGTTGTGTCTTTTTTTCCACCTCTTTGAATAGCATACACCAGTTTTGTTTAGATCATGGCATATAATATATATAGACTATAGTCTGTGTTATTTGAAAGTGGTAAGAAACTTTACAAGTGACACATTTGATAGAGCATTAACATCCAGAATATATAAACTGCTCAGAATATGAAGGACAAGAAAACAAATGACCCACTCAAAAGATGGAGTCAAGAGCTGAGGCTGAGAAACATCTTAATAAGTGTTCATCATTGCCAATAATTAAGGAAATGCAAATTAAAACCACTTTAAGATTTCATCTTACTTGATAATACTAGCTATGTTCAAGAAAACAAAGGATACCAAATGCTGGAGAGGTTGTTGGGAAAGGGGAACACTTGTCCACTGCTGGTGAGAATGCAAATTCATACAACCCCTATGGAAAGCAGTGTGGACAACCTTAAAAGGCTCAAAATAGGTCTACCACCTGACCCAGTCATACCACTCCTGGGTGTATACCCACAAGACTCATCCTACCGCAAAGATACATGTACATCTATGTTTATTACAGCTCTCTTCACAGAAAGGAAATTCTGGAAGCAAACCAAGTGTTCCTCAACAGAGGAGTGGATAAAGACTACTTGGTACATCTACACAACGAAATTCTATACAGTGGTAAAGAAAGATGACATCACGAACTTTGCAGATGGAACTCGAAGCCCTTATGCTAAGTGAAGTAACAGAGTCCCAGAAAAACAAATGATATATGCTGTCCTCATTTGTGCATACTAGCACAAAATCTTTCACTATAAGACAAACTGAATAATTCCTTTTTATTTCTTTGTTCTTTAGAAAATATAACATCCCATGTTACTCATCAAATTGCTATGTAATATACAAATTGCTGCATTACCCTCATACAAGTCCACTATGGAAATGTGAATCCCTAAAAATTTTTGGTATTAACCTATAGCTTGTTTTCAGATGTCATAATTTTGGTATATGTGGGGCATGTATATATGCATATTTTGGAGCTATACAAATTGAAAGGAACAACAACAAAAACAACAACAAAAGACTGAGTCAAAGAACTGACTGAAAGAGTAAACTTCTGCCTAAAAGAGTGAACTACCATATGATTTTAAGGATTTTTTTTTCAAAGTCTATGAAGTGTTCATATGGAAAAACAAAAGACCCAAATAACCAAAGTGAACCTGAGCGAAAATAGAAAAGTGGTAATTCACAGTAAAATGTGATGAAGGGGCACTGCCTGGGAGTTTCAGAGATAATATTTTCAAGATCCTTGATTGGAAGGTGCTGAAGTCTTCTAGTCCAGTTTTCTGATTCATGTCAGTAGCATCATCAGCACCACCTGCTGCTGATCACTGAACAAAGTGTTACACTGCACTTTGGGCCACTGTGATACCTGAAGACTGGTTATAACACAATAGTTTTATGTCCTACAAGACAAATCTCTCAATATTGTCAACCATGTCCTTGGTGAAAATGCTATCACTTGAAGTGAGGCCAATGTTTAAGTGATAAATTTCCATATTATATCCAGCATCACTCAGAGTAAGAGTTGGCTCTGTATTTGTATGTAGACTGTCCCTAAATTAACTTGGTTTCTGCACATCTTCAATAAGCACGGCTGAAACACCATGGTTCAATAACACTTTTATTCTAGATTATATTCTGATATTTGCAAAATATCAATGAGCAAATAAAGTTTGTTGTCCTTATATTACATCATATAATACTATCAACTGTTAATGATTAGATCATTAGAATAAAACATGAATAGATTTTTTAATAGGCAAATGGAAGAAGTAAAATATCACTACTGAAAGAAACACTAAAATAGGCAATAACATGAATTTTTAACACTAGAGATTTTATGCAAAGATTTATTGTAATTATGCCTCATGAAATAAATTCAAATATGAGATATTAAACAATAATATGAGCTGGGCGTGGTGGCACATGCCTGTAATCCCAGCACTCAGGAGGCAGAGACAGGGGGATCTCTGTGTGTTCAAGGCCACCAGGTCTACAAAGTAAGTTCCAGTACAGCTGAGGCTACAGGGAAACCCTGTCTCAAAAAGTGCCCCAAATAAAAACAATAATTTGAAGATGGGTACCAGGCATATTTTTAATCCTTAAGTTTTTAAGCAAAATTTACAATGACAGGTATAAGATACCACCTATGAGTTATTAACTGGAAACACTCCAGGGGTTCCTAAAACAAGACCAGCTATTAAAGAAAGTGTCATTATTCTTGGTTACTGTATTAGTCACTTTTCTGTTGCTGTGGTAAATCCACCACGACCAAGGGAACTTATATAAGGAAGAGTTTATTTGAGCTTACGATTGACAGTTCCAGGGAATCAGAGTCCATTGTGGTGGGAGGCATGGTGGCCAGGGCTGAAGCAGCAAGCCAAGGTTCACATCTCGCAATGAGCATAGGAAGCAGAGAGAGAGAGACTGGTGACTGCCAGGCTTGTTAAACTCACTAAGCCTGTCCCCAATGATGTACTTCCTCCAGCACGGCCACACCTTCTAAGACCTCCAAGAACAGTGACACCAACTGGAGACAAAATAACTGAATACTTATGGGGGAGACTCATTCAAACCACCACAGTTACCCACCAGGACCAGATGATATGACATTACTGCTAAAGATATCGTATGTATCAGATGCACAACATAAAGAAATACACCTGAAAGTGAGTTGAAAGCTTCCAAACTTCTGCATAGCATTCATATTGTGAGAAGGTACTGTATAGGCTGCTGGGAGGAGGGTGAGTCATCAATGGCATTTCTGAGCTGTGGACTTTGCATGCTATAATCACAATGTGCTGGTAAAGAGGTGCCCACTCATGCATAGTGGCATAACGGGAGTATGATCAACTGCTTTTTAATTGGATTTGTGGTAAATTCCATGGCCCTGAATACATGTTTGCTTTTAAAAATTTACCAAAAGCCTCTGGGTAAGGATATCCTGGGATCTACAGTGAATAAACTAATATTTTGTTGAGTGGATAGGTAGTCGTAACTTCCTAAAAAAATGTATGTGTATATTTACAGACTAACACTGTTCTCAGACTAGTTCAAAGAAGCTTCTTTTTGTGGAGGTCTTCAGTTAACAGAGAATACCAACTGATCAAAACAAAGATGGATGATTATTGACTGCCCAGCCTAAAATGAGTATTTGTATCATTCCCTAGCAAAGCCAAGAAGCATCAACTGAAAAGGGCTTTAAAGAATATAAGACCTTGGGGATGGAGAGGAAGACTGTGAAATGATGTATCATGGCAACCACAATCATGAGTACTAAGAAGATGCTTACAGACCTGTCAAAACAAACAAACAAATGAACAAACAAACTAACTAACCAACTAACTAACTAAAAGAAAGTAAGCAAGAAGCATGCAAGTGTCCTTTTTGGGAAGAAGGAGTGAATGAGATTGAGAATGGGATAAGAGAGAGTAATGAAATGTGAATTCAATCACAATATATTCTATACATGAAAGTTTAAAAAGTTTAGACACCTCCTTGCACTGGCCATTTCAGCTTTTATAGGACCATTGTGGGCCTCTAGATCTGAGAGCTTTACCAAATCCACTTTCTAAGTCTCCCTTCCTCCACCTCCCTAAGCTTAGTGATCTCAGCTCCGCTAAGACTCATGGACTCTTCTGGTGCTTTGACTTGGTGCACTTCTTTTCCCAAAATGGTCCATTTCTGCTGTCTTAGGACAATGTGGACGTGCAGATCTGTGCATTTTCCCAGATTCACCTTCCTGATTCTTCTTTTCAAATCTTCTCTTGCTCTATGGTATCACCTCTGCAGGGATACTCCTGTAGTTTTTTCTCTAGGTAAAGAGTCAAAGATCCAACAACTCCTCAAGCTTACTTAGAGTGAGGGGATAAGGGAAAGCACGTGGTATGTGCCACGAAAGCACACTGAACTCTGGGATCCTGCCAGTGCCATGTGAGTGGAGGCCCTCTTGCCATTTTGCCACTGGGGTCAGAGGTCACCATATCCATGCTAGAACTTTGGATTTACATGGGGGAAGTGAGTTGATGCTTGGGATGTAAGTTGTCTCCATTCACTTTGCAGGCAACCCTGAGTAAATGTGTTAGACTTCCCTGGAATGTGATTCTGAGAGGCTTTCTTGAGGGTCTTGGTAACCCGGGGGTGGGGTGGGGGAGGCAAGACACCATGAACATGGGCGTTTCCTGGGTGGAATCACAGCTACACTTAGCAACCAATTATTCACATCCTGATAGCCCAGGACCCTGCCAAAGCAACCCCAGAATTTCATCACTTAATTTGCACCTATCTTTAGCATAATCAAGACCACTTCTTATACCCCACTTGCACATCAAAAAGAAGTGGCAACAAAACCGAATGGCTAGCAACATTTAGACGGGCCTTAATTTAACAAGTTAGGAAAAGCTCAAACACAGATACAAATAATCAACTAAGATGGGAACCTGTACCCACAAAAAGGAGTACCACCAAGAGAAACAAGTCCAAGACTGTCGCGGGGGGCGGTCTTCCTTTTTTCCTCCATGGTATCAGAGAGCCACTGAGGCCAGGCTAAGTGCAGCAACAGAGTCCCTTCATAAAGAAAGCACAAAAAGGCCAAGATTTTCCCAGAGGCTATTTCATAAAGCTGTGAATGTGAAATCTTATTGACAGTGGAGACCTCTAGATTTTGGAGATGCCACAGCCATGAAACATCTTCAGGAGAGAATGGTATACAGAGAATGTTACCAGCCCCAGAGAGATATGTATGATGCATGTAGCAAAGCTGGAAGTGTTGACGGTATCCTGTAGCCTTTTATAAAATTTTATTATAGATGTTTATTCTTTACTGATAATTGTTCGGAAGTGTACTTTGTCCTGACCCATGTCAAGGTACCTGGTGCTCACCATCATCGTGCCAAATTGTCCCTTCGCGAGCCACCAAAGGAAGTTAGTCAGAATGAGTTAAAATGCCTCTCGGAATTTCGCCCTGCGAGACGTGGAGTTTCATACTCTCGGTAATTGGAGCTCTAACCGCGTTCTCCACCGCCATGTGTGCTGGGGATCGAAACCCAGGTCTCTGAAAGAGCATTCCGCTCGTCCATTAACCGGCTAGGGCTCTCTCCGCCCCCTATCTTAGCCCTTTTGAAGTATAAAATAGACATTGAAACTGTGGAGCTACAGGATTTGATGTTTTCCCTGTTAGGTTCAATCTTATTTTCGTCTGATATTTCCTTTCTATGAACTGTCCTCATTAATTCCCCTATGTCGTGTTATGGCAGGTAATGGTAAATATGAGGATAAGGCCATTTTTGGTCTTGATAGTTTTGTAATCCTTCTTTTTTATATTCAGTGCCTTTTATTGAGTGTTTTGGGTGGTATCCACAGACTTTATATCATCAGTTCCCACTCTCAACATCTATAGTTAAATTCACCCTATTCCCGTTCCCCTCAGACGGCCACCTCAGATCATTGCATTCTGGCCATAACTGTTTAGCTCTTTTCTCCATCTTTTTATTTAGGGAATTTCACATTTCTCCGCGCTATTACGTTGTGAGGCATTTATCCCTTTACTCTAAAATATGCAAATACATACTTCTACGCTGCCTCTGTGACTGTAATACAGTAATTACCAGGCCTTGGGAAGTAAGTGGTGGGTTGGATCTTTCTAGAGCCCAATAGAAGAGATTTACCATACCCAGTCATGCATTATAATACTAACGAATATGCTCTCATCAGATTACACAGAGAACTGGTGATTAACACCATTGAATATTCGCATGTGCGCGAGGAAGCTTTCGCAGTTTCATCTGGGGAAGTCTTTTCAGGATTAGTTAGCAATCACAAATGAGGGGAGACCATTAACCCCTTGTTTTTTGTGGGACTGTGTTACTTACTTGAGATAAATGGCGTTTGATTGAGTCCCATCCATTTACCTGCAAAGTTCCCAATGCCATCTTTCTTTACCATTGCATAGAATTCCATTGTTTAGATATACCACATTTTTGTAGATATACCACATTTTTGTCGTCCACTCATCAGTTGAGGGACATTGAGTTGGATTCCAGCTCTCGGCTATTGTGAAGAGAGCTGCAATTAAACATGGCTGTGTATCTGTATCTGTGCAGTTAGGATGCATCTTGTGGGGTATATACACAGGGTGTCGTATGACTGGGTTCAGGAGGGTAGACTCTTTTGAGTCTTGTTGATTTATTATTTTTTTACGTTTATTGGATGCTTTGTTAGCATTTCATTACATTATTATGTTCCAAATTCACGTGTGCAAGGCTCATTTCACTTTTCCCTCCCGTCCCCATCGCAGATATGGCATTCTGCCATAACGTCTGCGATTCTCTCTCAGTTTGTTATTAATGTTCATTGTTTTAGCTATTAGAGCGCTAATCCCCAATGAGTTACAAGTCAGTTCATGTACAGTAGCAACAAACCAATCTGCAGGCTGTTGTGCCCAAACCCCCACAGCCCCACCATCCAGTGGGGGGTGACGGGTTGTTTGTTCAATCAAGTTGATCAAATGAGTGTCCAGACTACATTGCTGTAGTTTCACCATTCACCCCAATCGCAGCCTTTACATTCTACCATGCCCCCTCTTCTGCAGATTGTTTCCTAGGCTTAGAAAAGGGGCACAGGTGGATGAGAAGCAAAACAGTCCACTCTCTCTGGAGCTGTTGTCTTGGACTCTGGTCAATTCTGGCTGTTTCCTTTCATAGGCTGACAGTTATTTTGAGTCTTTTAAGGGTTCTCCACACTGCTTTCCATAATGATTGTATAAAATTACATTGCCACCAGCAGAGGAGGTGTGTACCCCTTTCCCCACAGCCTCTCCAGCATTTGGTGTCTTGTTTTCCTGAACTTAGCCAGTCATATTGCACTGAGATGATATCTGAGAGTGTTTTTAATTTGCATTTCCTTAATTATTAATGATGTTGAATACTTTTTAAGATGTTTTTCAGCCATCTTTAATTCCTCACTGGTGAAGTCTCTGTTCAGCTCTTTACTCCGTCTTTTGAGTAAGTTATTTGTTTTCTTCTTTGTTTTTTTGAGTAGTCTATATATTCTTGATGTTAATGGACTATTAGATGTATTGCTGGTGAAGATTTCCTCCCACTCTGTGGGTTTTGTCTTCACTTGCTTGATTGTTTCTTTTGTTCTATAGAAGCTTTTGAGTTTGATGAGGTCCCATTTATTGAATGTTGAACATATTTCCTGTGCAGCTGCTCTCTGATTTAGAAAGACTTTTCCTATGGCTGTGTTGTAGGTTGTTGCCAACTTTTTCTTCTATCACCTTCAGGGTTTTGGGTTTCACATTGAGATCTTTGATCCCCTTGGAGTTGATTTTTGTACAGGGTGAGAGGTAAGGGTTTAAAATTTGTCCTTCTACAAATGGTGATCCAGTTTTGCCAGCACCATTTGCTGAAGATGTTATCCTTCCTTCATTGAGTATTTTTTGCCCCTTTGTCAAATATTAGTTGGAGGAAATCGTGTGAGCTCAAGTTTGGATCTTCAGTTTCTTTCCATTTGTCAACAGGTCTGTTTTTGTGCTAGTACTAGACTGTCTTTATGACTATGGCCCTGTAATATAGCTTGAAGTCTGGTAGAGCAATCCCCGTCCATTGCATTTTTCACTCAGGATTGCTTTAGCTATTCAGGGTCTTTTGTTTTTCCATACGAATATAAGGATTTATTTTTGTAAGTCTGTGAAAAGGCTCGTGGGGATTTTGATTGGGATTTTGTCGAATCTGTTTATCAGTTTGGGTAAAATGGACCTTTTTAATTTATTATTTTTTCCAATTCATGGACATGGGAGATCT
Organism: Rhizomys pruinosus; assembly: GCA_009823505.1. Lineage (NCBI taxonomy): Eukaryota > Metazoa > Chordata > Mammalia > Rodentia > Spalacidae > Rhizomys > Rhizomys pruinosus. The sequence continues at coordinate 390,983 of VZQC01006713.1, forward strand.
TTCCATCTTTAGATGCCATTTTCAATCTCTTCAGGGATTTAAGATTTTTGTTGTAGAGATCTTTGGTATATTTCGTTAGGTTTGCTCCCAGGTATTTTATTATTTTTGAGCTATTGTGAGTGGGAAGGTCTTCTTTTATTCCTTCTCCACTTGTTTATTGTTGGTGTAAAGAAAGGCTACTGATTTTTCCAGGTTAATGTTTACCCACCACTTTACTGAATCTCTTAATCGTTTCTAGAAATTTTCTGGTGGAGTTTTCAGCATCTCTTAGGTAAAGTAATATATCATCTGCAAAAATGGATAGCTTAACTTCTTTTCCAATTAGTATTCTTTAAATTCTTTCTCTTGTCTTATTGCCCTAGTAAGTGTTTCAAGCACTATGTTGAGGTGGAGTGGCTATATGTGGCAGACTTGCTGGGTTCCCACCTTTTAGGGAAATGATTCCAATTTTTCTCCATTTCGGATGATGTTCTCAGTGTGTTTGCTATATATGGCTTTGATCATTTTGAGGAATGTTCCCTTCAGTCTGATTCCCTCTAGGACTTTAAACATGAAGGGATGCTGGATCTTATCAAAGGCTTTTTTCTGCATCAATTGAGATGATCCTGTGGTTTTTGTCTTTCAGTCCATTTATGTGTTTTATGATATTTATTGATTTACGTATGTTGAAACATCCCTGCAACTCTGGTATGAATCCAACTTGATCATGATGGATGATATTTTTGAGGTGGGTCTGTATGCAGTTTGCAAGTATTTTGTTGAGAATTTTTGCATCTATGTTCATTAATGAGATGGTCTATAACTCTTTTTTGTAGTTGTGTCTTTGCCTGGTTTTGGTATTAGAGTGATGCTGGCTTCACAGAAGGAATTTGGGAGAATTCCCTCTGTTTGTATCCTTCTGAACAGATTGAGTCATAATGGTTATAGAACCTCTTTAAATGTTTTATGGAATTCTATTGTGAATTCATCTGGGCCTGGGCTTTTTTTAGTTGAGAGTTTTTTATTATGTCCTCAATTTCCTCAAATATTATGGATCTGTTTAAACTGTCAGTATCTTCTTGGTTACACTTTTTTGGTTCCCAGGGTTTCAAATATTCATCCATTTCTCTTAGGTTTTCACATTTAGTGGAGTATAGGTATCTGAAGTATTCCCGTATGATTATCTGGATCTTTACTTTGTTGTGATGTTTCCTCTTTCATCATGAATTCTATTGATTTGGAGTTGCTCTTTCTTTTTCTTTGGTTAACTGGGCTAGAGGTCTGTCTATTTTGTTTATCTTTTCAAAGAACCAGGTTTTGGATTTGTTGATTCTGTGTATTATTTTCTTTGTTTCTATTTCATTGATTTCTGCTCTGATTTTTGTAATCTATTCATGTCTGTTGAGTTTAGGGTTCATTTGTTGTTGTCTCTCAAGTGTTTTAGCTACAGTGTTAGATAATTTATTTGTTCCTTTTCTGTTTATTTTATGTGGGCACTTAGGGCTATAAATTTTCCTCTCATGACTACTTTTAAAGTATCCCACAGGTTTTGTTGTGTTGTACTGTATTTTTTTTTCAGTTCCATGAATACTTTTTAAAATTTTTATTTATTTTATTATGTGTATGAATGTACTGTGTGCATGTAGGTCTGTGCACATGTGTCATGCAATGCCTAGGAGCTCAGAAGAGGGTGTCAGATTCCCCTGGAACTGGAGTTAAAGGTGGTTCTTAGCTGCCATGTGGGTGCTTTGGATCGAACCCAGGTCCTCTGCAAGAGCAGTTGGTGCTCTTAACTGCTAGGCCATCTCTCCAGCCCCAGTTCCATGAATACTTTTATTTTACTATTTCTTCCCTGACCCATTCATTATTCAGGATTGTGTTGTTTAGTTTCCATGTGTTCTTGTAGTTATTTGGGCTTATTCTTGTGTTCATACTGAGCTTTCTTGCACTGTTGTCTGTCTAACATAATTCATGGGATAATTTCAATCTTTTTATAGTTGTTGAGATTTCTTTTCTGCCTCAGTATGTGGTCAGTTTTGGAGAATGGTCCATGAAGTGCTGAGTAGAAAGTATATTCTCAGCTGGGGCTACAGGGAGACCCTGTCTCAAAAAGACAAAAAAACAAAAAACAAACAACAAAAAAAACGAAAGTATATTCTCTGGTGTTTGGTTGGAATATTTTGTAGATGTCTGTGAGGTCCATTTGTTGTATTGTTTTGTTTTGCTCCAATGTCTCTCTGTTTATTTTTTGTTCAGTTGTTCTATCCAAGGGGCTCAATGCAGTGTTGAAGTCTCCCATTCTTAGTGTGCTAGGATTAATCTGTTTCTTGAGGTCCTGCAGAGTAGTGTTTACAAATTTAGGTGCACCAGAGTTTGGTGGAAAGACATTTAGGATTGTGAAGTCTTCATAGTTAATTGTTCCTTGGCCAAGAATGTAATGGCCCTCTTTGTCTCTTCTGCTTTTTTTACTTTGAGATCTATTTTGTCTGATATTAGAAAAGCCACTCTAGCTTGTTTCTTGGTACCATTAGCTTGGAATATTTTTTCCATCCTTTCACTCTAAGATGGTGTCTGTCTTTGAGGGTGAGATGGGTTTCTTGTAGAGAGCATGTAGAAGGATTCAGTTTCCTAATCCATTCTCCCAGTCTATGTCTTTTGATTGGGGAGTTTAGACCATTAGTACTTAACTTTATTATTGAGAGATGTGTGTTGCTTCTTTCGCCTTATTTTTTGTTAACATTCTTGGTCTGGGTGTGTATGTACACTGTCATGCTTTTGCTGATTTCTCTCTTTAATTACTTAGGGATAGTTGCTCCTTTCCTCTGTTCTTTGGATTACTTCTAGGATTTTCTGCAGTGTTGGTTTCTTAGACATGCATTCTTTCATCTTGTTCATGTCGTGAATGATTTTCCTTTCCCCTTCAACTTTAACTGAAATTTTTGCTGCATATGGTAGTCTGGTTTGGCATCTAAAGTCGTATAGCACAGGGAATACTTTTGTCCACCTTCTTCTAGCTTTCATAGTTTGGACTGAGATGTCAGCTGTGATTCTGATAGGTTTCCCCTTATATGTAACTTGTTGTTTTTCTCTTGTGGCTTTTAGTATTTTCTCTTCCCTCTAGAGCCTGTCATTCTCATCTTGTAGCTTCTTGGTTCGCTGGTCATTTTCTTTTTTTCATTTCAGCCTGGGATCTTTTCAGCATTTCCTCTTCCTTCTGGAGTTGTCGTTTTCTCCCAATAGATCTTTCCAATGTTTGTCATTATCTCCCTCTAGGTCCTTCTCGAGTTTTTCAATCTCTCTCCTTAGTTCTTTCCAACATTTGTCATGGTCTCCCTCTAGGTCTTTCTCGAGTTTTTCATTCTCTTCCGTTAATTCTCTAATTACTCTGAGTATGTCTACAGTTGTTCTTCTAAGGTGGGTGTCTTGGTTTCCTTCCTGGGAGATCTCCTTGTAGGGATCTTCTGTGGAGTTGGTAGTGTTCAGTGTGGATTTATTTTGAACTTTTTCCCATGTTGATTTTTTTCATGCCTTTCACATGTGTATTTGTTTGTTGATTTGTTTCTTTGGATTCTGGCACCTCAACATTGGCTGCACAGACTAATACTGTGCCTGGTAGATCCTCTGCACCCCAGATCCACCAAGTTGATGGAGGGGGGTGTTGTGTTGTTACTTTGGCCTCCATGCCGGTAGGCCCCCAAGAGTCAAAGTGTTTCTACCTTGCCTTACTGGCACCTCACTGAATCTGTGTGCCTCTCTAGAACCCAAGCTGGGAGCTCCGAGGGTGGGTGTCATGCCCCCGAAAGGTCAAAGCAGTTCTGCCTTGCCTTACCAGCTAATCTGTCTTTTTATTTTACAGGGACATAAACTTAAGTCATTGCCTTGAGTCTCAGAAGAGATTTGGATATTTGAATAGTATTGAGACTGTGGGGAATTTTAAGTTTGTAGTAAATGAATTTTAAACTAGGAAATGTGTATGAGCCTGTGTGGACCAAGGAATAGAATTTAATGGAGAAAATTGTCTTCCATAGGCTCCAAGTATTTGGTCTCTTGTTCCACAGTTCATGGCACTGGAGAGAGTATGGAACTATTCAGATGTGTGGCCATGCTAGAGGAAGCATGTCACTGGATTTCCAGCTTTGCTCTTCTTCCTGTGCCTGTGTCTCCTTGAAGGTATGAGGCCTCAGGATCTTACCTACTGCCATATCTTCCCCATAATTATGGACTCTACATCAGGAAACTTAAGCTAAATATACTCTTTCTTCTATATATTCCCTTGTTCTTGGTGTTTTTTGATACATATGGAAAAGTCACAAACACACACACACACACACACACACACACACACACACACACACATATATATATATATATATATTATATTATATATAGATATATATAGAGAGAGAGAGAGATAGAAGAGAGAAAAAGATAAAGAAATTTATCAGGTTTTAAAAAAGGCTGATGCTGATACAGGAGGGTATCTCAATATGATTGAAATGAATGAAATTCACAAACATCTTAAAAATAAATTAAATAGATAAATAAAAATTAAATATACCTAAGTAAAATGATTCAAATTATTATTCAAATAATAATATATTTAATATTATATCAGTGAATAATGTTTGTCTATGTAGTATGTTAATAATGCATATTTGAATTTTCACTCATAAAACATTACTACTCTCACTTCGAATGAAAATTGAGCTGAATTGATTGGCCAAATGTGAAACATCAAAGCAAACCAATGATGGTTAATCACACACCTTCCATGGCATTTATAATTAATATGCAATACCATATTGTCAGTGGAAAAAAGAAATTTGAAAACCTTAAGTATTCATTTTAGAGCTTATATTTCTTTGCTTCCTTACCTCAGTTACCTCATTAGTTCAGTTTCAGTATTATTTCCTTCCAATTTTGTATAGCTGTATCCTGCTTCACCTATAGGGGAAAAATCCACAATGTAAATGGTGTGTAAGCATACGTGGCAGATATTCCAGGCATATGTACAAGTTCAGTCGCTAAGCCAACAGAATGGAATATCTGAGATTTTGCCTCCTTATTTTCCTTAGAAGTTGGGAAGAAGAGAGGAATCATGGTAGAGTCACAAATACTGTGTCAAATAGAGTTCCCCTGAAAGTTTCCAGGGAAAAATATTTCTGGCTGGAAGAGAGATATAAGAATTATGTCAACATTCTCTCTGTGTGCCTTGATTGCCAGACACAAATCTCATTTGCACCAGGAAGTAAAGTGACAACACTAGGATGTCACATTTCAAGTTGTGATATTTATATATTTCCTCAATATTCATTAATTCCTCAGTGGATAACTGTGCATCACAGTTCATATTTTTCACTAAAAATTAAAAAAAAGTAAACTACTAGTACTTTAATATTTTCTTACAGTCAAAACTGTTTATACTGCTAATTATTAATATTTGATCTCAGAGGAATCAATTGACTTCACCAAAAGAAACATGTATTTTTGTTTAAAAAGTTATTAATTCTTTAAAAATTACAAGTATTTTTAACATATTCGCCCTATTTCATCCCAGATCCATGCCAACATCCCAACCCACAAGTTATTGTTCTCATTTATTTAATGCCATAAAGTATAATTTGCATTACTCTTATACTCTAGGTGTATGGTCATCTCCTGGAGCATAGTCTAACAACCAGGTGCCATCCATTAAAGAAGACTGACTCTCCCTCTCCCAGAAGCTATCAGTGTCCAATTGCTCCTCGCCTATATATGGATTCACGCTTATCCCCATCCTGGGATTTAGTCTGATTTGAGCCACTGTGAGTTCAAATTTGCGATTACTGTGTTGGGTCTAGAAAACATTCTGCTCCATCTTCCTGGATTATCCACGAGCTTTATGTAGGGGTGTCATGTAGATTTCCCATTTATGAATGAATAATCTGCAATCTATTATTTTCTGCCAGTTGACCTGTATGGATTGCTGCATTACTCACCATCTACTGTTAAAATAAGCTTATATGGTGAGATTTCAGAGGTGCAGTAATCTATGCTTATGAAGATAACTCATTAGAAATCAATTTAATACTCTGCCTATTTACTGCAGATCTAACTGTAAGATTTATTCTTAGCTCAGTGACCTATCCAGGTCTTTATACAGTGATAAGGATAGATTGCATTCTATGGAGAAGGTCTTAGATCCAATTAAAAAGTAGTTGGTTACTCCCATGACATTTGTGCCACTGTTGCATTAGTCTGCATGTCTTCCAGTCTAGAGAATATTGTAACTAACAGTGCTCACACCTGGGTAAAGTCGATGATTAATTTTCTTCTTAGGTAGTGCACATGACCACATCTGGAACTTTGAAGTTAATTAATAGTGATGAAGCCTAGGACTGTACTAGGTAGGTTTTTCCACACACTATGAGTCAAAAATAGTGTTCTACTGTCAAGTTCTGTAAGGTAACCAAGAGCATTGCCAAGTGCCAGTAATTTGATGAAGACTATGGAACCCCCACCCAATAACTTCATGTTCCCCTGTTATAAAGTAATTCCATTTAAATTATTTTTGTATGTATATATCTGTATATTTGATGACATTACTAGAGAATTTTTCCATGAAACATTTCCCAAAGTATTTTAGTTTTAGTTCTCCCTCCCCCATCCCTTCTATCCCCTTCCCTCCCATCCCTCAACTCTTTTAATTATTTTTCTTCCATTATTCTCCTTTCTCCCTTTATATAGGTGCATTCTATCTTCATTCCATTAAATTTACAAATAACCCTTCACTAGGTTTCCTGACCTCTGTTACTTTTTTCAAATGAAACACACTTGTCCAAAGGTTCAAAGCTAACATCCACATAAAGAAACAAAGAGATATTTGTCTATCTGGGTCCTCATGACTCTCTCAGGATTATTGTTTTCACCTCGTCCATTTTCTTGTAAATTTCATGATTTATTTTTCCTTTAGAGCTGAATAATATTCCATGGTATAAATGCTTCATATTTTTCTTATCTACTCATCAGTTGATAGACATCTAGATTGTTGGCATTTCCTGGCTATTTTGAATAAAGCAGAAATTGACATGGACGTATCTCTCCAGAAAAATATAATCTTTGGTATGGAAGAAAAAGTAGAAGTACTGAATCATTCAGTAAATATAAATGAGAAATTAAAAACTTCTCAATAGAGAATAGTAGGATAGAAAGATAAAAAATCATATTGTAATAGAGTCAACTTTAGTGAATTGTTCTTGCCGTGATCATTTTCAACCTCTTTGAAATGTCATAGTTATATGGTATGAGGTGCCAAAATTAAAAATCTTGGGAGAGCACAGTGCATTCCATAGCAGTAATGCTCATCCTAATAAAGTCTTCCACATTATGAAGTAGGCTCTGATTATTCATGCTACTGACATGCATAAATATAAATTTACTGTAACATGTATTGGTGCCAAACAAAAAAGAATGCAAGCTCTCTGGGAGAAAAATTGAGACCAAAATAAGTTGAGCAGACTGTCATGTTACAGGTTGGAATTTACAACAGGCTCAGGAGGCCAATTCCACTACATTCTCTTGTGGAAACTATCTCTAAAGTCCATTATATACATGTATGAGAAGGTTATAAGGAACGACAAAATTTCACATAATTGTTACATAATACTAACAAGAAAATAAAAGATGTTTGTTCTGAAATTTTTCTTAGTACTTAACCACTGTTTATGTATTTGGATGGGTGTGTTTACTGCATATGTTTGGGTGCATGAGTTGGTGTGCACACACATTGCTTGCATATGGAGGCCAGGAATAAATGACATGTATCTTTCTAATTTATTTTCACCTTATTTTTTTGTTTTTTGTTTTTTCTTTTTGGTATTTTCGACACAGGGTTTGCCTGTAACCCCAGCTGTCCTGGAACTCGCTCTGTAGACCAGGCTGGCCTTGAAATCACAAAGATCCACCTGCCTCTGCCTCCTGAGTGGTAGGATTAAAGGCGTGCACCACCACGCCCGGCTATTTTCACCTTATTAATAAGACAGGGTTTCCTATTGTATCTGAAGTTACTTCCCTAGGCTAACTGGCCAATATGCATCAGAGATCCAACTGTCTGTGCCCTTCTCCTTCCGGTCATAGTGTTAAAGAATTTGTTTCCATGCATGACCCTTACCTGGCTGCTTGAGATGGCATGCTCTTAACTGAATGAACCATCACCTCAGCTGCTGTTCATGTTTCTTTTCTTTTGTAATATAACCCCAGTCAAACAAGCACATATAGGTCTAGATCAGATTCTTGATATTTAATGTATCATTTAATACTATCAAGTAAATAAGCAGAGAATTAAATAATGCCTTTGTGAACTGAATTTAAATATTAAATGAATGTAGTGATTTAGATTTAAAACTCTGTCATTTGAATGAATAAAATAATAAAAAAATTGGAGACGAGAAGTCCAGAGGGGAATTGTGTGATTGCCAATCTATTGACTTGAGCTTGATCCCTGGAATGCACAAACAGGAGGGAAACGACTCCTGAAATTTGTCCCCTGACCTTCACTCATGTGCCATGGCATGTGCCATCATGTTAGCATGCATACACACATGTACAAGCACAGACAAATATAAAATAATAGGCATCTAAAAAGAAATGAAATTTTACTGAGTTATAATCAGGAATAAAATTGTTTTTTTAGGAGAAAAATATATGGAACTGAGATGATCATGTTAAATAAAATATGGGTAACTCAGAAAAAGTATTGCTTATTTCCTTTCTTTTGTAGACTCAAGACAAATGTATGTATATGTGCATGAATTTCTAAGTAAAACAAATAAAAGGATTATTTGGGGGAGAATATCAGGTATGAGAGAGTAATAAAGAAATGGATATGAGCATTGTACAGTGGTATTCCTGTGTCTTCATGCCATTACATTCTATGGGAACTAAAACTAATCATAATAACAATAACTATTTTTATACTTACAAATCCATATGCTGATGACAAAATGTGATGATTTGCAGGAGAAATCACTAGATTTTTTTCTCATGTGCAATAATTTCCTTGAAAATAGTATATTCTGTACTTAGTTGTCCTGATATATATATACATATGTACATATACATACATATGTACATATATATATACATACATATATATGTATGTATATATATACATACATATGTAATAACAATATGTATGTTATGAACATATGTATATATACATATATGTATATATATGTATAATAACAACTGGTGTTGTTATTATGTATGTATGTTATGTACATATGTATGTATATATACATATATATATACACACACATATATATATATATGTTATGTACATATGTATGTATATATATGTGTATATATACACACACATATATATATGTGTTTATATATACACATATATATACATACATATGTACATAACATACATATGTAATAACAACACCAGTTGTTATACATATATATATGTATATATATACATACATATGTTATATATGTATATATATACATATATATATACATATATGTATATACATACACATATATACATACATATGTTCATATGTATGTATGTTCATATTCATATGCATGTATGTTCATATTCATGTATATATATGTGTATATATATACATACATATGTATGTATATATACATATATATATATGTATATATATACATACATATGTACATAACATACATATGTAATAACAACACCAGTATGTTACAATATGTACATACATATGTAATAACAACACCAGTAACTACATATATATATATATATATATATGTATACATATATATATATATGTAGTTACTGGTGTTGTTATTAATAGTTTGAGGAAGGTTTGGTCAGTATATAGATCTGCGACAGATTTTAAATTCATCTCTAGCTTATTTGTGGTCACACATTCAGTTATTTCTCAAATTCTCAGTTGCTTCAAGTCCAGAAATTTCAGAGCCAATAAATCTGCCATTTGTATAGCCAAGTCTAAAGTTAGACCTGTATTCATCATACCTAGATTTGTATTATTTAGTGAATATTAAGTAGGATTTCCTATGGCATATCATTTATTTTATCCTCCCACAAGGGCTTGATAATCCATTTGCTACTGTGAAAGGCCACCATGGGTCATCCCATTCTAATTAGCAGTTCAGAACCTCCACTCATCATAATGACTACTATAACTCATTTTGCCTCTGGCAGATAATGTTGAAACTTGGCCTCTTTCAACCCAGAATACAGTTATCATCATTAAAATAAGTGATCTCTTTTTAATGTGCATACCTCTAAACCATAGTCCTACTTTACAACAGAATTATCACTATGATTATGTTTCAAGTATGCTTGTTCTTCATTTATTGGTATATCCTTCATTACATTGTTAATTTCTTGAAAATTGGGATCACTAATCATGGAAATATAGATGAGAAAATGAATTACAATACTCTATTATGAGCCATATTCCTTTTTGATGTTATTTCACTGTGTTATTCTAATATTTTGCTCTGATTTTTAAAAAATATCATGATATTTCTGGTTCAGTGATTAAAGTCGAATGTTTGAGACTTGGAACTACTGCTTATGAGATAGAACCCTGTACTCTTCCGCTATCAAGCAAGGATGAATTAATTCAAAATTTCTGGTCTTAGAACTTTCCATTTTAAATTCAAAATGATCCAGATATTTTTGTACTTCCTGTTGAAATTCTTCACTGAATCCATTTCCATGCATATTATGCAAGTTTCATGGTTTGGGTTTTATTTTCTGTGAATATGAATAGCAAACTTTACCTTGTTTTAGTTATAAAAATTTTCACTTCTCATTTCAACTCTATGATTACAGTTCTGGAATTTGCCTGGTATTTGGTCAAATTATATGACAGTGGAAGTTGCTTAGTTAGCACACATTTTCTATTTCTTTCATTCCTTGGTATAGAAATTATTTTACCATGCAACTTGATTCAAGACAGTTTGCTTCTTAATTATTGACTCTTCCTTTCTAGACAGAAATTTACAAAACAAAAGTGTGACTGGAATCTCTTACCACATACTAGTTTGGCCATGTATAGACAAGAAACTATTATTTATATATCCTATTAATATATTGTAGTATATTTTTCCATTAGGTTTACATGTAACTTGGAATATAATCTAGTATGAGAGGATTTGCCAAATATGTGCAAGTACTTAAGATTCTTTCCCAAGAACTGTAGAATTGTAGAATATTCAGATCTGCTAGTGAATAACACCATGGAAAGTCAAAAAAGAAGCATTAAGTTACTGTACAAATTCAAATATTAAGGAACATTTTAAGTAACAAGAAAATAGTTAACATCACAGAATATTGATTTGTCAAATACATATATGTATTTGTTGAAGTCATTGAACTGCTTGTTAAAAATAGGTATTTTATAAAACTTTTGAAGAAAATTGACAAATTACTTAAATTATTTCTTTGTTTTATTTTTTTACTTTATGTTTACAGGTGTATTGCCTCCATGTAAGTAGTTGCACCTGCGTCCTAAAATGCCTACAGAACACAGAAGAGTGTTCCTGTGCAAAAGCTCTATGATCAAGACAGCTTAAGGAAGGGTTTGTTTGGTTTGTAGTTCCTGGGGCTAGGAATCCATCATAGTGGGGAAGTATGGTTACAATATGGTTATAATTGGAGCAGAGACCTGTGCTCCCACATCATCTAGTATGTGCAGGAAGCAGAGAGGGAAACTATAAGTGGGGAGGGTTATGAGCTCTCAAAGCCTGCACCCAGTCACCTGCTTCTTCCAGCCAGACCCCACCTAAAGATTCCATCATCTCCCACTACAGTGCCACCAAGTGGTAACAAAATGTTCAAGTATTTGGATCATCTGTTTCACATTTAAACCACCACAGGATATACGTTTTGGTCTGTGATGTCAAATTTTGAGACATTTTTCTAATAATTTATTCCTTAGGCATTACAGAGAAATATATACTGCTTCAGAATTAATTTTAAAATAGTTTAGTAATAATAGGATGGAAAAATGACACAGCCATTAAGCAGTGGTAGCTATTGCAGAGGATCCAGTTTTGATTCCCAGCACCTATAGGACAGCCAAGAATAATTTGTAATTCCAGTTTCAAGGTATCTGACACCCTCTTTTGGTCTCTGTGGACATGTGGGCATGGTTGCATTTACATACATGCAGACAAAATAATCATAGAGATAAAAATAAGAAACAAATGAATATAACTATAATCTGTATATTTTATTTTATGAAATACTTATTTCTCACAGATTATTATTTTGTATATATGAAAAATTTCCTTGTACCTCAATTTACATTGTCACAGTTTCTTTTCCACATGTAGGAAAATTATGAATTTTCTATTAAACAGAGAATGCTGCCTTTATTGTGTTGAATTTCCACTTACCATTCTACTTGACTAACACTTCTCTGACATTTAGTTGTATTATGACATAATTATTTATGTTTGTATCTGCATTTAGGTCAACTAATTAAATTTTCATTTTTATGTGTTGACATTTATTCAATAATCCTTACTAGTTTGATTGGACATTTATATTTTTACAGCACATATTATGGGTGTTTTCACTGGATGCTGTTTAATTGCTTTAGGCATAATATATACCATAAAAGTTTTTCATATCCTCTGTGTTTAATTTTATTATTTCTTTGTCAGTATGACAGTATTTTGAATGTTGGTCTAATTTTTCTTCATTTTCATGTGCCTCCATATTTTTCTGAACCAAACATTTCAATAAAGTTTATGGGAAATATAAGATTTAGGTTATTAAGATATGATGTCTTATCAGAAGGGTAGTTTTTTCCAAGAAAGTCTCTCTCTCTCCCTCCTCTCTCTCTCTCTCTCTCTCTCTCTCTCTCTCTCTCTCTCTTTCTCTCATGCACACATGCTCTCACTATTTCTCACTCTCTCTTGCTCTCTCTCCCTTTCTGCATATGCACTTGTGAACACACAATGGAAACTCATTGGTAGAATAGGCTGGAATTTATAAAGGAAGCTTATAGATCATCTCTTGCAAATTCAATCCTCATTTGTGGCATTATTAGATACCCCACAGAACCCACCACTATAAAAGCTACTTAAAATATATGTACATTTACATTACAATAAGAAGTTTTAAAAAGTCACTTTATAACAGGGCGTGTCTCTATTAGACACCCTTAGCTTCTCAAGAAAAAGTATTAGACACCCTTAGCTTCTAAAGAAAAAGCCCAGTGCCAAGAATGAACTCTCTCATTTGAAGCTTTTTTCCAGGGTCCCATTAGACCATCAAACAATATTGACCATTACCCATGCTCTTCACAGTAAGACCCTATTGCTGAGGACATCAGGCCCATGAACTGTAGAATAAACAAGGAAGAACTACCTGTTGCTGACTTATACCTGCACATACATCACTTCGTTCCTCCATAAGTGGTTTATTGTTGATTTCTACTTAATGATTTCTCTTTTAACTTTAGGGACTGAATGAGGGGCTCAGGCCTTTTAATAGGTGCATAATATATTGGTAGGCCCTATTCATATTTCTTCAGTAATTTGTACTTTTTCTGTAGCTGTTGAACTCTGTTTCATATTTCTTTCTTTATCCCCAAAATTGTTTCCATTTCATCTTTAAGGATTCTAGAATGCTGTCAAGGCATACGCTGAATCTATTTTAACTAGGACTATTGCTTTTCCCAGTCCTTTCCTGTGCCTAAAAGTTGTGCTTGTTGTTTCTCTGTTTTATTAACCACAGTCAATCTCAGTATGTGGTTGGAGTAGGATGCAATTACCACTACCATATATGACTTAAGGATTTTAATCCAGGGCAAACAATCTAGGCAGATATCTGCCTTTTTTGTGCTGATAGAGTTTTTCTCTCTTTCAGTCATTGCTCTAAGCTTTCTCTTAAGTATCCTGTGCAGACACTGAATGGAACATCCAATTTAATGTAAATTCTAGTCTTGGGGCCTCCCATGCTGTTCTGTATTCTAAAAATACATATTAAGTCTATGTAAAACAACACAGTGGCATTTTACTCAAGGCCTTATATCAGCAAAACCCATCTGCAGTCTTATTTCTTACAGTGAAGATTTAAGATATTGTAAAGAAGTTCAAGTTTTATTAGGAAAAAATAAAGCACACCAATACTATCTTTTTTAAACATCCCAATACAGTATGTTTTTAAAGTATATTGATTTTTATTTTGTTTATATGTGTATCTTGACTACATGTATGTAAGTGCACCCATGTTGTACAATTCCTGCACAGACCAGAAGAGGGCATCAGATCCCCTGGAATTGGAGTTGAGACACTTGTTACCTGTCATGTGGGTTCTGGGAAGCAAGCCCAGTCCTCTGCAAGAGCAGCCAGTACTCTTTTTTTTTTTTTTTAATTTTATTTATTCTTTGTATGTGTATGAGTGTAGTGTCTGCATGTAGGTCTGTGCACCCGTGTTGTGCAATGCCACGGAGGTCAGAAGAGGGTCTCAGATTCCCCTGGAACTGGAGTTCTCCTGGAATTGGAGTTACAGACGGTTCTTAGCCGCCACGTGGGTGCTGGGGATCGAACCCGGGTCCTCTGCAAGAGCAGTCGGAGCTCTTAACCGCTAGGCTATCTCTCCAGCCCCAAGAGCAGCCAGTACTCTTAACCTCTAAGCCAACACTCCAGCCTCAGAATTGTTTTGTTGTTGTTGTTGTTGTTGTTTGTTTGTTTGTTTGTTTTTTTCTTTTTTCCCCCCCTCTTAACGGTTTATTCTCCGTTTTTCCATTGCTAAGTCGTTGTAGTCTTTCAACGCCTGCGGACCAGCGTACCTCCACCCCCCCTTTTCGTCTCGCCGTTGCACCTGTGGTTTTCCCTCCCGTTATCCTGGCTTGTCATTCCTTTTTCCCGGGTTCTTTGTGCTGCACCCTCCCTTTTCCATGGGCCGGGAGGCCCCAGATTCCCACATGGCATGGTGCTGCAGACAACTGGGGCAGAGCGGAGAAGAGAGGAGAAGAGAGAGAGAGAGAAGAGAGAGAGAGAGCCCCCACTTTCTCTCCCCTCTTATTACCTTAGCCCCCAACCCCTAGGTGAGTTGGCTGTTTAGGAGTGGTCACTGGGTCAGTTGGGAGGGGTTCCTGGATCCCTAGCTCCATCTCTTCTCAGAAGGGTTCTTCTCTGGGAGGCTTCTGATGTCTGAAGGTCACAGCCAGTTCATTCAGAAGAAAGTCAAGTTTATGCCACAGGAGTTGGGAGGGGGGTCAGATGAGGGAGATGTGCTGACTGTGTTCAGAATGCACTATAAAGAAAATACAAGCCGGGTGAGTCACACCCCTTTATCCTAGCACGTGGAGACAGAGGCAAGGCGTATCTTTGGAGTTCAGGCCAGCCGGTCTACAGAGTGAGTCCAGGACAGCTGGGGCTACAGAGACCCTATCTGAAAAAAGAACAAAAAAAAAAAAAAAAAAAGAGTATCGATTATTGAAAAAAAGTGTTCAAAACGCACTGTAAGAAAGTATCAAATATTGAAGAAAGTGTTTTTTTGTTTTTTGTTTTTTGGTTTTTTTTTTGGATTGTCAGGAACTCCTGGGGAAAATGTGTTCCAAAGGAGGATCACTATAATGCTGCCTTATTTAGTGGGCCTTCTTACAGGACCTGGGAAGGACTGAGACAAACTTTACTGCTATTGGTCATTCTTTCAATACATCATTAGTCAAAGCAGTAGGAGGCTAACACACTCTTAGCATATCACCTCCACTCAGAAGAGGAGAAAATTTGTTGTTCATGCAATCAGGGAAATATAGGGGAGGACCAAAAGACCCTGGAAGTAATGATCACGCCATTAACTCTGTATGGAAAATGCATTAAACTTGCTAGACTAATCTGAAGTTTTTGGAGAATCTTTTCCTCAGGCTGTCTCTGCTGGAGGAGGTGGGACAAAAGGTGGCCACTGAATCCCACCACTGCTGAGGGAGTGTGGCAAAGAAATGTTGCTCTCATAGGAAGGACATTTTTCTGCAACCTGACCCTGCCTCCCATCCTCACATTCATGGCTTTTATTAATATATTTTTTTCTTTTTTTTTATATTACTCATGGCTTTTATTACTATTTTTTCTTTTTTATATTTAAAACTAATTTTTATTGAAGTTTTGTACATTTCATACAACATACCTTAATCAAATTTCCCCTTCGTTGCCCCCCACCCCACGCAACCCCATCGGAGCTCATGCATTCGGCCATCTTTCATCTTTTTCTCACTTTTTTTTTTAAATTTTTCAATGCAGAAGTTTATTGCTTTGGGCACAAGTTTACTGGTTCAGTCAGTTCTTTGACCCAGTCTTTTTTTGTTATTTTATTTTTTGTTTTTGTAGTTCCTTCCAATTTGTTTCACTCCAAAATATGCATATATACCAAAATTGTGACATCTGAAAGTAAACTATAGCTTAATTCCAAATATGTTAGGAACTCAAATTTTGACACTAGAATTGTTTGCATGTAAAGAAAAAAAAATATTACTTTACATTGATGAGTAACATAAGGTATTATATTTACTAAATAAAGAAAGAAAAATGAATTATTCAGTTTGCCTTAAAAATAGAGATCTGGTGCTAGGATCCACAAATGAGAGACATTATACATCATTTGCTTTCTGGGACTGTGTTACTCCTAAAGCACTTGTTAGAGAAATAAGACAAGAAAAGGAAATTAAAGGAGTACTAATTGGAAAGGAGGAGGTCAAACTATCCTTTTTTTTTTTTTTTGCAGATGACATGATAGTTTACCTAAGAGGCACCAGAAACTCCACCAGAAAATTCGAGAAATGATTAACAGTTTTAGTAAAGAGGCAGAATCCAAAATGAGCCTAGAAAAATCAGTAGCCATTTTTATACCAATAACAAGCAATTGGAGCAGGAATAGAAGAAGACCTTCCCACTCACAGTAGTCTAAAAAATATCTAGGAACAAACTTGACCAAAGACACTAAAAATCTCTACAGTGAAAATTTTAAATCCATGAAGAAAGAGATTGAAGAAGACAACAGAAGATAAAAAGACTTCCCATACTTCCCATACTCATGGATTGGAAGAATCAACATAGTAAAAATGACTATCCTGCCAAAAGTTATATGCAGATCAGATTCAATGCAATCCCAATTAAAATCCCTGTAAGCTTCTTCACAGACCTAGGGAAAAAAAAACTAACCAAATTTCATGTAGAAAAACAAAAGACCCTGGATAGCCAAACAGCCCTGAGCAAAAAGAGCAATGCAGAAGGGATTATTTTCCCAGACTTCAAACTATTTTATTACTATTTTTGTTTCCTTAATGTCCTACTGAATCTAATTTGTGTTCCTCAAATGCCCTTCAGTATGGGCCTATCCCTTGGAGTCTGGTCATATTTTTCCTTGAGAAAATATAGTTCCTCTATGTCCACTCCTTGTCTGCCTTTCTTGTTCTTTGGTACAAGGCAAGGAAAACAGAAGACACTGTCTCAGGGCTACTTTTGTGACCAATTAACATGCAACACCCTGTATCTCTGAGTTAAGCTTACCAGAGTTGAGAATGTCTGCATTGTTCTCAAAGATCCCACATAGAGAGAAGCATTTATATCATGAGTAAATAAGATTGTATAAAAAATGACTCTATGAAATTTTCATACAATGTATGTTGATCATATTCACATCCCATCACCCAAACCAATTACACCTAACTTTATGTCTGCTATTATTAATTATTAAAGATACTTAACCTAATATTTGTTCCATTAATGATGTTGAGTCTGGGTACATTTTCTGGATAGATCAACTTACCTGTCATCATACTTTTTTAAAGGTTGACTTCTCAAAGAAGCCTTTGAAAAAGCATGAAATTAAAAGGATAAGAGTTTTCATTTGACTCACTGAAAAAGGCACATGTCTGAAATAAAAGAATCAAAACCAATTCTGTTATAAGTAGGTAAGAAAAAGGGAAAGACAAAACAAGGTATTACTTCTCTCTCTCCCTCTCAATATCTTTCAGTATTTTCTCATTTTCCCTCCCCCCCCTTTGTAATGCCTGTCTTCTATTATCCCCCTCTCCTCAAATTCTTTCATTCTCTTTATATCCATGATTCTTTTCCATTGCCCTGGTGTCTGCACTGACATCAGGTTACATACTCACATCTATGGATTTGGAGCTAGAATCTACAAATGAACGAGAACATATGTAGTTTGTTTTTCTGAATGTGTTGCTTCACATAGTCTAAACAGTCTCTTGATCCATCCATTTACCTGAAAATCTGTGTTTTTCTCTTTACCAAAAAGTAGAACTCCATTGTGTAAATGTATCATATTCCATTATCCATTCATCAGTTAAGGAACATTTAAGTTATTTCTATATTTTAGCTATTGTGAAAAGAACAGCAACAAATATGGCAGAACAATTACCTGGATTAGGTTGTGTGAAAAACCAGAGGGAAATGTATTAGTTCAAAAGACAAATACACACACAGACACACACAGACACACACAGACACACACACACA
>VZQC01006713.1:411580-432872 GCA_009823505.1 Rhizomys pruinosus
AGGAGACTCTTACATGTTACCAAGTCCTGCTTCTGGCTCGAGCTGGAGGCTCAGGCCTCTTCTGGGTCATAGCTTCTGTGTGCTGACCCTGAAGAAATTCTTCCCAGAAGATTTCACCACAGTGATGCTGGTCTATTCTTTTTTTTTTTTAATTTTTTTTTTATTTTATTTATTTCTGTATGTGTATCAATGTGCTATCTGCATGCAGGTTTGTGCACCTGTGTCGTGCAATGCTGTGGAGGTCAGAAGAGGGTGTCGGATTCCCCTGGAATTGGAGTTCTTCTTGAATTGGAGTTTCAGACGGTTCTTGGCTGCCATGTGGGTGCTGGGGATCAAACCCGGGTCCTCTGTAAGAGCGGTCTGCACTCTTAACCGCTAGGCCATCTCTCCAGCCCGATGCTGGTCTCTTCTTACAACTGATTTTTCAGCCCCAGCTAACCAGCATCAATTGTCCCAGTACAACAAAGATTTCCCTTCAGGTTCTGGTCTCTTGTTGCTTACAGCTGATTCTTCAGCCCCAGCTGACCAGAACCCATAGATTAAACAGTCCCGATGATCTCTGCTTCCTTTTGAAACTAGAAACTTCACAAGCCAGGCCTCCATCTTCTACTCTTTCAGCAATACTGTTCCAAGTTCCATACCCACGATCTTTAGGCATTCAATGATTTTTCTAGCCCAAAGATCCAAATGCTTCCACAATCCTTGCCCAAAACACCAAGGTCAGGTCTGTCACAGCAATGCCCCACTGTCTGGTACCAATTTCTGTTCTAGTTTGTCTTCCATTGCTGTGACAAAACACTCTGACCGACATCAACTTGGGGAGGAAAGGGTTTATTCAGCTTACATCTCCTGGGTCACAGTTCATCACTTAGGGAGCCCAAGGCAGGAACTCAGGGCAGGAACCTGGAGGCAGGAACTGAAACACAGGCCATGGAGGAATGCTGTTCACTGGCTTTCTCCCCTGGCCCATGCCCAGCCTGACCTCTTATACAGTACACAACAACCTGCCCAGGGTGGCACCACCCACAGTGGGCTGGGGCCTCCCACATTGCTCAACAATCAAGACTAATACTCCACAGATGTGGCCACAGCCCAGTCCAATGGAGCCAATTTCTCAATTGAGGCTCCCTTAACCCAGGTGTCAAGTTGACACTAAAGCTATCCAGCACAGCTATCTCTGCAGCCCAGATATTACTGGTTTTTATGAGTTTCAATGTAAACTACATCTTTTTTCCTATATATTTCAACAGTTTCTGAAAGTATTTTATCCTAGATGTCTGTTAGTGCTTTTTATTGGTTTTATAATTGTATTACATCTGCCTTGTTGTGGATGACAATGTTGTTGTCAGCAATTTTATGCTTTCTTTCATTTGTTGATTTTATGTCAGTATTCATCTAAAAATCATGATTTTATTTTAGAATTAGGACAATAGATTTTAATACTCTGTGTTTTATCACGGTTTTTTAAACCTTAAGTTAATGTTGTTTTAAATTTGTATGCCTTTCCAGGATTTTTAAATATATGCTCAAATTACTGTCTTTATGATTTGCTTCATAATATATACCATTTCTGTAAGCTTTATGAGCCCATGTGTAACTTGAAAATTATTTATCCTACATTGCCTGGGATAGTTACCCTGTCTGCATATTTAATTTCTAAACAAAATTTAGCATCTCGTCTCTCAAAACGCTGAGTACTTTCAACTTATTTTACATTTTTGTGCTGCTTGTAAAATATGTTACCATGCTTATTTATTTAAAATTTAAAATGTTTTTATTTGTACTTTATGTATATGAGTGTTTTGCTTCAATGTGATTCACACTCATTCAATGCCTCTAGAGGCCAATAGAGGGAGATGGGTCCCCTGGAACTGGAATTATGGACAGTGATTAGCTGCCAACTGGGTGTTGGGTACCCAACCAGGTTTTAAGCAAGAGTATCCAGTGGTCTTAACAGCTGATCCCTCTCTCCAGTACCTTATTTTCTGTTTTAAAGTGAATCTCCTGAAAGCCTGCTCTGATATTCAGTTCGGTCTATGAAGAAAGCCTATATAACAAGCATTCATTCATTAAGTTACTCAAGTCCTTGAACTCACTTGCCCTTGTAAGCCCTGTGGTTTGTATGCTCAGGTGTGTGTGTGTGTGTGTGTGTGTGTGTGTGTGTGTGTGTGTGTGTTTGTGTGTGTGTGTGTGTGGTTTGTTTTTAAGACTCTTCTATGGGATTATTATTTCAAACAAAAATGAATAGAAAAAAATGTGTTGCAAAAGTTTTAATGTTGAATTTGCACTGAAAGTAAACATTGCTTTACAATTCATTACCCTTGGGGTTCCTTGTGTGCTCCCTGCTAGAGGAGAGCCTTTCTCTGGCATGGAAGTATGGGAAACCACTCTGCTTTCTGCTGCATTCTGGTTGTGTTTGTCAATAGATTCTTGCTTCTGCACTTTTTAGCAATGATCTGCTTTCCACATTTTGGAGTGCAATATTTGACTGAAATAAAGGTTTTTCTGTTAGCATAGATTATTATTTTGCTGCCAATAAGGAACACTAAACAATACCAAAACACAAGTCCAAAGAATTCTAGTACTTTTATACTGTGTTTAATTCCAACTATGATATGGTTTTAGTTTCCCAGTTCTGAAAATAATTTTTCTTTCCTCTTTCCCAACTTGGCCGTATTCCCTCCCTTAAATTCTTTACCTAGAGCTGGAGCCATATTTCTGCAAGAAGAAGAATAATTCCCCAGAGGAGCAGGGAGACTGTCTGACTCTCTAATAAACAAAGCCTCCTTTAGAAATCTGCTCAGACACTACAGCCTGGCACAATCGATTGAACAACTGTTCTCTGTAGATATGGTCTAAATTAAGCTCAGTGTTTTTAAGCAGAGTACACATTCTTGCAGATCAGGCCAAACACCGAGCTACATGTTACAGAGTTTATATATGAGCTCATTTCCTTTGATTTTTCTGAAAAAGGTGCATCTGGATTACTTTGAAGTATAATCCACTGGAAGACATGCAACCACTGAAGGAAAGGCTGAGAGTGCCCACTACAAGAATTAAAGCCTGAAGAGGGTGAGGTACGGTGAAGAGCATTGCACAATTGTAAACACTGATAAGATTATAAAAGGATAGCATATTAACAAGTATGCTAAGTTAGTGAATTAAAATTGTCACCAAATCTCAGACATAAAGTATTAAATATGTAATGAATAGTAATGTTACCAATGTCAAGACAAATTTATTTTTTTTAATTTCACATTTTTCTTTTGAGATGAAGTCTCACACTGAAGCCTACACTGGACTTATACTCATAGCAGTTCTCCTCGTTCAACCTTCTGAATGCTCAGATTTCAGGCATCAGCAACCGCAGCACAGAGCTCAATGAAAGACAATTGCCATATGGTTTAGGAATATTCCTCTTTCCAAAGTTGACTGTCCTTAAGTGAATCCCAACACTTTTAGAGTTACAGAAAATTAATTCAGACACTACAGAGATACTACCAAAGACCCTCTGCCCATGCATAAATTTTTCATCTTGAAGTACTGTATGTTGCAACCTAGAGTGAAGCATTGTCATCAAAGTTCACAGATCATAGTGACCTTTGCATTTTTGTGTTCAGCCATGGGTTCTGATAAGACCAAATTAGGGTGTGTGGACAATGATATCACTGTACAGAGTACTTCACCACCTTTGTCATATCCTTGTCTTCCCCACCATTCAACAAAGGTTTCCCCATCTTTATCTCCATCCCCATCAACATTTGGCATTTTCTGCTTTTAAGAGAATATTTTATAATTCTATTAACAGCATTGTAGTATTGATGTTTTGTTTCAACTTAACTTGTGACATGGAAAATTTTCACATTTTTCAACAGTTCTTGCTCTTTAGTGGACATTTCTTCAGATGTTTTTTGGTTGTTTTGAAATTGAGTTGTTTGATAGTCAGCTATGTTTAATTTAAGCATTAAAGCCTTACTGAATACATTTTGCATGTGTTTTTTCCTTGTCAAAATGTCACACATTTCAGTTCCCTAATAATATATTTTGCATAGTAATTTGTATTGTTTATGAAATCCAACTAACGGTTTTCTGTTTTTGATTCTCTTTTTCTTATAGCTAAAATTCAGTTTCATATACAAGGCTGTCCATGTTTTCTGTCTTATTTATACATTACACCATGGGTGTTTTATATTTAGGCACTTGCTTACTGCAGTTGTCAAGAGTTCAGTTTTCTTCCTTCTGTATCTTTAAATATTTAGACAATCTTTATGTTTCCTGTATATTTTGCCAGATTTTAAAAGATTAAATTTATTTCTATACACTAGGATTTTTTTTTTATCTTTGTATGTGTATGAATGTACTGTCTGCATGCAGGTCTGTGCACCCATGTCGTGCAATGCTGTGGAGGTCAGAAGAGGGTCTCAGATTCCCCTGGAACTGGAGTTCTCCTGGAATTGGAGTTTCAGACTGTTCTTAGCCGCCATATGGGTGCTGGGGATCGAACCTGGGTCCTCTGCAAGAGCGTCGGTGCTCTTAACCACTAAGATTTATATAGCCTCTGCCTATATATACTTTGTTCTATAGCTATGAAGGAGTTGTTAAATAAAAATTTCATGTAAAATTTGAGCATAATATACTGTAAATGTTGCTATTCCAATTTATGCATTTGAGTTTTATAAAACATAAACAAGCCCCACATAGGCTCCTTAAATATCAATGGCCTCAACAATCCTGTCAAAAGACACAGACTAACAGCATGGATCAACAAATAAAACTTATCTTTTTGTTGTCCTCGATCAACTCACCTCAACTTCAAGGCTAGACAATATCTTAGTGTGAAAGGATGGAAAAAATATTCCTAGCAAATGGCTCTAAAAACAGGTGTCACAATTCTAATATCTGACAAAATAGGCTTCAAATTAAAAGTAGTCAGAAGAGACAAAGAAGGCCACTTCATTATAATCAAAGTTACAATTGACCAAGAAGATATTACAATCATGAATATACATACACCAAATTCTGGTGAACACAAATTCATAAAACAGTAGATTAACCCCATTTCAATAATAGTAGGTGACTTCATTCCTTACTCTCTTCCATAGACAGATCAACTGTGCAAAGAATAGAGAGGCACCTGAATTAAATAACATGTTACAAGAAACTGATCTAACTGATATCTACAGAATATTCTGCCAAACTACCAAAGAATTCACTTTCTATTCAGCAACACATTCAAGCTTTTCTAAAATAGGTCACATTCTGGGCCACAAAACAAAACTTAACAAATTCAAAAACATTGAAATAATTCCATGCATTCTATCAAACCACAGTACATTAAAGCTTATAATCAACAGCAAAGGAAGCTCTAAAATACCAGACACTCATGGAGTTTAAAGAACACATTCCTGAATGATCAGTTGATTAAAGAAGAAATTAATAAAGAAATAAACATATTCCCAGAACTAAACAAAACTGAGAATACAGTGCAACAAAACCTCTGGAACAACATAAAGTCAGTCCTATGAGGGAAATTTACAGCTCTTAGTGCCTACATTAAAAAAAGAAGTCAGGCGTGGTGGCACGTGCCTTTAGCCCTGGCACTTGGGATTCAGAGGTAGGTGGGTCTCTGTGATTTCAAAGCCAGCCTGGTTGGCAGAGTAAGTTTTAGGTCAGCCAGAGCCACAGGGAGACCCTGTCTAAAAAAGACCAAAATAAAATCAGAAAAAGCACACATATGTATATCCAGAACAATGTAAGGGAATATTACAAAAACTATAATCCATTTAATTTGAAAACCTAAACCAAATGGATAAATATCTAGAGACATGGACACCAACAAATTAAACCAAGAAGCGGTCAACAGCTTAAACAGATCCATCACTCTAATACCAAAACAAGATAAAGATAAAACAAAGAAAGAAATCTATAGGCCCATATCTTCAATGGACATAGATGCAAAGATACCCAAGAATATACTCCCAAACTGTATACAGATGCACATAAAATTCATCATATTGCAAAAATGTCATAAAACATATACATGGACTTGAAGATAAAAATCTCCTGGTCATATCAATGGATACAGAAAAGGCCTTTGACAATATCCAACATACCTTCATGTTACAATTCCTACAAGAAACAGGTCTGGGGGGAACATACCTCAATATCATTAAAGCTATATATAACAAACCAACAGCCAACATCATTCTAAATGGAGAAAACCTGGAAGCATTCCCATTAAAACCAGGAAACAGACAGGGTTGCCCTCTGTATCCACTCTTTTTCAATATAGTGCTTGAAACCCTTGCCAGAGCAGTAAGACAAGAGAAGGAAATTAAATGAGTACTACCTGGAAAAGAAGTCAAATTATCCCTGTTTGCAGATGAAATTATTTTAACCATAAGAGATCATGAAAATTCTATCAGGAAACTGGTAGAAATGATCAATACTTTCAGTAAACTGGCAGTTTACAAAATCAGCTTACAAAATCAGTAGCATTTCCATATACCAACAACAAGCAATCAGAAAAAGCATACAAGGAAAACCTCCCATTCACATTAGTTCCAAAAAAAATTACTTAGGAATAAACCTAACCAAAAACATTAAAGATCTCTCCAGTGGAATTTTCAAAACCATAGAAAGGAGCACTAGGAGATGGAAAAATCTACCATGTTCGTGGGCTGGTAGGATCAATATTATGAAAATGATCATCTTACCAAAACCAGTCTATATATTCATTGCAATATCAATCAAAATACCCACAACTTTCCAAAATTCATGTGGGACCACAATGACCACAGATAGCCAAAACAATTGTGAGCAAAAAGAAGAGTGCAGGGAGGAACATCATACCAGATCTCAGGTTATATTACAGAGCTGTAGTTATAAAAGCAGCATGATGGTACTGGCACAAAAAAGACACATAGATCAATGAAACATAAAAGAATACACAAAGGTGAGTACATACAATGTCAGTCACTTGATATTTGACAAAGCTACCAAGAATAAACAATGGAAGGAAAAATGCTTCTTCAGCAAATAGTGTGGGCAGAACTGGATCATCACCTGTAGAAGAATGAAATTGGACGCTTATCTTTCTCCCTGCAGAAAAGTCAAATCCAACTGGATCAAAGACCTCAATAAAAAAATCTGAAACTCTGATCCTGCTAGAAGAACACATAGGCTGTACACTGCAACATGTAGGTGTAGGAAAGGACATTCTTTTTTTATTATTTTTAAGGGATTCACAATATAAGAACACAATTGTTTTCAGATCACATTAACATTTCTCAGTTTGCCATACAATTAGGTAACTGGTGTTAGCATCCACAGATGAGGGATACCATTTGTTGTTTGTTTTTCTGGGACTATGTTACTTCACTCAGTATATCTTCTAGCTCCAGCCATTTGCCTGCAAAGCTCATGATGTCATCTTTCTTTACTACTGCATAGAACTCCATTGTGTAGATGTGCCACATTTTCTCTATCCACTTGTCAGTTGAGGGGCACTTGGGTTGGTTCCAGCTCCTTGCTATTATGGAGAGAGCTGCAATAAACATGGCTGTGAATGTATCTCTGTGTTAAAATGAGTCTTCTGGGTACATACCCAGGAGTGGTATGGCTGGGTCAGGTGGCAAGTTCATTCCAAGTCTCCCAAGGGCTCTCCACACTGCTTTCCATAGTGGCTGTACAAGTTTACATTCCCACCAGCAGTGAATGAGTGTTCCCCTTTCCCCACAACCTCTCCACACTTGGTATCATTTCTTTTCTTGATCCTAGCCAGTCTTATTGGAGTAAGATGATATCTTAAAGTGGTTTTAATTTGCATTTCCTTAATTATTAATGATGTTGAACACTTCTTAAGATGTTTCTCAGCCATCTCTAATTCCTCATTTGTGAAGTCTCTGTTCAGCTCTTTGCTCCATCTTTTGAGTGGGTCATTTGTTTTCTTTCTTCTTTGTTTTTTGAGTAGTTTATATATTCTGGAAATCAATGGTAGGAAAGGACATTATTAATGTGATATCAGCTGCTCAGGAACAATGGTCAACAATCAATAAGTGGTACCTAATTAAGCTAGAAAGCTTCTGTACAGCAAAAGAAACAACAAAGGAAGTGAAGATAAAACCCACTGAGTGTGATAAAATCTTCATCAGTGACACACCTAACAGAGGATTAATATCCGGAAGATACAAATAACTCAAAAACTAAAGATGCAAAAAAGACAACCTAATAAAAATAAGGGCTACATACATGAACAGAGAATTCTCAAGTGAAGAAATAAAAATGGCTAAGAGACACTGTAAAAACTGGTTAACATCCTTAGTAATTTGAGAACTGGATTTAAATCCATTTTGAGATTCCATCTTACCCCAATCAGACTGGCTAAGATCCTGAAAATAAGGACACAAGACACTGGTGAGGGCATAGAGAAAGGAGAAAACTCATTTAATGTTGGTGGGAATGCAGAGTAGTGCAGCCACTATGGAAGACAGTGTGGAGAATTCTCAGCAAGCTAAAAATGAATTTACCATATGATCCATTTATATCGCTCCTTGGCTTATACCCATAGGTCTCATCATATTGTAAAGAAACCTGTACATCCATGTTTGTTGCTGCTCTCTTAATAGTGAAGAAATGGAAACAAACTAAATATCCCCAAATTGATGAATGCATAATGAAAATATGTATATCTACTCAATGGTGTACTACTCAGCAGATGAAAATATGAATTTATGAAATTCACAGGTAAGTGGATAGAGCTAGAGCATGTTATTGTGAGTGAAGTAACACAACGGCAGAAAACCAGGTGATATACAAGCTCTCTCATTTGTGAACTGGAGCACCAATTCCCTTATGTGAGAATATATCTTGATTTAACACAAGGAGTCAAGAAATTGGAAAGGATACATGGAGGTAAAGGGGAAAATATCCAGTAACAGGTAGAGAGTAAGGAACAGATGTTATTGGGGGCAGGTAGAGAGGGGGTGGGTGTTGAGAGTGGAGGAGGGGGGAAACAGGGATTGGATAGGAGTGGAGGTCAGGAGGAGGGGTGGGGATGATGGGGGTGCAGGGGTTGCTGGGGTGGTAAGAGGGGGTTGTGAGAGAAGAAGAAAAGATAGAGACGATTGTAACTTTAGAGGCTAGGAAAACCACATTGTAATGTGATGCCCCTGAGCCCCCATGACAAATTCCCATAAACAGTCTGAATATTAATGTATGAGGTGTGCAACCTGGTGGCTGTGTGGCAGTGAGCACAGTGCAAGGCAGAGGATCCTTCCCTTTGAATGGTTGGTTAGAGTGAACCAAGTGAGAAAATAAAGCAGGCTATCTCCAAAGCCTTTGATTATCTACTAGAAATAGAAAATAAGACCCTACTGTTCAGAACAGGGCATGCTTCAGAAATAAGACTTAGATTTATTGAACAGGAATTGACCTGTGAACTTTCTATCTGAAGTTAAGCACTCATAATGCTACACAATGAGTACACTGCTATGAGAGAAAAGTCAATCAATGGTACAATCCAGCACCAAACTCTAACAACCATGATGAATTGTCCAACAAACTACGTCCATTGATGCAGTAGAGGCACTGCTGTCTGGGGAATTATCAACAACTATCTTATTGGACCTGGAACCCTTTAAATGGGGTTGAACCCATGAGAGCCACTATAAACTTCGCCAAATGCATAGAGGTGGAGAGGACTTAGAGCCTAGAGAAATGCCTATGGCGTCATATCTCTAGACATCTTATATTTACAGACAAGCATATCATATGCCACTCATCAAAAAGCTATTCTTTGCAAAAGATGGAGGCCACTGAAGAATCATACAACTGGTCAGACACAGAAGATGATATATATATATATATGAAAAATTCCCATTCCTAGGAGACACATCTATAATTGAACCTCTATAAAAAGAATGAAGGGCAGAGAGAAAATGAGCTCACCCCTCTCACCAGCAATGCTTCCATACACAATAGATTGTGATGCAAACAGAAGGCTACAACTAATCAAGCTCCAAAGAATGGGAGCCCCCAGAGTGGGTATCTGTGGATGGGACCCATATATTAAACCTCACCTACCCACAGTTCAGGGATCATTGTGGAAGAGGGTGTGGAAAGATTGTGAGAGCCAGGGCTGGTGCATGAATAGAGAGAAGCAGTGATGACAACTGACTGTAATATTTCACATGCAAAAATGTAGTGATGTTGAGACATGTGACCCATGCCAACTGGGACAAGGCCTCAAACCAGAGCAAGAGACATGTTTGGGGAACTTACCCTGGACTGAGAACCACAAGAGACTTAGTACTGTTGGGTGAGGAAGAGTATGCCTTACCGGATTCCTAGATATGCTGAGTAAACTCCAGTGAATGTTTTGGTCAAAAGAACGTCTGGGTTTGGGAGCTTGACTGGATAGGACTTAGCTTGGATGTTGTAATGCGTGAGTTCTGATGGGGCGTTGGTTTATGGGGGCACGGTTTTATTAATAACCTCTGTATGAGTTTTATAAATGTTCAATAAAAAGAAAAATATAAGAAATCACATGATAAAATAAAATGTGTATATAAGTACATTCATTTTTATAAGTGTGAAATTCATATTTATATGCTTTATAAAGTTCAAGTTTTGATCATAATACTTCAGAGAATTAAGAAATAGACCCACAGCTTATTAGAATAGAGTTAAATGTTGTTGGTTTTACATCTTTTGTCTTGTGAATAATTAGTTCTGTTCTAAAATCGCTTTCAATAATACTTATATTAATTTTCTTAAATATGTTAAAAGTTTTGGCAATTTTTTACATGAAGGGCTAATTATGAGTTTTCCCCACTTTAATATTAATAATGTCTTATTTGGGTTTGCTGAGTTTATACTCACATTTGTACACATTTTTATTTTGTATTATGTATGTATTATTATACAGCCGAGAGAAGAATATGCTCTCTGGAATGGTGTATGTCAGATAGAATTCATAATAGAAAGCTGCCTTTCATTTCATTTCATACATACAGTGGCATTTCTAAAAATGAATTTATGTGGAAGATGAATAACATATGCAAAGGAGACTGGGAACATATCACAAGCAGTGATATGTGTTTAGCTTAAATACCTGCATTTATTTCACAGTAGTTTGTATTATTCAATTTATAGGAAAGTAATAAATCTGATATAGAGTTGTATATAATCTAAAGTAATAAACATGATCCAATAATCTATTATTCATGGTAAAATATCCATCATATTGACTGAGAGAAATAAACTTTGAATGAAGGTAAGACAAGCAATTAAGAAACAAGGATGAATTTAAACATAATCAACAGACATGATAGTGTTGAATGAGGGAAATGGAAAGAAACAAGAAAATTATTTCAAATTATATTCATCAGCTTGCCCCTTTAAAACCAAATGAACTCTGGATCTATTGCCTAAAATTAAAATTTCTTGTTTTTATTATTATTATTTTTTAATTTTTTTGTTATATATTATTTGTACAAGATTATGTTACCAATCAAATCTAGACCCGTGTCCCCCACCCTACCCCCCTACCCCACCAGAGCTCATGCATTCTGCCAAACATACTTATCAGCTCTTTCTCAGTCTTTCTCAAAATTCTCCATGTGGAAGTTGACTGTTTTGAGCAGAACTTCACCGTTTCAGTCAGTTCTTTGATGCAGTCCTTTCTGTTGTTGTTGTTGTTGTTGTTTCCAATATGCATCACTCCCAAATACTTGGACAAAATCTCAAGGGGCCGTGCACAAGAAATACTTACAACTAGGTAATTGGCACTAGCATCCACAGATGAGGGATACCATTCGTCGTTTATATTTCTGGGACTGTGTTTCTTCACTCAGCATGATATCTTCTAGCTCCAGCCATTTACTTGCAAAGCTCATGATGTCATCTTCCTTTACTGCTGCGTAGAACTCCATTGTGTAGATGTACCACATTTTTTCTATCCACTCGTCAGTTGAGGTGCATCTGGGTTGGTTCCAGTTCCTTGCTGTGCCTCAGGTGGTCTTGGGAGATCTCTCTAAAATTAAAATTTCATATGGAATAAGGAGTTTGAGAAAACACATTTTACTTTGAATTTTGTTTGTTATTGTTTGTTATTGGAAACTTAAATAGAAATAGTGACCGCTTTTAGAAATAGTGTTCCAGATCTTGGAGAAAGTATCAGAAAATATGTATTGGATATTTGGTAAGCCCATCAGTGAGTCAACTGTGAGTATACCAAGTAATTCTGCACATTGTGAAAAGCATAGATCACAGAATGCTACACTCAAAACTTTATGCTTAAGGAATGGTTCAGTCTAGAAATCACTGGAAAACATCATCATGATATTAAGAAAGGTGTTATTAGAGATTAAGCAGAAAGCAGGAATAAATTTTTATAATGCAGCCATTATAAGGCATGAGATAGGCCATAGATGAAACTGCACAAAGTGCTAAATTATCCAAAATGAAGTGCATGATCTCAAGTTATATCCAATGAGGAGGGCAAGCCTCATGGTCACTGACAAGGTCACGATGAGAGAAGAGTGATGAATAAGCAAAGTGGGTGGACATGGATTCAGTTCTATTGAACTTGGAGAAGTATCTCTATCAATAATCCACTTATTTGATAGTGCTTATGTTGGTTCCCCTGTCAGGTGGATGTGATGCAGTAGGTGAAGGAAGATGGGGCTCAGTAAATGGTAAGAGAATGGACAAAAAGATTCTGCTGAATACTTGACCTTAGAGAAAAGGGACCATTGACAAGCACAAGTGCAATAAGAGGAGGAGTGTTAATGGACTGCCAGTTTACAGATGGGCGTTATTGGAAACTTATGTGTAAATTATTTTTGTATACATTTCCCAGCTAAGGTTAATAAACTAAAATGTCTTTTGTATAATCCTTTTTCATTTAGATGACATTTGATGTGATGATGGGGACCAGAGTTCCCAGAAAAACTTCAAACTTCATTATCTTGAAGCTGAACATTCTACAGAGGCTGATCAAGAGCATCAGTGGTAGAGATTTGGATGATGCAAGTCCAGAGCCAAACTTTCTTTTATCTTGTGTCATCTTTAGCTCATTAAATAGCCATCCTTTGCCTACCTTCATTTTTGACTTAACATCCAATGAGTATTAGATAAAAAAAAAAACATTTTGGAACATACTAACTTAGCAGACTGCCAGGTCACATCAGTCAAAAAGCTCAGAATCTCATCAGATTACATCTGATACTTTTAGTAAAGATCTCCTGCTTTGCCATGAGCTGCCTAATGACAGGAACCACCAATGTATTTGAAATGAGTCTTAATTTATGGCATTTCTTTTTTCCTCTTACTATAAAACTATTACCACTTTGAAGCATGGAATTTAGTGTAACCTCAATCTGTGTTCCTTGGTCATGGCCACTAGTATTTGGCTTCTGAATAAACGATCTCTTTTCCCCTTTGAAGTTAGAGTTATGTGCTTGTTTTGACAGTGACAAGGGAGGTAGAAAAATGAATATTTTCTTAGAGTCCATCAACCAAAACCATTTAAACTGACAACTCTGCCTTTTACATACTATAACCTTAATGAAATCAACTGTAACTGGTATTTATAAGTGTCATTTAAAATTGTAGTTTATGAATCTTATTTATCTCAATGGCTTATGTAATTAACTATGAAGAGATATTTCATGAGCTCCAATACAGTATGACTGTATTATATTTTTACTATATTATTTATTAAGTGGATTTAATCAATTTCATTATTTTGTATTTTACATAGATTAAAAATGGAAATTTAGTGTACTAAATGTTCCTACATTATCTTATTCCTTCCTGTCACTTATATCCTTGAGCTGATAGACGCAGTCCTTCCATGGCATGCCAAGGATTCCAGCCCAGTCTTAAGGGTCACCTGTGTGCTCTCACCCCATCTCCCTCTTCAGCAGAGGAACATAGTCATGGTGTGAGTCTTTGTAAGGGAGAACACACATTGAAATCGTATGTTTACTTTTTAAAGATTAGTATACCATTGAGTTTACACCTGTGCCTTCTCAACTTCCAGCCCTGCATCCCCATGTCTTGCTCTCTGGATTGCTCATTGTAAGAAATTCACAGCATTCATCCTCAAGCCTCAGATCTCCATAACTCATTCCTACCTCACTCAGGACTGCCATATTTATAACCACAATGCACTCAAGTTTTCCAACTCCAACCCCACCAAACACAAAATCAATCCATTTCTCTGCTTTATGTTTAAATTTCATATTACCTGTTATTAAACACTACACTCTGATAATACATAGAATACTTACAAATGATTAATATATAATTTGTAGAATATATTTACTTTACCACTTCCTTTGAAATACCTAATATATTTATTTTATGCCAAATATAATTCATGTTTCCAGAAGATTTTCAGTCAACAATTTCTGAATAAATGAAAAATGTAACAATGTAACTTAATAACATTTAGCAAACACTTAAGAAGCTTTCCTTTTTCAATGTTTGTTAAGAGTAGCAGGGTTCTATTTTAATTTTCCACTTAATTTTGGCATCATCACTATTCATTAAAATCATAAAAAATATTGAAATACTTTATGTACCATATAAGAAATTGTAAAACATTGAGTTAAAAGTCATAAAATTAGTGAGATATGTATATATCATATAAGACATTATAAAAACAAAGATGCTTTGCTCATTTATCATTTTATTTTAGCTTTCCATTTTTAATATTTTTATTGAGTTTCTGTTAATTTCATACAATATAGTTTAATCAAATTTATACTGCCTCCCCACCTGCAAAACCTATACCCCAAATTTCAAGTATTCTGTCATATATGTTAATTCCATTTATAACTGAAAGTAATTTTATATGAGGTAAGGTGAATGCAGAAATACATATGAAGCATTTTTAAAAGCCCTCATTTATTCTTATTGACTGTCTGCACCTTTATTAAGAATGTGTGGGATGCAGCCAGTGTGCACTACGTGGCTCGTTGATGTATTTCTTTTGTGATGAGGTCTGAAGCGAGAAGAAGTCAGTTTGTAGTGCTATCACACAAAGATGCATCAAATACATTCTTAATATGGGGTACTTGTCATGAATATATATACAATAATTTCCTTGGGGAGTTCCCTCCACAGTGAACAGATGGATATATCTCTGTAGTGTGCTTCTTCATTTCAACTCATTTTCCTGGATTGTGTGATTTTAACTTTCCATGATTATGAATTATAAAGAAAAATTTACTTTATAGCAATCTCCCTCTTGTTTCAATCATAATGAATGAACTCAATTCCATCTAGCACTTGAATGATTTTTTAGTAATGCAACATAAGTGTGAGCATAACTGACTTATCTCACCAAGTCTGGTAACATTAACATAATAAATAAAACTAGGATTAAAGTTTTAAAGCAAACAAAAACCACAGAGGGGAAAACAGCAGTCAGGAGACAAAGAAGCTAATTTGAATCCATATTATAATCTCTCTCCAAAGAATAAAATAGATTCCTTTGTAATCTGCATTGTATTTACAGTATTCCCAAATGGAAAGCAATGAAGTGCATTAAATTGTACAGTTGGCCTTAAAGTATTATTCTAATGAAATACTATTCTTTCATCTTGCTTTCAAATTTTTCACCCTTATGCCCCCTTACTGAATCTTTATTGTAAAAAACTGTCATAGCCGTCATGAACATGCAAGATTACGCACACATCTGAGTTTTGAGATTTTGACTTCCATTTTTTGTTAGTCCCTTCATGTAAAACTCAAAGGACTTATACATATTTTCCAATCTACTTTTCTGATCTAATTTCTCCCCTCTTGATTATTCAGCTCTTTGATTTAGCTCATCCCTCTCATAGTTTTCCTATCTTTAACCTACATAGGACATTACAAGTTTTTTATTTCTTTATATTTCCAGTTCACAAATATGCGTTAACATCCTGGATTTTTATTACTTTCACTAGTAGTGTTTAAAACTTAGGGATATGTAGTCTCTCAACTTTTGTTCAGGGTGACTTTCCCAAAAGTTAAACCAACATCTTGCTAATGCCACTGACAGTTACATACAAGTTATCTTCACAATCATTTATTGTGAGGACTCTTTACATGTGTCCTGCAGTCGTGAGTTTTTATTATTTGAGACTGAGGGCTATGACTTACTTAATCATTTGTTGTGACTTGTGAAAGTAAACTTGGTATTACTAACACAGGACTTTGCATCCAGCATTCAGAAACTGATTAGCTGACTCCAAGCACATTTTCATCACGTGGATGAGATGAAGGCAACCACATGAGTCATTTAAAACAATAGATCCAAAGGGGGGGGGGGATAAAATAAAGCAGAGATGGGAGCACAGGAGAAAGGAAACAGAAGGAAAGACCAGGAAGATTCAAAGCCAAGGAGAGTTTCCTGGTGACAGGTTTGATGTTTCATGATTATCTAAAGATACATAGCTGTATTCAGTATGGAAAAGAGATGAGGAATTTCTCTTTACATTCTTATTAAACACATTGAATGAACCATTGTGCAGAAATACCATGTAGATATGCTTCAAACCAGCCTGTGGAGCAGGCAAAGGGGGGTTGATAGGTTAAGAGACTCTCACTTTCTTTCCAAGGACATCTTAGTTATTCATATTATAAGTGCTCTTTGACCACATAACCAACAAAAATTAAGCTTCAGGAAGAAGGGTTTATTTTGACTCAGAGTTCAGAGCAATGCAGTTCAACACATGGTAAGAGTGGCTGAGTCTGTGGAAGCAAGCAGGTGTCAAAAAAGAGGGCTCTCTTCATTTACCCTGTCTATTGAGTCTGAGCCCATCTTCTTGAAGTTTTGGATTTTCTATATATTTTAGAAATTTCTTCTTTATTTTATAGGAATTGCAAACTACCAATTTGATTCTAAGTATTACTTTGAGTCTGATAAAATTTGATATCCTATTTTTTTTTTTTTTGGTCTTTTTGAGACAGGGTCTCCCTGTAGCCCCAGCTGTCCTGGAACTCACTCTGTAGACCAAGCTGGCCTTGAACTCGCAAAGATCCGCCTGCCTCTGCCTCCCAAGTGCTAGGATTAAAGGCGTGCGCCACCACGCCCGGCGATATCCTATTTTTTTATTGTTTAATTCCCTGTCTTTAAAAATAGTGTCTTATGATTCCTTAGTTTACCTATTAACGTATATATCTTTGCTTTAATATATTAAGAGTTTACCTATATATTATTACAATTAATTTATGAATACATTTAATTTTGTTGAAAATATGCTACTCAATATAACTTAGCTGGAACACTGTATTAGTTACTTTTCTCATTGCCCAATAATGTACCTGACAAAAGGAGTTTAAAGAAGGAAGGGTTAATTTTGACTCATGATTTAAAGTGTTAGAGTACATCAAGACTTGCAACAAATGAAATGGGTGATGGAACTACATCTGGAGACAGGACTAGAGAGAGGGGGTGCTATTGCTCACGTGCCTTTCACCTCTTCATTCAGGTCTGGACTGAAGACCATGGGGCAGTGCCATCTATGCTAAGAGTCTGCCCTTCCTCATTTAAACCTTTTTGGAAGCAGCTTCATGTGTGTTTCTATGGTGATTTAAAACCAGCCAAGAAGACAACAAAGATTAATCATCACAGGCTGGTATCAGGCTGGTTGGTTTAAACACTTAACATTTCCCACAACTCACAGACTCACAGGTTGATAAAGGGTGATCTCCTTGACCCTTTATAACAATCTTTTGCTAGTTCCTCAAAAGTTGAAGACAGAGCCGGGTGTGGTGGCTCACACCTTTAAACCTAGCACTTGGGAGGCAGAGGCAGGTGGGTCTCTGTGAGTTCAGAGCCTGCTTGGTCTACATAGTGAGCTCCAGGCCAGCTGGGACTACAGACCCCCCCCCCTGCCCCGTCTCAAAAAGAAAAAAAAAAAGTTGAAGATAGAAAGTCAGTTCTTTTTGCACTCTCATAAAGATATTATTCCTTTTTAGGAGAGCCCTTTCATCATTAACTCAGACAATTTTAATTATGTGCATAGGCCTATATTCAACTACATTCACTGTAGGTGGTAAAGCAAGGATTCAATGCATTACTGAAAAAACAACTTTAAATTGCTTAATGCTTTTCCCTTTGTCAAGACTTCTTACCTTTTAGCATATAATCTAGTTGGATAAGTGCACCATGTATACTTTAAAAGACTGAATTTTCTTCAGCTTGTTGTAGTTCTAAAAATGAAGTCAAAGTGGCTGATAATGCTGTTAACATTATCTGTGCCTTCACTAAGATTTACTCAGATTTCGGTATTTGCATAAAGGAATCTGACCATCTTTTTTCCCTTAAATGTAGACAAAATTTGCTTTAACCTTACAGGTATTTTCAGTAAGAACTTATATACCTGGCTTTTATTTCACTTGATTAATTCATACTAGTTTCACTATAATGGTTTCAAATTTACTCCCCACTACACTTGGTCTGAAAATATATTTTCTGTGATGGCAGACACTCCACCCCTGTTATGCTGGGCACACGGGTATTATACCTGGTAGGATGGTGACTGGGTATAATGAATTAGTGGATGCTTTTCTGATGGATGTCTTAGGAGGCATCAACAGCAGTGGTGGTAAGGAAACACATCCTTTCCTGGCCAAACTTCAGCAAGAGAACTCTGTACATTTGGGAGTGACGGGACACACAAATACAGTAGTTGCAACAGCTGAAATGTACTAGGTGTGATTTTGTTTTGTTTACTTCTGTTTTGGGCACAGAACTGACCTATGTGCACCTGATTGTCCTATAACTGGGTGTGTAGATCAGGCTATCCCAAAACTTGTGGTGATCCTCTGCTTCCCAAATGCTTGAGCTATATAGCCTTATGTCACCATGACTAGTTAAGTTACACTCAATAGTCTTCTGCCATACAATATTAATTTTAATTAGGTATAAAACATAAGTGAAAAGCAGTAGAAATTATATTCAAGAAGTAGATTATTACATTCAACATTAACTTCATAGTTATCACAAAGGACATGAAGGACATAATGATTATGTATTTAGTTTTGATAATCAGAAAGGAATGTTAAGAGTAATACAGATTTGGGCTAGAGATACGGCTTAGCGGTTAAGAGCACCTACGGCTCTTGCAGAAGATCCAGCACCCACATGGCAGCTGAGAGCCTTCTTTAACTCCAGTTCCCGGGGAATCCGAAACCCTCTTCTGACCTCTGCCTCATTGCATGACAGGAGTGCACAAACTTACATACAGACAGTACATTCATACACATAAAAAATGAAATAAAAATTAAAAAAAGAGTAATACAGATTTAAAGACTTTAATCTGTGTAATTAAATAATAAACCACTTGCTTATTAAAATAAACAGAAAATAGCATGTATGAAAAAGTCCATTTTTAAATTAAAAAACCTTCTCCAATGTGGTAAAGATGAATTTATTAAATGGATATAACATAGGAGAATATAATATGAAAACTATGATGTTTCTTGATGTCCCAAATTGTAAATTATACAATTTTAATTCACAGGACACACAACAAAACTGTAGAAAAAATTGCAAATTACATCATCTTTGAATGCACATAAAATATATTTATCACTTGGGAGGCAGAGGCAGGCAGATATTTGTGAGTTCAAGTCCAGCCTGGTCTACAATGTGAGTTTCGGGACAGCTGGGGCTACAGGGAGACCCTGCCTCTAAAAGACTATGTATATATATATATATATATATATATATATATGAGTTATGCTATATTATAAAAAACTGGCAATAACAAACACTTATGTTTGGGGCTGAAGAGATGTCCCGCTGTTTAAAAGCACTGACTGCTCTTACCAGGGACCCAGGTTTGATTCCCAGCATCCACCTGGAGGCTAATAACCATTCATTATTCCAGTTCCATGGGATCTCACTCCCTCTTCTAACCTCCATGGGCGTTGTACAACTTGGGTGCACTTACACACATGTAGGCAATACAGTCATACATATAAAAAAACTAATAATAAATAAATAAATAAGTAAATAAATAAATAAACCTATATGTTCTTGCTTGGAACAAAATTCATCTGCCAAAAGAGGTTTCGCATCCTAGGGGACAACAAAGGACTTAGGTCTGGATTACTTAGAAACACAATCCCAATTGTTTCTCAGCAAATATAAAGATACATGTCTATGGAAACCACCTTGCTTACAATCCTACCTATTATCAGGGATGTCACTGAGCTCATATTTTAAATAATAGATTGCAATTACTTTTGGCATTCTAAAGGTCATGAGACATTACTTTGTTTCTAAGTTCAAAGAAGACTATTGCTGAAGTAATTGGTTTGAATCATGAAGATGTACAAACAGAATCTTAGCCTTACCTGAGGCACATTTTTCTAATCTTCGGTAATCTTTGTCTTTTCTCCTCATTGCTGCACAGTCTCTGTTGCCATATGTAATATCTACCCTTTGCATATGTCAGGTCTTTCCTTCCTTCCTATTATGAGATCTTGGGAACTTAAAGCACTTCTGACCCAGGTAAATAGAGTGTGGATAGTGAATAGAAGCTGTGCTAAGGAGCATTGTTTGTGCTTTACAGTACTTGCTCTGAAAGTACTTTACTAGTTTCAAATGATAACTTTATCTATTGGGAACTAATGACATACATACTTCTAACAGAACATGTTACATTCAGACTATTAGATGATAGAGCATATGTGAGCTCATCCACTATCACAAAAGTTGAATCAATTCATTAAACTTTATTCACAATTAATACCTTCAAGTTCACATATGAAAGACAAACATGAGAATAAGAGGGGCATTTAGGTGGTTCAGGAGTAACTTGGCACAGGTCCAGATATCAAGAAATGTTCTAAAAAGATGCTATATTTATGTTATATTGAATAATCAATTTACATATAAAAGTAAAATAAATTTGATATTATATATATTTGATATTAATAATTGTCTGAATAATAAAATTGGGATAAATCCTCAGCCTCAATTGGTTTAAGAGAGAAAAATCTGTGTTTCTGCAATAGAGTCTCAACTCTCCATTTACCTGCAAATTTCTTGATGTCATCTTTCTTTACCACTGCATAGAACTCTGTTGTGTAGATATACCATATTTTCTTCATTTGGGGGCCCATGGGCGGGAAAGACCCCAATGTGGAGCACAAGGGCAAGATTAGTGGTTGTTTGGGCTTGCCAAGGAGGAAACACTTCCTTAAGGAAAACATGACATCTTTTAGCAAAAAAAAAAAAGAAAAAAAACCTCCAATTCAGGTGATATGTGTATGTATGTAT
>VZQC01006713.1:435753-530495 GCA_009823505.1 Rhizomys pruinosus
CCCCAGCACCCACATGGCAGCCGAGAGCCGTATTGCAAACAATACATACATGCACATACGGAAATAAATAAAATTAAAAAAAAAAAAAAACAACTGGCCAGGATCAAGGAAACAAACGATATCAAGTGCTGGTGAGGTTGTAGGGAAAGGGGAAAACTCATCCACTGCTGGTGGGAATGTAAACTTGTACAGACACTATGGAAAGCAGTGTGGAGAACCCGTGGAAGACTCAAAATGAGCTTGCCATTTGACTCAGTCATACCACTCCTGGGTATATACCCATAGGATTCATCCTACTACAGAGATAGATGCACAGCTATATTTATTGCAGCTCTGTTCACATAAGCAAAAACCCAAATGCCCCTTAACTGACGAGTGGATAGAGAAAATGTGGTACATGTACACGATGGAGTTCTATGCAGCAGTAAAGAAAGACAACATCATGAACTTTGCAGGGAAATGAATGGAGCTAGAAGATATTATATTAAGTGAAGTAACACAGTCCCAGAAAAACAAACGATGAATGGTATCCCTCATATGTGGATGCTAGCGTCAATAATCCAGTTTTAAATATTTTTTTGTGGAGAGGGATGCATATTAAAAGAACAATAACAGAAAGACTGCATCAGAAAACTGACTGAAATGGTGAATCGGGAGGGGTGGGAGGGGTGGGAGAGGGGCATGGGTCTATATTCGATTAATGTATATTTAATTGACATGAGTTCTCAAGTATCCAGCTTTGCCCAGACTCTGTCTACAGGTTACATGGTGTTTTAGGACTTAGTAAAAGTAAATATGTATCTATTAAACAACATTGGTATATAATGGATTATCTACATCCAGAGAAATATTTTCAATATCCTGGCAACTCTACTTATAATGGATAATCTATAATCATTTACTTGCACTAAAGTAATAATACTCATTATTTTTGGTGTTAGCCTTAAGCTCAAGAGAGTGTCCTCTCAATAATCCATGATTTTCTCTGTAAAATAATTATTTAATGGTATTTGCTGGAAGGTTAGAGTTTGCTTTCATAGCATTTGAGCACCATTTTCAAATGATGGTGCAAAGCCATTGTTTACCACTGACATTCAAGGCATCTTGCATCTCAACCACAGTGAGTACCTTCATGAATTCTGAGCACATAATATTCTTTTTCTTTTGGACCACTTATTATCTTAACATAGGTTTCTCCGTGGGAATGACCTCCACTTTCTTGTCACTGTTAAAAATCTTTTTAGTGAGCCGGGCGTGGTGGTGCATGCCTTTCATCCTAGCACTTGGGAGGCAGAGGCAGGCGGATCTTTGTAAGTTCAAGGCCAGCCTGGTCTACAGAGCAAGTTCCAGGACAGCTGAGGCTACAGGGAGACCCTGTGTTGAAAATATATAAAAAAAACCAAAAACCTTTTTAGTGGCTGGGCGTGGTGGTGCACGCCTTTAATCCTAGAACTTGGGAGGCAGAGGCAGGTGGATCTTTGTGAGTTCAAGGCCAGCCTGGTCTACAGAGTGATTTCCAGGACAGCTGGGGCTACAGGGAGACCCTGTCTTGAAAAGACCAAAAAAAATCTTTTTAATGACTCCATATTTGTTACTAAGAGAACAACTGCATTTCTTTTCGTGTTTTCAGAGCATATAGTATTTTTCTGTTGATGCTGCATATCAAACCCCACACCTTGGATGGTTAAAACAGTACATGTTTATTAATTCACATTACAAGAAACAACTGTTATTTGCACACTGCTGAGTTCAATCTAAATAAGTTAGTCTACTGAGGGAAGAGCTGAGCAAACCCAAAGCTACCCTTACTTTCAGTTGGTTCCCACTGACTTTGCTGTAGACAGTACATTCATACACATAAAGAATAAATAAAAAATTAAAAAAAAACTAGAGAACAAACAAAAAAGGATACATTGGACCAAAACAGTAGGGAATCATGGTCCATCAATTAAGGTGAGACTTGAACTACCATTCACCCCATCCTTCCTCAATGGACCTACACAACCTTTTACACTGGCAACTGTGCACCGGGGGAAAATACATTTTCCAGAAACTATTGCATACTGGTCTGAATTTACAGGAATTATTTTCTTTTTTGTCTTATTACCTGGGCAACTTATACAGTTTCCATAGGAACCTCAATTTGTTAAACCACCCAAAAATATAATAAATAAATGTAGGTATGCTTGGAAATTAATGTATCAGAGTGATGGAAGCAGACACCCCCATCTTCATTGCACACAGGAAAGACTATGAAGGCTGTGTGACTTTGGATGGCTACAATATTATAGAAGTAGGGATGAAAAGGCCATATGGTCTATTTAACATAGTATGAAGCCAAACTCATATTTCCTGAATTAAATAAAATCATAGGTGGGGTCTGACTCTAGGACAGAGTACCTACAAAGACATTCCATGACACAGACTGCTCAGGAGATGGAGATGGAGTGTCTTTGGAGTTAGTTCCTACTCTTACTCTTAAAAACAAAATTCAGGTAATTGTAAAGTCAAAGTAGCACCGCATGAATTGACAGAAATTGCTTCTTAAATTGCTTAAGCATATTTTGCTTCTTTTCTAAAACTATACATAATAAATACAACACTCACCCCAAATTTATTATGAAGGCTACTGCCCTGATTCTGTTCAAATGTTCTTCATTCTCCCCAATAGTTCCATCCTCCAAATTATTTCCTTTAGATGATTAAAAAAAAAAACCTGATTTAATTTCTTTCAGGAAACTTTATGCCTTACATCCACAAGTGCTTACACTACTCCTACCCTTTTCTCCCTCCCAGTTTCATTTTTCTGGAATTAAATAGCTATTTTCTCACATTTTACCACATTACTAAAATTAAGTTCATGTTGAGTCCATGAATTCAGCTGATAATGGAGTATGATTTTTAAGTGTTCCTTCTTTGGTCTCTTACCCAGTTTCCCTTGAGAGCTTGCCTTCCCAGGCTTTGGTCTCTGTCCCATCCAGTTTTTCCCTTCTTCCCCCCTCTCTCTATTCTATTAACTTTCTATCAATGGCTGAGTTAACTTCTATGCTTATCTCTCTTGCCTTCAGAAATGCATTTAAGGATCTGATGTTCATCGAGTCTGCTTGTTCTTTAAAATATCTCAGCCCATTTGTTTTTAACCTATACATTGTATTCTATCACTTTTTATTGACTAAGTATATAGAAAATAACATACAGGTTTCCCAAGCTGGATAACATCTTCATCATTATATTATGTAATGCCTTGTGTATTACTCAACTGCTTCTTGAGG
Organism: Rhizomys pruinosus; assembly: GCA_009823505.1. Lineage (NCBI taxonomy): Eukaryota > Metazoa > Chordata > Mammalia > Rodentia > Spalacidae > Rhizomys > Rhizomys pruinosus. The sequence goes on from VZQC01006713.1 coordinate 439,026, forward strand.
CTCCATAGGCTGAAGTTTGACTACCAGTATGAGGTATTAAATAGATAGAAACTTAATCTCAACATGGAATTTCAGAAGAAGCCTTTGAAAGAGAGACTGGGATTCAAGTCATTAAGGTCAACCTGCCATGACTTAATTCTGGTGACTTTTTGAGGGGGGGGGAAGACCAAACAAATATATATGGGTGATCTCCTCCAGATAGAGTGCCATCTGGACACACACAATCTTTGTATCCCTGAAATGGTGAGCTATCTATGTAAACTCCTGTCTTCTTTAAGGTTAGCCTGCGGAAAATATTTCATTATTATAATTAAACACAGACAAATACAAATGACTATGAACCTACAAGTAAATAACACTTTAATTGGAGTTCACTGAAATTTGAATTTCATATTAATTAATTATGATCATGGCAATGAAAATAGAAATCCAATATTGTGATAACAATATAGTCAATTATCAATGACTATACAATAAAGGAATAAGAGAAAAATTGCAATATTATTATAAAATTAGAGCTAGGAAAATAGATTAATTGTGTAGTAAAAACCTACCATGCACAAAGCCCTGGGTTTGATCTTCGTCATTGAAGTATAAAATACAAGTGTATATATGGGGCAAGTTTACGATAATTATTATGTTATTTCATCTGAAAATGCAATTGTAGAGGCAAATTTTTTAATTTCTGTTTACGCATTTGCATATCTTATTTTTATGCTAATTTACTTCACAAAATGCTTCCACTCCTCTTTTATGAGGCTCAGCATGTTTCAACAACCTCTGCCCTCTTGACAACATGAAATACTATTTCTTCTCCCACTGCCCTTAAGCAAACCTATTATCCACACTGGGAACATACAAAGCATTCTATTCAATTTTCTTTTATTTAATTCTTTGAGTTGTTATGTATTGTATTTTACTTAGAGGCATTTACTTTCTTGACAATATTATACAATTACAAGCCAAGAAAGAAAAGAGAAAAAGGAAAAACACACAAACAAAAGAAACAGCATCACCACAAGTACCATATCTCTCCTCTGGATCCACCTTAGGTGCTATGAGGAACAATTCTCACTGTGACAAGGATGTCATGTAGCATTTGGAAAGTGGCCTTAAATGACTTAGATTATTGTTTTTTATTATAGTCATGGGAAAGAAGTAGACATGTAAAATAAGTATTCACAATTAACTTATCATTTCTGACATAGTTATTCTTTGATAATTATACACTAATGGCGACAATGACAAAGTCTTCTAATTTCTGAGACACTTTTAGATAATTTCTCTTCCATTAAAATGAAATATCACATTTTCCAAAAGTTTAATTAATATATGCAAAATGATGTATTCAATTATTCAAAAGTAAGGGCCACTCTATACAAACATAAGGACAATGCTAGTCTTCAGAGATTCTTTATTTGCAAGACAGTATCTCCCTATAACCCAGGCTGGCCTGGATCTCACAGAGAGCCCTGCTTGCTTCCGCCTCCCCTGTTCAGGGATTAAAGTTGTGCACCACCACACCCAGCTAGAGATTTTTAATCACTACAACATTTGATTCTGACTTATTGTTTAGGACAATTTGTGTATCCACAGAAACAATTAAAATTTTCAAATCAGCATTTCATATGGAATTTCTTTTTTTTTTTTTTTTTTTTTTTTTTTTTTTAGTGTGTATGAATGTACTGTTTGCCTTTAGGTTTGTGTACCCGTGTCCTGCAAATGCCACAGAGGTCAGAAGAAGGGCGTCAAATTCCCCAGGAACTGGAGTCAAAGATGGTTCTTAGCTGCCATGTGGTTGCTGGGGTTCGAACCTGGGTCCTCTGCAAGAGCAGTCGGTGCACTTAACCCCTGAGCCATCTCTCCAGCCCCGGAATTTATTTTTTTTTTTAAAGCCAATGTTTTATTGAAGCTCTGTGCATTTCATACAAAATTACATTACAAATCAAATCTAGACCCAGCCATTTCTTTCATACTGATTTATCCATCAAGTTAGAGATAATAACACACTTTCTGATGGCTTTGATATGGATGTAAATCCTGAAAACAATATATGATTCATTATAAACAAATGAGTGAAAATTAATTTGCTGTCTAAGTTGATAAGCATGCACAAACCTAATATTATAAACATTTACAGAGAATTTAAGTATTGATATATTTCAATAAATGCTCCATTTGAATAAATTCCTCATACTTACAGAATAATTATTGAAAAATTTTAACTAAAAACTGACATTTTTAATATAAAATCAAAGGGAACAAAAAAAGAGACAGAAAAAACTATTCAAGGAACTGACCAAAACAGTAAACTTGTGCATCAAAAAGGTTATAAAGGACTGAGAAAAAGATGCAAGACAGGGCTTAACATGTATGACAGAATCCATGAGCTCTGGTGGGGCGGGGAGGGGATGAGGAGTGGGCATGAATGGTGGAATGAGTCTAAATTTGAGAAAGAAATATTGTATGAAATGCGCTCAATAAAAATTAAAAAAATAAAATACTTTACATTCATCATTAAGTAATCTTTTATTTTTTTACTTTTGTGCAGATTTATTAAGGTAAGATGAGGCAAGTGCTCATGAGTGGGAAATAATATACAGAATTTAACAAAGTGTGAGACTGCAGATAGCTTATGTTACCATTGTTTCCATTAGTGTAATGCAGATTATTATTATTATGAGAAAATACTAACATAATTGTATTTAATATCATGATAATAAATGACACATCAATTATTCAATATCGAAAATATAATTTTCTTACTTGGAAGATGTATGTCTAAGTGATCATGCCTGGAGTGTAAAAAACTTATATAAGAAAATTGATGATAATATTAACAGATGGCTGTTTCAGTAACTTGATATTGTGGTACATATTTTGATGAAAATAGATGAACTTAAAAGCTAAGTATCAGTGGCACAATAGTTGTGGAGGTAACCAACTGTGTTATGACTGGATTTGAGGTAATTCCATAAGATGTAATTCATACTTGGTACTATAAACTTGGTCAAAAACGATGACTGAGTGTGAAGGGGTGAATATAAGATGGGAGTCTCTCATCTGTGTCTATGCTCACAGCTTAGCTTGCCATAATAATTAGTACTGCTTAAATGCCTGTACATCCAATTGTTTGTGCTTTGTTAGTAGGATTAAAAAGTTATCACGGGACTGGGCATGGTGGTGCACGCCTTTAATCCTAGCACTTGGAAGCCAGAGGCAGGTGGATCTTTGTGAGTTCAAGGCCAGCCTGGTCTACAGAGCGAGTTCCAGGACAGATGGAGCTACAGGGAAACCCTGTCTCAAAAAGACCAAAAGAAAAAAAAAAAAAAGTTATCACTGGATAAGCTGTCAGCCCATGAAGGGGAACAACCTGAACAGACTAGAGTCCAAAATGACATCCCCAGAGAAAATAGACGGCTTTGCTTCTCACCCACCTGTGCCCGTTTCCCAAAGCCTAGTGAACAACTTGCGGAAGAGGAGTCGTAGAATGTAAGGGATGTGGAGAGATTGGGGTGAATCCAGAGACTACGGCAATATAGACTGGACTCCTATTTGATCAACATGCTTGTGCATACAAGCTTCTCCAATTGGACTATAGGAACCTTGGGTTGGTCAAAATTTGGACGTAGATACTTGCAAATTGGTTTTACAGGAATGTTACTTACATTCATTGCTTATGCTCAATAATTTGGCTCACTTCAAAAAAAATGCACCAATTACCTAATTGTACAGCAAACTGAGCAATGTCAATGTTATCTGAAAACAACTGTGCTATTATATTGTAGAATCCCTTAAAATAAACAAATAAAACAGAAAAAAAAAAGATGGGAGTCTCTCAATAAGCACCTCCATGAATGAGGAGGAGGTGAAAGGATCCTACCATACCTCGATGAACTACTGGCTACTGATGAATACTGGGAGAGGGGTAACCATTATCTTTAGTTTTGTATGCATTGTTGAGCCTACCAGACACAAGCAGAGAGTTTCAAACCCAGGGTCAAACCTATAATCCTGGTTAAACACACGCATCTATAAAGAAGGAAGACAAACAACAGCAATAACACGTTCACGAATGTAGGAGGGGGATTTTAGGGAAGAGGCATGTAATGGGAGTAGGAGGGAGATTAGAAAGGGGTTATAACCATCAGACTAACGTTCATATGTGAACTTGTCCAAGAAAATAGAGTCAATGAAAGTTTAACAAAAGCAACATTAACACTTTACAGTAACATTTCAATAAAAGCAAAATGGGAATAGTTTTTGTTCCCATACAAGATAGATTGTGCTGTGATTTCAAACTCCCTGGAGATTTTGGTGGTGTTTGTTTTATCTTAGTCCCTTGGGATTAATATTTCCCTCATGGCTGTCCCATGCTGTCTCAGAAAGTCATTCCATTTCTAGGCATTTTTATGCACATGAGTGTATTGCTTGCATGTGTGCAGGTGTACCCATGCCCTTCAAAACCCATGGAGGTTAGAAAATAGTGTTGGATCCCCTGAAACTGGAGTTACAGATGTTAGATGCCATGTGAGTGCTAGGATTCAAACCCAGGTATTCTGCAACAAAATTTTTATAATGCTTTTATTGATGCTTTGTGTATTTCAGACTTCATTTCTCAGTTCAGTTTAGACATATTCCCCTTTCCCTTCCCCCCACCCCACTTCAGATCATGCATTCTGTCATAAATGTCCTGCATCTTTCACTGTCTTTTTATATGTTTAGAAATTCACAATTTCCTCCTTTAATTTTATATTACTCTAAAATATTAATACATACTTTCCACTCATATAGAGTAATTACAGAGTCTGAAAGTAAGTGGTGGATCGATTCTAGAGCCTGTTAAGAGATTTACATTGTAACAACATAGTTACTTTCAGATAAACAGAAACATAAGAACAACGTTGTTCAGCTTGCCTTTCATCTGGGGGATTTGTTGTTAGTATCCACAAATGAGGGAGACCATTTGCCACTTGTTTTACTGGTACTGTGTTACTTCACTTACTTAGCATTATGGCTTCGAGTTCCATCCATTTACGTACAAAGTTCATGATGTCATCTTTCTTTACCACTGAGTATACTCCATTGTGTAGATACTTGTGCTTTCTAGTTGCTCTGTATTATCCTACAAGTCTGATATTTTTTTCTGCTTCTTCCATTCTGCTTCTGAGGCTTTTTTCCCATGCTTTCCTGGTGATTAGATGATTGTTCAATTTTCTTTTTCATTACATCATGTTTTTCCACTTCCCTCTGAAGCTTGTCAATCTCATCTTGTTGTTCCTTGGTTTGTTGGTTATTTTCTTTTTTCTTTTCAGCCTGTGATCTTTTCAGCGTTTCCAATTCTTTCTGTAGATTGCCATTTTCTCCCTTTAGTTCTTTCCCATGTTTGTCATTATCGCCCTCTAGGTCCTTCTTGAGTTTTTCATTCTCTTCCCTTAGTTCTCTAATTTCTTTGACTATGTCTATAATTGTTCTTCTAAGGTGATTTGGCTCCTTTCCTCAGAGATCTCGTTGTAGGGATCTTGTAGGATTGGTAGTGTTCAGCGTGGATTTATTTTGAACTTTTCCCATGTTGTTTTTTCTTTGTGTCTTTGGCTTGTGGATGTCTGTTTATTTCTTTCTTTTGGATTCTGGCACCTTAACGTTGGCTGCACAGGCTATAATCACTAATGCTGCGCCTGTTAGGTCCTCTGCACCAGAGTTCCATCAGCTTGATGGGGGGGGGTTGCGTTGCTACTTCTGCCTGAGCTGGGACGTCTGGGGCGGGTGGTGAGCCCCCAAGCGCCAAGGCAGATCTGCCTTGCCTTACCAGCACCTCACTGAGTCTGTGTGCCTCATTAAGTAATCTTACTTTAATACAATAATAGCCATTTACTCTACAGAAATAACAAGTACCGTCATAGTAAATGTATAAGAAAATATTTTTGGGTAATTGGTCAAATAACCAATAAATAAGAAATCAAATGATAGGAATTTAGATAAACACTGAGAAAACAATAATATTTTGGTCTTATTGATTCTACAAAGTAAAATGGCACTATTGCATTTTGTTATGACCCTGACTAATGTAATATGGAATAATCCTGAGATTCTACTTGTGATTCAATAGATCTAACTTAATTGAAATGAATATAAATAATTAAAATCTAAGATGTTACCACTTATAGTTCATATATTATAAATATATCACACTCTTGCAACAAAATTAGCATATTAAGGAGCAAATGTATTTAACCAAATATATTGCATCTCTGGATATATTTATACTTCTGGGTACTCAGGAGCCCTATGCCAGAGCTTTGCATCTCATTGGAGAATGAATATTACTTATGTATTTTATGTTAGGGGTGCACATGAAAAGGAGTATGTGTAGGGATCAGAGGAAACATTCTGAGATTCAGTTTTATCCTTTCCTCACGTGTATTTTTGGGAAAGAACATATATCTTTATGCGTGGTGGGCAATACCTTTACCCACCAAATTCACAGCCTTTTCTAGCGGTTCATTGCCTTTTTGTTTGCTTGTTTTTGTTTTGTTTGGAGTATTTTTTCTAATATTTTTTCCTTTTTTTAACTTAAGTTTTATGCATTTCATACAAAATATCTTAATCAAATTTATATCCATTCCCCCTTCCTTGACCCCCACCCTGCCAGAACTCATGCATTCTGTCATGCTTGTCTTTCCTCTTGTTCTCAGTCCTTTTTACAAAAAAAAATTCAATGCAGAAGTTTACTGTTTTTCACAGAAGTTTACTAATTCAGTCCGTTCTTTTACTCAGTCTTTTTTTGATGTTGTTATTCCTTCCAATTTATTTTGCTCCAAAACATGCATATATACATGCCACACATATACCCAAGTCATGACCTCTGGAAATAAACTATAGGTTTATTCCAAAGCATGTTTAGGGATTCACATTTTGACAGTAAAGTTGTATTCAGGTAAGGAAAAAGTATTACTTTACATTCTTACACTGCACAGCAAGTTGAAGAGTAACACCAGGTGTTATATTTACTAAAAATAAAAGAAAAAAAATTCAGTTTTTCTTAGAGATTTGGTGCTAGGATCCACAAATGAGGGACACCATACATCGTTTGTTTTTCTGGGACTGTGTTTTTTGTGTGTTTCATAAATAAATTTTCAATCAATCTTAATTGTCTTTATACCTGGTTCTCTGTTGGCACCCTCCTGAATGCCCCAACTCAGAATTCACACATTCTATCCTTTCTGCTAGTGTAAAATGAGCCAAACTACTCTCCCCAAACACTCCTCATTTCCAGTTCATGCCCTGAGCTCTAGTCAGCCTATCTAGTGTCTCTTTCCTAAAGAGGGCCAGGTCTTCCTCATTGACTGCAATCAGCTGCCAATATTTCCTCAGCCAAGCTTGAGCTCTGCTACCAATTTTAGCACTTCTGTTCTGTTTTTTTGTCCAGCTGAGCTTGCGTGGGTATTGTGCATGCTAATACCAATGCTGTAGGTTCATATGAACAGGGTCCCAGGAGCTTGTAGGATTCACTTCCATTTGGTTTTGCATCACCTCCCTGGCTCTTACAATTTTTCTGCACCTCCCTCCCCCAACTCTTCTGCAATGTTCACTGAGCCTTGGGTGAGTGAGGCTAAATACAGGCAACCTGTCCATGGAACAAATCTCTGTGGACTCCTGATCTCCATAGTATGGCCATTCATGTCCTTTTGAGTTTCTGATCTGTTAAGCTTCCTTAACCAGAGGTCAGAGGAAATTACTGCCTTCTTGGGTCCTTGTTCTAGGTTGCATTATGTGTAGATGTCACATTGTAGGTGTGATGTCTAGGCACAAGTCATTCACAGACCATGTCTGTGTGTGTCCAGTTGTGGAACTCTGAACTATTCTCATCTGGTGCAACAGAAACTTCTTTTCTGAGTGGGGCCTGTTATATTTGCCTGTAAATATAAGGATACTTCTTTTGCAGTTAGCAAGATGTTATCTTAGCCTAGGGATGTTTCAATCTTGGGGATTTCTCTAAGATCTATGACCTCTCCAGTTGTGTGTATCTGGCTATGTTTACAATCCCACATGAATTCCTTCCCACTGAGTGGGCTTTAGGTCCAATTAGCCATCGATTTCCTCCAAGATAGAAGTGCCCCTATTATTATGTTCATTGAACTTTATGACAAATACGTATGTGGGGTATGGTATCACCTACATGTTTGGGCAATGTAGAAATAACCGAAATGTATCTCTCATGATTAAGGTTATACATTATTAAGGTTATATATTAAAAGGTACCATCTACCCTCAAGTGCTGGGAGGGCTGTGACAATATCCAGTGTAATTTGTGAGTTTTTTGGAGTTTAAGGGAAGGACTCTAGCTAAGTTGTCTAGCTAAGTCTAGCTAAGTTTAAAGGAAGGACTCTAGCATAGGGATGACTTTGCACAAAGGGAAAATCTGTGGACACTTGATAGGCCTATCTAAATAACAAAATGCTTGAAATCCAGTGTGTATATGGCATGTCTATGGCATGGTGCCATTTGTGAAGAGAGTATAAAGATGATTAAGATGTTGTGTATGAAATATATAAAAATGTTCAGTAAAAATGCAGAAGATAAAATAAAAAGTACGATCTAAATGATTTTTTTCAATGCCCAGTGGCCTTACTGATGGTAACAGTATATTTTAATGTTTGCATGGGTTCACGTATATAAGTGTATGAGATTTATTAATGTATACTGTATACTGTATTACTGCTAAGGCCATGCAAAGTATCTCAACAATATGTATTATTTTCCTTCTTTGCACAAAAGTAATAAATACATATGCAATTCATTAATTTAAAAATAAATGCTGAAACAAAGCTAGCCACTTCATTTTCCACTCATTTACATGATGGATACCAAATTTACTTTGCCACCAAAACTTTCCATATGCCATGTCTATTTTTTTAATATTTAGATGATTTTTCCTTAGTAAACACCTGAGTCTCGCTACATTTAGGTAAGTGTCATTTTGTCCTTTTACTACATTTTCTGCCTGTGTATTTCCTACTCAAGTAATTTTTAGCTTTCATTCAGAAGAATCTTCGTTTTGTTTCTCTTTTTAGTTGAGAATGAAAAAGCCTTCACATTGTAATAATGCACCTAACATTTAGACTATACAAGACTATGTATACAATAAAGATAGTGCCCCCCAAATAATATGAGATTCTGCTCTTACATCATTCTACTCATCTAGGAAATTTGTATAGTTTATAAAATTTTCCACATGGCCTTTCGAGACTTTTGATTGTACTGCAAACTGGCAGGCCTGCTCCAGTTTACAGCTCTTTGTTTATAATCCCTGTATTGTCAGCTTCTACAATAGAGTAGATGATTTGAGTCCACAGTCTGCCAGTGTCAGACTTGAACATTCTGATCTCTGTGACTAAGGTGTGCTTTTCCTTTTCATTCTTTAAGTGAGAAAAAAAAAAACAAACAGCTGCACAGTTCACAGAATTGACTTTCTGTAATCTGAGAAGAAATTGTGCCAAATGTTTTGTTTTCCAGAACTTTTGTGCACTCATATCTCAGATTTTTACTCTAAATGTGTAAGTATTGACTGTATGGTATTTTTTTCTAATATGATTTGAATCATTGCTTACATCAAAGTCTCCAAGGTTCTAATTATTAATATTAACTAACTATTCACACATGCACCTTATAAAGTGCCCTCTGAAGATCAGAGTGGGAAAAATTCCAAGAGATGATTAACAACATAGAATCTTCTACACTTAATATTTAAAAAAAATAAATCTATAACTAGATATTCCTTCTTTTTTTTTAAAATTTTTTTTTATTAATTTTATTTATTTCTGTATGTGTATGAATGTACTGTCTGCATGCAAGTCTGTGCACCCGTGTCGTGCAATGCCGTGGAGGTCAGAAGAGGGTCTCGGATTCCCATGGAACTGGAGTTCTCCTGGAATTGGAGTTTCAGACGGTTCTCGGCCGCCATGTGGGTGCTGGGGATCGAACCCGGGTCCTCTGTAAGAGCGGTCAGCACTCTTAACCACTAGGCTATCTCTCCAGCCCTAGATATTCCTTCTTATGTAATCACCTTTAATATGAAGCTCTGTACCTCAAGCAGAACGACATTTAGAAAGTCAAGGTCTATTTAATTAAAATAAGAATGTGCTTGATGAAGGTAGCCACTAAATCCCAAGACCAATGTCTTTCAAAGCAGGGCAGAGGATACAGAATAATAGATAAATATAAGGAAGACGTTTACATGATACTAAAATATATAAACTCCAATGAAAAACTCCTAGAAATGGTTAACAGTTTCAGTAAAGCGGTGGGATAGTGAAGGTATAAATTGGACCTGAAAACCTAGAAGGTCAAATGTGTCAGACACAAATAGTCACTAGGAAGAAGCAAGGACTGAGTCTTCACAGAGGAAGGGATGTGTGAAATGCTACACCTTGAACTTATGCTTCTGACTGACATGGTCAAGGATGCACTCCTTTTTCAATTAATGTTTTATTATTAATAATTTTATACACAAGTGCACTATTTCCAGCATTTCCATCGCTTCTTCTGTCCCTATAGTTCCTACCACATCCTATTCACAAAGGGCAAAAGAAAGAAAGAAAGAAAACAAATGTATAATTGTGGACAACTCAGATTTAGAACAAGAATGAAAACTGGCCCACAGCCAACATTGTTCTAAATGGGGAAAAATTAGAAGTATTCCTCTTAAAATCAGGAACCCAGCAAGGCTGCCCCCTATCTGCACTACTTTTCTTTTTTTTAATGCCCTAACTTTAGTAGTTTTTAAAAACTCTATGATTTTAATATGCAATAAAGATTGAGGATGAATGCTTTTTTTATCCTATTTCACACATGTACACATAACACACACAGTATGTATAAAGAAGTTTGGCAGTTTCAACATGCTACACTACTTTTCAATAAAGTGCTTGAAATGCTCTCTAGAGCAATAAGACAAGAAAAGGAAAATTAAAGGAGTCCTAATTGGAAAAGAGGAGGTCAAAATATTCCTCTTTGCAAGTGATATGATAGTTTGCCTTTTACCTAAGGGATGCCAGAAACTCCACCAGAAAACTCCTAGAAATGATGGACAGTTTCAGTAAAGTGTCAGGATACAAAATTATCCTAGAAAAATAAGTATCCTTCCTTTATACCAGTAACAATCAATTGGTTAAGAAATACAAGGAGACCTCTCCATTCACAATAGCCTCAAAATATCTGAGAACAAACCTGACTAAAGACAATAAAATCTCTACAATGAAAATTTTAAGATAGAAGGACCTCCCATGTTCATGAATTGGAAGAATTAATATAGTAAAAATGACTATCCTGCCCAAGCTAATATACAGATTCAATGAAATCCCAATTAAAATACCCATGAGCGGGATACCTTTCATCGTTTGTTTTTCTGGGACTGTGTTACTTCACTCAGCATGATGTCCTCTAGCTCCAGCCATTTTCCTGCAAAGCTCGTGATGTCGTCTTTCTATTTATTTATTTATTTATTTATTTATTTATTTATTTATTTATTTATTTATTTTTAACAAATCTAGACCCATGTTCCCGCTCATTCCCCCACCCCGCCAGAGCTCATGTATTCTGCCAAACATGCTTTTCATCTCTTAGTCTTTCTCAATATTGTCCATGGGGAAGTTGACAGTTTTGAGCAGAAGTTCACTGTTTCAGTCAGTTCTTTGATGCAGTCTTTTCTGTTGTTGTTGTTGTTGTTGTTGTTTCCAAAATGCATTACGCCCAACTGCTTTGTACAAAAGCTCAGGGGGCCCTACACAAGAAATACTTACAACTGGGTAATTGGCACTAGCATCCACAGATGAGGGATACCATTCGTCGTTTGTTTTTCTGGGACTGTGTTACTTCACTCAGCATGATGTCCTCTAGCTCCAGCCATTTTCCTGCAAAGCTCGTGATGTCGTCTTTCTTTACTGCTGCATAGAACTCCATTGTGTAGATGTACCACATTTTCTCTATCCACTCGTCAGTTGAGGGGCATTTAGGTTGGTTCCAGCTCCTTGCTATTGTGAAGAGAGCTGCAATAAACATGGCCGTGCATGTATCTCTGTGGTGGCGTAAGTCTTGAGGGTACATGCCCAGGAGTGGTATGGCTGGGTCGGGTGGCAAGTTCATTCCAAGTCTTCCAAGGGTTCTCCACACTGCTTTCCATAGTGGCTGTACGAGTTTACATTCCCACCAGCAGTGGATGAGTGTTCCCCTTTCCCCACAACCTCTCCAGCACTTGGTATCATTTGTTTTCTTGATCCTAGCCAGTCTTATTGGAGTAAGATGATATCTTAAAGTGGTTTTCATTTGCATTTCCTTAATGATTAGTGATGTTGAGCAGTTCTTGAGGTGTTTCTCAGACATCTCTAATTCCTCGCTTGTGAAGTCTCTGTTCAGTTCTTTGCTCCATCTATTGAGCGGGTCGTTTGTTTTCTTTTTTCTTTGTTTTTTGAGTAGTTTATATATTCTGGAAATCAATGCTTTGTCAGATGTATCTGCAGTGAAGGTTTCCTCCCACTCTGTGGGATTTCTCTTCACTTCCTTGATTGTTTCTTTTGATGTACAGAAGCTTTTGAGTTTGATGAGGTCCCATTTGTCAATTGTCGACCTTAATTCTTGTGCAGCTGCTGTCTGATTTAGGAAGTCTTTTCCTACGCCTATGTCTTGTAGTCTGCTGCCAACTTTTTCTTCTATCACCTTCAGAGTTTGGGGTTTCACGTTGAGGTCTTTAATCCATCTGGAGTTGACTTTTGTACAGGGTGAGAGGTAGGGGTTTAATTTCATTCTTCTACAAGTGGTGATCCAGTTTTGCCAACACCACTTGCTGAAGATGCTGTCTTTTCTCCATTGTGTCTTCTTGGCCCCCTTGTCAAATATGAGATGGCTGAAATTGTATGTGCTCAGATTTGGATCTTCGGTTTTGTTCCATTGGTCAACAGGTCTGTTTTTATGCCAGTACCAGGCTGTTTTTATGACTATAACCCTGTAGTATAGTTTGAAACGTCTTTTTTAACTGCTGCATAGAACTCCATTGTGTAGATGTACCACATTTTCTCTATCCACTCATCAGTTGAGGGGCATTTAGGTTGGTTCCAGCTCCTAGTTATTGTGAAGAGAGCTGAAATAAACATGGCCATGCATGTATCTCTACGGTGGGGTGAGTCTTGAGGGTACATGCCCAGGAGTGATATGGCTGGGTCAGGTGGCAAGTGCATTCCAAGTCTTCCAAGGGTTCTCCACACTGCTTTCCATAGTGGCTATACAAGTTTACATTCCCACCAGCAGTGGATGAGTGTTCCCCTTTCCCCACAACCTCTCCAGCACTTGGTATCATTTTTTTTCTTGATCCTAGAGACGAATGGTATCCCTCATCTGTGGATGCTAGTGCCAATTACCTAGTTGTAAGTATTTCTTGTGTAGGACCCCCTGAGATTTTGTCCAAAGCAGTTGGCTGTAATGCATATTGGAAACAACAACAACAACAGCAACAACAACAACAACAACAACAACAGAAAGGACTGCATCAAAGAACTGACTGAAACAGTGAACTTCTGCTCAAAACAGTCAACTTCCTTATGGAGAATACTGAGAAAGACTAAGAAAGAGCTGAAAATTATATTTGGCAGAATGCATGAGCTCTGGTGGGGTGGGGGAATGGGCGGGAACACGGGTCTAGATTTGTTAAAAAAATAAAAATGAATTTATGTGGAAAAAAAAAAGACCAACCTGGTCTACATAGTGAGTTCCAGGACAGCCAGAGCTGCAGGGAGACCCTGTCTCAAAAAGACCCCCCCCCCAAAAAAAAGGTAAAACATGAAGTCCCAGGCCTGAGAAATGGCTCAAGAGGTAAAAGCATTTGCTGTGCAAGCATAAGGACATATGTTCAAATTCCCAGCACACACGTAAAAGGCCAACATGACTGCACACAACTGAAATCCCAGGGCTGTAAGGGGATAGGGTGCTGGGGCCTGTAGAGACATGAGAATCACTCGGCCTGGCTGGGCACCAGTTTAACTCCAAGGTCAGAGAAGATCCTGTCTCAAGGGAATAGGTGGAGAGCTATAGAGCAGTAAGTACATCCTCCATCCTTGGGCCTCTGCACATACCCTCCCAACTCATGCCCCACGTGCACATAAAACATTTGTTTTCTAGACATAAAAATGTATATAAGATAGAAAAAAAAGAATAAATAAAATTAAAAAAGATTGTATTAAAAATAAAATAAAATAAAATAAAATACCCATGAGCTTCTTCACAGACCCAGAAAAACACCCTAAAGTTCATATGGAAAAACAAAATACCCATAGAGCCAAAGCATTCCTGGGCAAAAAGAACAATACAAAAGGGATTATTATACCAGACTTCAAACTTTATTACAGGGCCATAATCATAATAATTGACTGTTATTGGCACATGAACAGACCTGTATATCAATGGAACAAAATTGAGGATCCAAACTTGAGCACATGAAATTTCAGCCACCTCATATTTGACAAAGGGGCCAAGAAGAATCAATTGAGAAAAGATAGGATCTTTAGCAAATGGTGTTGTAGGGAAGGGAAATGCATTTTCAATCTGGTGAGGAAACTCTATGGCAATGAAATTGGAGAAAGCTGGAAACAAATGCATACAGAAGTCACTCAAAGCTTGTTGGGTCAGAGGAGAGCATTGATGTTACTGTTTTATGTCATCAGAGTTATGGAAATAAAGCACTTACATGCAAAATTTAACGAGCAAATTAGAAGGACATCATGAAGAGCTTTAGAGATTCCAGTTCAATTTCTTAAGCATTAAAAATAAATCTTTTCCAAGACATTAAAAAAAAATCAATGTTTTTGTATCATCATGTCAGGTAGATTGGGTGATGGAACCACTGCAAAATTCTAGGCAGTTGAAATGAGCACACTAGAATCACAGCAATAAAACCATGAAATGAGAAATCAGCCATTCCTTAAATTATATAATGTGTACAAGATAGAAAACGTGTTTTTTTACTGAGAGATCACTTATACATTCACAGTAACATTCTACATTTTTATATTTTGCACAGAAACATCACTCTTGATAACCACTTTATCGTTTATTTTCCCCCTTTCCACCCCAATAATTCCACTTTGGATTATTTACGTATTTTCCTCTATTTTACTTCTTTGTTTTATTGAGATTTGAACAAGATGCCTCACACAATCTAATAAGTTGTCTATCTCTGAACAATACCTTTTATTTCCGGTGTCTGTGTACTTTACACACACATACACACACTCACACCCATGCATAGTCAGATAGATATATAGATAGAGATAGATAGATAGATAGATAGATAGATAGATAGATAGATAGAGGATAGATAGGCAGACCCATGACATACATGTACAAATATGCATACATGGATAAATCTCATGTGTATTAAGCAGCATCTGCATTCATGTTGACTCATAGGTATACATATACATTTGATACACAAAAATAGAATAGCATACTATGATTTAAGAAGGTATAAAATATCAAATCACATAATTTATTAATTTCTCTGTAATTATGAACAAATATAGTAATAGGTTATTGACCATTTTAAATGGTTATGCTTTGGAAAAGCATTATGAACTGTGATACTGATTATGAATGCATATTTTTTTAGAATGCCTGGGTCCTGATTGTATATCAAACCAGAACAAAAAATTAAACAAATAAAAGAAAACACACAGCAACCCAAGGTGGTTGTTTATCCAAACAAGATATGATAGTTAAATTTGTAACACGGTATAGAAAACAGAATGTACAGAAATGAATACAATGAAGAGCAATAAGGAGAATGTTTCAGATTGTTATTTCCAGACTTATTATCTGAGATTCAATTTGATACAATTCAAGCAATATTTAGAGAATATGTAAACTTGGAGTGCATATATAACAGTCAGAGTTCACGTTCATAAATATCAAACACAGGAAGGAGATGATGATGACAGGCATACGGTATCAAGTCATTGTTCCTCTTCATTAAAGAGCCATGAAAGGGACATAAAGAAGTGAGCCATTTGTCATCTTATTTTTTGAATACAGACATCAGCAAGAAGAGAAAAAGTGAAGCGAGTCACAAATAATTGAGATTATTTATTCTGTTTTGTATATTAATTCAAATGTTCAAAAGTGAATCTTTGTTATTTGGGTGGGGATAAAAGAAATCTTAATTGATGAAGCTGGGCCTATCAAGAAAGGATGGCAGAACAAAAAGCTTAATGTGATCCAAAATAGTATTCCCTAATATATGGAGTGAATTCAATGAAAGCAAAATTATAAGTTTCTCTTCTTGTCTACCTGGGAAAGGCTTAAAAATGAAGATTTTTCTGCCACAAATTTCATTTATTGGGCAGACAAATATCTGAATTCCATTGTTTGAGGTCTAACAGAAAACCATGTATTCAGAAATTGTCAGTGAGAAAGCCAATTATGCTGCTTGGCAAGAAAATGAGCTGTGGAGCACAGTCCAGAAATAAAGGTGAAAGTCAGGTAAAGTGACAGAAACTATAAATGTAAAAGGAAGGGAATTCAGGGAGCTTAAGAAATAATGGATAATTCCAGTATTTCAGCTGTAGTCTTGAGACTCTAAAACCCAGAATGGCTAGAAAGCAGTTTAATTTCAAAGGTGCATGTCTTTAAGAACATTTTGACTATAAGTCATTAAGAACAATTCCATTTCAATTCTAGGTCTGGGAAACTGGTGGTGGGAAATGAATAACCATTTCTGTCACTCTTCTCATCTCACTCTCTTTCTTCTTTGCCTCAAATAAGCAAGTCTCAGGAGAACCTCACCTTGGCTTAATATTCAAAGTGATTTAGGAAAAGGTTTATTGGACATCACTGAAAAACTGGAAAAAAGTTTTAACCCATACCTGTCACAAAGCCACTGCACATATGAACTCCAGCTGCTAAGAATGTTACATACAAAGCATCACCAGATCAAGCCAGTCAAAGCCCCATCATTGACCAGGTGGAGAGGGGGCACATGAAGCCCTACACATAGCTGAGAAGCAATTGGCAATTGATGGCTGATAGAGGAGGAACAGTAAAATTTTCCAGGGAAGTGACCCTGGAGTCTACTCATACTCCAGTAGATGGGCCTACATTGATGCCCATCTATGCAGCCCTAAGTGCACAGTATTTTAAAGACAGGTGGGAGGGAGAGGACATGTAACATTGGGAGGGGTAAATGGTGGGGAAAATAGGGAAGTTTTAGAGAGGAGAGAATGGTGGGTATATTTGATCAAAACACATGATACACATGCATGAAATTTATTTCTCTATCAATAAAAGTGAAAATGTTTCAAGAATTTGGAATAATACTATCATGTATTTAGCTTTATCTGAAGAGTTTGGATTTGCTTTGATTTAATTTTAACATATAATAGCATAATGTGGTATGTTAGTCTTAAGCTGTAAAATGCTTATTTCCTTATTTTTGGATATTTGTATAGTAATGTAATATATATATACTATATATAATATAATATAATTTAAAGTCATTCTTATGTCATGATGACCTTGCAGTGTGTAATAATGTGAAGATTTCTTTAATATGTTGTGATGCAATTGGATTTGTAATGGTTGGATAGGATCTAATCAGTATTAATAGGTTCTGATGTCTTCCACAACTCCTGTTTCCATGGATACAATTAAGAATGGTCATTTGAGGTCATAACAAGAAGGCAGTCATTGGCTACTGGAAAAAAAAGCCCTGTGCCAAGCCTGAATACTAACAGATGTTATCTGACACTATCAACTTCCACACCTGTGAAACAATAAATGTATGTTGGTTTCTGCAGCTACTCTCAGGTGTTTTGCTTCTTCTGGTTTATTTCTGTATTGATTCAATAATTTTATACAATACATTTGATCATACTCGGACATCCTCCCATTTCTCCACCCGCAGCTTAGAACACACCAAATTCCATGCCCTCTGTTATTTTTTAGCTTTCTTTCTTTCTTTCTCTTTCTTTCTTTCTTTCTTTCTTTCTTTCTTTCTTTCTTTCTTTCTTTCTTTCTTTCTTTCTTTCTTTCTTTCTTAAGATCGATTGAGTTCAATCTGTGTTTGCCAAGTGCTCTTCAGTTTGGGCCTATCCCTGATGTCTGCTCAATCTATCAGGCATCAAACCAGTAAGGAAAATTGGCACTTCTTCTCCTAGTACCTATTAGTTGCCAAATAAACCTCCCTTAGGACTAGGGAATCCAGCCCATCTCCTTCATTCACGCTGGGTACATCTCAAGCTTGGTTTTACCCAGATCTTGTTCATGTTGAAATAAACACTGTGGATTCCTTGGTGCAACTACACTGTGGTATCCAGGCAGCACTGCTACCGACTGGCCCTTCAGGGGTCGTGGGTATCCAGGGTCCTCTTGGCAGGAAAAACACAGGGTCGGTGAACGGCTTACAGAAGAAAAACTAAGAGAAGTTTTCCTGAATTTGTAGCGATTTTATTGAGCTCAAGGCAGTGATTTTATAGTAAATTTAAGAAGAAACAGCAAGGAAAGTTGGCAAACTTTCCAGAATTACTGGACAGGTTACTAATAATTTAATTTTTATACATTAATTAAAGTGTATAGTCATGGGTCATGGTTGGCAGATTACAGCATAATACATCTTTGAGTTTAGACAATGGTCACAAAACTGCAGGCACAAGTCTGGAACAAAACCTTTTTTGAACTGAGAGATTGTGGCTTTTTTTATTATTACTTTATAACTAAAATAACCTTTACTTTGTGATTTTAAAGTTTTTGTTGTTGTTGTTGTTTTGTTTTGTTTTTGTTTTGTTTTGTTTTCCAGGGAAATGCTTAGGCCAATTGTAATGCACTCGGAGTCAATTTTTCAACATGTCTTGTTTTGGTACAGTGTGTGTAATGTCACCATTTACTATTGTATATTTGATTAATAATAGTTTGTTTTTGTTGTGGGGTTAACAAGCGCCAAGGAGGCCTAGCTCTTAGCAATTTTTGTATGAAGTTTAAAGTATAGTAAAAGACCCACTACCCATCTATATTAACCCATCTATCTTTCCATTTATTATATGTTCCTGTGAAAGGAAGGGGAGAATCAGGGACCCTTTGTATGTTATTTTTTTAAAGGAGGAGACCACCATTTGCCTTTAATTAAATAATGTCTCCCATCACACATAACTGCCACTGGAATTCCCATTTTACTCAGTAACAGTCATGATATAAAACATTATTTTTACCTGATTATTTTATTTTGAACTTTTTTTAAACAATTTATTATTTTGTAATTGGTCTATGATATCACCCAATGTAATGTTTTTTAAATGAATTTTTGTAAGAGTTTTTAAGAAAGGAGGGTTGTACTCAAAAATATTTTTATATTTAATTTGGCTAAGATTTACAGAAAGTTCCTGCTCCAAGAATGGCCAAGAACTGGGGGAGGTATTTGGCTATTATTGCCAACTCCCAGAACATCTAGGTAACTTTGTTCTTTGTCTATAAGGAACATTTAATTAAACTTGAGAGAGGACTTTGTTGTATTAGAAAGTATATTGTAACTAAGAAAGACAGCATGCCAAGCCCAGCACCAAGGAAGCGTGACATCTTAGGAGCATATCGGGAAATGGTCATGGCCGAGCACTCTGTCAGGGACCTCCAGGGTGTCAGGCCCCGAAGGACTTTGCTCCCCCACCTGTCTTGAATATGACTTTTGTCACAGCTCATATGCAAGCGACACTGGAGTTGGTGTGACAGCTCTCGGTTTTTTGTTTTTAAGATGCAGTTTTGTTAGATCACGCTTAACCGAGTGGATGGATCTTAGCATGAGTCTGAAAAGGCAAGGAAAAAGGAGTACAGCCATAACAAAGAGAAGTAATAAAACTCCAATGAGTATAAAATATTGTGTCCAATCTAATGGATTAAGGGCTTTAATTTTACTCTCAAGGCCAGATGCCAGAGCTTCTAATTTATCATTATCCAAATGAGCCTTACTTAGAGCAGCGATGCCTTTTTGTAAATCATCCAAATTATGGGTAATATCAGTATCTTTTCAAACACCTTGAAGGTGATTTTTAACTTTTTCCCATTGTTGTGAAGCATTATAAGGTAGGGGGTAACACAAATGTACTGAAAAGAAGCATGACACCTGGTTTTCATTTTAGTTTTAATGTTTGTTATATCCTGTCCAAGGGCCAAAACCACTTTTTTTAAAGCATTTATTTTTGACTCTAGCTTTTTATCTATAATGGATTGTTTGGTAAGTGCAACTGAAATATTTTTGCTCATTTTATTTACAAAGTGAGCTGTATGTATTTTCTTCACCAAAGCTGTAGTTGAAAGTGCAAAAGAAGTTAAAATTGCAATAAGAGCAGTAATACCCAAAATAAGAGTAGCTATAAATCTTTTAGGTCTTAAGAGAGCATTAAGTGTTTCTAAAGTGTGTAAAGCAGTATTTTTATACCAAGGATCCTGTTGCAGGTTAACAGGAAGCCTTACATATGGTGGTCTCTTTACTAAAATCATTACAGGATACTGTTTATCCATACCAGAATTAATACAATTAGTAAGTTTACAGGCAATACAATTAATAAGATATGAATTACCAACATGAGCAATATATACTTGAAGTCTGGATACTAATAATATAGCAAAAGGGTAAGATACACAAGCATGTGTAACCAAAGGAATGAGAGCTTTATCAGTGGGTTTTTTCTGTAATATTATGTTGGCAATTGCTGCAAGTCTAAAAAGATCATAATGAGTGGCAGTGAGATTTTTAATTGGGTCCCTGGCAACCCAAATTAGTTCTACATATCCTGGAGAAAACCATCTCTGTAATTTTTGTGTGTTATCTTTATTTGTATAATTTTTATATTTTATGAGACCCACGTTACTTAGTTTTTTAAAATATTGAGAATAATCATAACCTCCTGACGAGATAGAGAAATCCCAAATTTCCAAATTAGTTCCTTCTGGGGTATGTTTTGAAGCAGGTATATATTTAAATCCACAAGAGAGCCATTGGGGATGAGTATTAGAATTACCATTTCAAAATTGATTTATGTCTCTATATTTTTTAGTACACATGGGGAGCGGCATAAATGGAGCATTTTGAAAAGTCTCATTATTAATACGAAATCCCAAAGTCATTATTTGTAATTCCCAAATGGACCTTGGTTCAAATTTCTTATCGGATGGTGATGGATCAGGTGAATCAGTAAGAAAGATCCGATAATTTACAGGCAGGCACCTTAAAGGAGGGTAACCATATAAAGCTAAGCAAATAGGAAGGGAGTCTGATCTCCCTTCAAAATTTAACAGAGCAGAACTATTTGGTCTCTCATCATAGTCCTGCATTCCTCCAAGTAAATCTGTATCATTAGTTAATACCTTTATATGATCTGTGTCAAGCCAGCCCACAGGATGAATTAGAGGGGGTTTTGGTATATATGCCCAATAACTTTTTCCATATGTGACAGTAGACTGAGCTGCAATCAAAGACAGAATAGCAAGAAAAATAAACTCAGGCGTCAGCGGTTTCTGTTGAGAGGTCACGAGCTCCTTCGCTTTTTTTGTCAGATGTCTCAGTTGAGTCCAAGTCGGTATCGCTTTTGGAGTCAGAGCCAGTTTCTGCAGCTTGGCCTCCGCTTTCCTCCGTTCTTGCTTTTGTTTTTGTTGTTGCCTTTTTGTGAGGAGCCGAGCGGATGAGCCGGTCTGGGATCCAGATGGGGGAGTCGGCATCTTGTGGGAACACACATGCATACCCCCTTCCAGAGGAAATTAAAACATTGGGGCCTTTCTAGGTCTCAGTTAAAAGATCTTTTTAGTAAACCAAAAGGAGTTGTTTTCGTTTAAGTCCTCCCCAATGTTTTATAGAAGGGGAGTTTTCTTTTGAATTAGTATTTAAATGATTTATGACAAATAAAGCATGGCTAAGCAAATGATGAGGAGAAAAATAGGAATTTGTAGTTTTAAGTCTCATAATTTGATTTTTAAGAACCTGATGTGTTTTTTGTATTATTGTTTGTCCTTGAGGATTATAAGGAATTTTTGTAACATGAGCAATTTTTCATTGTTGTAAAAAGATTGTTAAAGCTTTTGATGTATAAGCAGGAGCATTATCAGTTTTTAGTTTTTGTGGCATACCCATAAGCATAAAGCTTTGTATTAGATGTTGAATTACATCTTTAACAGCTTTTCCAGTTCTGGCAGATGTATAGACCATATGAGAATAAGTATCCACGGTCACATGAACAAAGGCAAGTTTTTTAAACTCAGGGACGTGTGTTACATCCATTTGCCATAAGGCCAGGGCCTTAAGTCCCCGTGGGTTGACCCCCATTTTTTGTGGATGGTAAACAGGAGGACATGTCCCACAATTTTTAACTATTTGTCTAGCCTGTTTTCTAGTTATTTTAAACATTTTTTTAATGCCAATGCATTTTGATGATGTAAATTATGACTTTCTTGAGCCTCTGTCACATTCATAACCAAATTTTTAGTCAAAGCATCAGCCATATAATTTCCTTTACTTAAGGGTCCTGGTAGATTAGAATGTCCACGTATGTGGCCTATATAAATTTTTTTGTCCTATCTCTAATTAACTTTTGAAGTGTTTGTAATTGAGGCAAAATACGTGAATTTCCAGACAGCAAAGCTGTCTCTATAGCCGGAAATAAACTGACCACATACTTTGAGTCTGTAAAAAGATTAAACTTTTTTGTATAAGTTTGGAAAGCCAAAATTACTGCCTTTATTTCTGCTTGTTGTGTAGAAAGTTTTTCTTTTACCTGTCCTACTAAAGGCTCACGATCTGGCACATAAACTGTAAATTTCCCATTAGACGACCCATCTGTAAAAATGCAAAGAGCTGTCTCTAGAGGCTGTTGTGAGTATTTAGATGGGAAAATTATTTTTGTTTTCTTATAAAACTCAATAAGAGGATGTTTTGGATAATGATATTGAATTTGTCCTGTAAAGCCCTGTAAGGCTATACCCCAATCCTCACTTTCTGTTAATAATATTTCAAATTGTTTTTTATTATAAGGAATTATAATATTGTGCATTTTTTTCCAAAAAGTTTTTTGGATCTTTTTCTACCTTTAGTTATTATTAAGGAGCACATATAAGGATAAGATGCTAACATTCTTGACTGTGCATGTGGTAAATGTACCCATTCTAATATTCCTGATTGCCATAAACATCCTGTGGGAGTATATGGAGTCTTAAAAATTACTAAGTCCCAAGGATCTGTATAGGACAATTGTTTTACTTTAGCCTGATTAAGTTGAGCCTCAACCTTACTTAGGGCCAGTAAGGCCTCTGGTGTCATATTTCTGGGAGATCTTGGATCTGAGTCACCATGTAAAATTTGAAACAAAGGGCTAAGCTCTCCGGTAGTAATTTTTAAATAAGGCCTGATCCAATTAATATTTCCTAATAATTTTTGAAAATCATTTAAGGTGCACAATTTATCAAGTTTTATTGACATTTTTTGATTACTAATATAATCATTATAAATATATTGTCCCAAATAACTTAAAGGCTTATTTCTTTGTACTTTATCTGGAGCTACCACCAATCCAAATGAGGTTAATTGTTGTAAAGTAAATTGTAATATTTGTTGATTAGTATTATCTGAGGGATGTGTCAATAATATATCATCCATATAATGGAGAATATATGCATCAGGATACTGTTTCCTAGTGGCTAATAAGGCTTGATCTACAAATTTTTGACATAAAGTTGGGCTATTTTTCATTCCTTGAGGCAAAACTTTCCACTGGTATCTCCTATAAGGTCTTTTAAAGTTTACTGATGGTACACTAAAGGCAAATCTCTTACAATCCTCAGGATGTAACTGGATTGTAAAAAAGCAGTCTTGTAAATCTATTATAATTATGTCCCATCCTTTAGGGATCCCAACCGGGGATGGAAGTCCCGGCTGTAAGGCTCCCATATCAATCATAGTAGCATTTACAGTTTTAAGATCTTGTAACAGTCTCCATTTTCCTGATTTCTTTTTAATAACAAATATTGGGGTGTTCCAAGGACTATTACTTTCCTCTATATGTCCTTTTTGGAGCTGTTCTTTTATTAGTTGTTCAATAGTCTGTATTTTTTTTTTCTGTCAGGGGCCACTGGTTAAGCCATACAGGCTCATCTGATTTTCAATCTATTTTATCTGCACATAAAAAGCTCCCAATGGCCCCTATGAAAAACACTGTTCATTTAAGTTGTCTGAAGTCACTAATTTAAGATCCATGTCACTCATAATGTCTCTGCCCCACAAGGAAAAGGGCAGGGAAGGAATAATATAAGGTTGAATTAATCCTGTTTTTTCATCAAGTTCCCACTTTAAGAGTTGAGAACTTTGAGCCACATTAGAAACTGAGCTCAGTCCTGTCAGTGAGGAAAAGGTATTTCGAGAAGGCCAAGAAGATGGCCAATCTTTTCCTGCTATACAAGTCTTATCAGCTCCTGTATCTAAGAGACCTTGTAAGCGCTTTTCAATTATTTTTATAGTTTTAAAGGGTCGGCCTTTGTTTAAATCCTGGACCCAGGCAACCACATCAGAAGAGCCAAACTGGCCCTGATTTCTTTTTTGTTTTAAAATCGGATTTGGCAAATTTACATAAGGTAATAACAGGAGCTGAGCTATTCTTTGTCCTTTATGTAACTGAATTGTTTTTTTTTAAGGGTCTAACCATAATTTTTATTTCCCCAGTAAAATCAGAGTCCACAACACCAGGTAAAACTTTAAAATTTTTATTATAATTTGAACTATGACCAATTATTAAGCCTACCATTCCCGGTGGCAGAGTCCCTAATGTGGAAGTGGTGACTAGTGCCACTCCATCTGCTGAGGACAAAATTATAACTTGGCAGACAGAGAAGTCCAGCCCTGCACTTCCCGATGTTGCTCTAGGCAAATCATGAACAGTTAATTCAGGAGTTTTAGGGTTTAACCCCTGAGTAACCTTTTTACTCTCCTTACTCTCCTCTCTTTCTGCGGGGCTGAGAGGCTGCCCCAAATCTAGTTTTTTTGCATCTTTTTTTTCTTTTTTTTTTCGTCCCCCGTGAGAGGGGTCCCATCCTTATGAAACTTAGATCTGCACTCACTCTTTCAAAGTCTACCTTTTTGGCACTTGGGGCATAACCCAGGAGGGGGCCCTCTCTTGTCCTCCTTTGCCCCATTAGGCAAGTTTTTTGCATGTGTCCTGTTTCCCCACATTTAAAACATGTGGGATCTGAGGATCCTTGTCCTATTCCATAAGTTTTTTTACATAGGCGCTATAAGTCTGTCCCTTCATTGTTGCAGCAAAGGCCATTCCTTGGACCACTGCTGGTGAGGCATCAACACAGGCCTTTACATAGTCCTGTAGAGTGCCTGTTTTTTTGACAGGTCTTATAAGATCCTGACAGAGAGTATTGGCGTTTTCCCATGCCAATTGTTTAAGCAAAATATCTTTCCCTTCTGATTGTGGCAGCATTCTGTGAATAGTTTCCTCAAGCCTAGAAACAAACTCCTGATAAGGTTCTTCATTTCCTTGTTTTATTCCTGACAAAGTAGAGCCCTTGGTTCCAGAAGGTGGCAACTTTCTCCAAGATTCCAGAGCATTAGTAGTAACTGCTTCTAGAATATCTCTGGGGATTTTTACCTGTAGCTGATTTGTGGCATAATTTCCCGTCCCTAAAAGCATATCCATATTTGGCTTAGGGCCTCTCTTTTTCACAAATTGAGCTATAGTCTGTTTAGATCTGTCTTCATACTCAGTCCTCCACAATACATAGTCCCCTGGGCTTAAAGTAGCCTTGGCAGTTTGGTGCCAGTCGCCAGGAGTTAACCAATGGCTGGCCACCATTTCCAACACCTGAATAGTGTATGGTACAGTGGGCCCAGAGGCTTTTACTGCTGATTGTAATTCTTTTAAGACCTTAAGAGGAAGGGGCTCCCAAACAGGCTGTCCATCAGCTTCTTCTACTGGGAAAGTAAAGGAACAATCTCCATTCCTTTTTGCCTCTGCCATAGCCCCACGAAAACCTGAAGAGATGGTGGGAACCAGCGGGGGCCACTTCCTTCTCTTTTCTTCCTGGTTTTTATCATTAGTCTTTTTGACAGGGAATGCCATCAAAAGGGTAAAATCTGCACGCATCCATTCTGAGTGCCAGAGAGGCTGAGGGATTGAGGACCATCCTGATGATGAGGATGGAGCAAAAGGAGGAGGGTTAGCAAAAGGACAATCGTCCCAGTCACTCCAGTCCTCCAGAGGTCCATATTTTTTATTTTTCCTTTTTGAATCAAAATCGCCCTCGCCCTCAAAAAAATTGCTCTTTGATCCCTGATCTTGTTTTGGTATTGGGGGATATAGACCTGATCCCCCCTCAGTAGAGGTGAGAGATTGTAATGGCTTTCCTTCACTACTCTCCTGTTCTTTATTTTTTGATGTTTTATGTACGAGCCCCTCAAAGTCTGATCCATTAGTTAACAGCTCTTTTATTTGTAACCAAAGCAGATATGCATAGAGAGTTCCCCCTCACCATGTGTTTTCACATGTTCTCTCATTTCTTTTCCAATTCTTTTCCAATCTGGTAGAGCTAGAGTGCCCTCCTCCGGAAACCAAGGACTAACTTTTTTAATAAAGTCTAAGAAATCTTTTAATGTCTTTTCTGAAACCTTCAATCCGTTTTCTGCCAGCATGTGTTTAAAAACAGAAAGAAACATATTTTCTTGTTTAGACTCACTGTGCCCCATGGCTCCAATGATTACTCGCACTTAACCGATGATCCTTTATCACGAGACCTGGGCTCCCTGGCGAGAACCTTCCTGTGTTCTGGAAGAAAGAGAGAAAAGAGAAAAGGTTACCTGTCCAAGGGTCCCTGTTCGGGCGCCAACTGCTACCGACTGGCCCTCCGGGGGTCGTGGGTATCCAGGGTCCTCTTGGCAGGAAAAACACAGGGTCGGTGAACGGCTTACAGAAGAAAAACTAAGAGAAGTTTTCCTGAATCTGTAGCGATTTTATTGAGCTCAAGGCAGTGATTTTATAGTAAATTCAAGAAGAAACAGCAAGGAAAGTTGGCAAACTTTCCAGAACTACTGGACAGGTTACTAACAATTCAATTTTCATACATTAATCAAAGTACATAGTCATGGGTCATGGTTGGCAGATTACAGCATAATACATCTTTGAGTTTAGACAATGGTCACAAAACCGCAGGCACGAGTCTGGAACAAAATCTTTTTTGAACTGAGAGATTGTGGCTTTTCTTTTTATTATTACTTTATAACTAAAATAACCTTTACTTTGTGATCTTAAAGTTTTGTTTTTTGTTTGTTTGTTTTTTGTTTTTTTTTCTGTCTCCCAGGGAAATGCTCAGGCCAATTGTAATGCACCCGGAGTCATTTTTTCAACATGTCTTGCTTTGGTACAGTGTGTGTAATGCCACCATTTACTATTGTATATTTGATTAATAATAGTTTGATTTTGCTGTGGGGTTAACAAGCGCCAAGAAGGCCTAGCTCTTAGCAATTTTTGTGTTATTTGCATGAAGTTTAAAGTATAGTAAAAGACCCACTACCCATCTATATTAACCCATCTATCTTCCCATTCATTATATGTTCCTGTGAAAGGAGGGGGAGAATCAGGGACCCTTTGTATGTTATTTTTTCTTAAAGGAGGAGCCCACCATCTGCCTTTAATTAAATAATGCCTCCCGTCATACACAACTGCCACTGGAATTCCCATTTTACTCAGTAACAGTCATGTTATAAAACATCATTTTTACCTGATTATCCTATTTTGAACTTTCTTCAAACAATTTATTATTTTGTAATTGGTCTATGATATCACCCAATGTAATGTTGTTTTTCCAATGAATTTTTGCAAGAGCTTTTAAGAAAGGAGGGTCGTACTCAAAAATATTTTTATATTTAATTTGACTAAGATTTACAGAAATTTCCTGCTCCAAGAATGGCCAACAACTGGGGTAGGTATTTGGCTATTATTGCCAACTCCCGGAACATCTAGGTAACTCTGTCCTTTGTCTATAAGGAACATTTAATTAAACTTGAGAGAGGACTTTGTTGTATTAGAAAGTATATTGTAACTAAGAAAGACAGCATGCCAAGCCCAGCACCAAGGAAGCATGACATCTTAGGAGCATATTGGGAAATGGTCAAGGCCGAGCACTCTGTCAGGGACCTCCAGGGGGTCAGGCCCCGAAGGACTTTGCTCCCCCGCCTGCCTCGAATATGACTTTCGTCACAGCTCATACGCAAGCGACACTGGAGTTGGTGTGACACAGCACAGTTTCTTTGAATTCATCTACCACCTCGTGCCCTCCTTGTTCCTTACAAATCATTTCCCAAATTATATAGTTTTTTGCTTTGTGTCTAACACAGTCTCACTAAGACCACGTGTGTGATTCTGAGTTTAGAGCACCATTAGACAATGATGGTTTTATTTTCTTTAGTTTGACTACATTTTGCTAATGTTAAATAACTTAAAATTATAGGAAATACTCCTAATTAAGTAGAGATGTGGAATACTAAATTAAACAAGTCCATTTATCCAAAATTTGCCAGCAATTGGTAATATTAAACAAGTCTTTCAAGTTATGTTTGAGCCAGACCAAACTCAGTGCTATGAATATCATTCAGAGTTATCTTATAATAAGGAGTAGGTTTTCCAGTGGGAGGAAAATTGAAGGGGAAGAATAGCTTAACAAGTTTTGATCTTTTATTTTCTCTTGTTTTGTTGAATTTTTTGAGAGTTTCTCAGGTTATTTGACTTTAGATTTACCTTATATATCTGAGGGAATCTCTGATCTCCAGATTCTTCAATTTCCACCTCCCAAGTTCTGCAAATCACAAATGTGTGCCACCATGGATTATTGATTATTTTGAAATGGAAACAAGAAAATACTAAAAAAATAGTACTGAACATTGAATTTTAGAAAACTAAATAAAAGTCCAGAATTAGGAGAATGAGGCACAGTGCTATATTGAATCACAGACAACAGGGAAACTTTAGGTCCCAGAGGAAAATCAGAAAATTTCTCAACCTATTACTCAGTAATTTGAAGGAAAGATCATACAGACACATTCTCTTATGCACGTGTGTGCATGCACGCACACACACATTTCCATCACATTTAGCATTTCATATTTTAGATCCCTCTATCTTTTGGAGTAGATTATCACTATGTTCTGAGGGGAACATGAGATTTTGCTCTGAGACCATTATAATGTTTTGATGCAGCACGTTTTGTTACCAACATGCCTATAATGCATGATCATTTACTATTGTGGATGATCCAGTTTGTTATTGTCTAATAGCATTAAGCACACAGAAAAATAAAAGCCACCTTGGCTTCTGTAAAAAAAAAAAAAAGTGTATTCCATAGAATTAAGAGGAGATGGAGGGCGGGACCCGGGCGCTGGGCCGGAGGGTCCGGAGGGTCCGGCGGCCAGGGCGGCTGCGCCTTTGGGCGGGATGCCCAGAGGCCACCTGGGCGAGTGGCTTGGGTTGCTGGGGCCTTGAGGGCGGGACCCGGGCGCTGGGCCAGAGGGTCCGGAGAGTCCGGCGGCCAGGGCGGCTGCGCCTTTGAGCAGGATACCCAGAAGCCACCTGGGCGAGTAGCTTGGGTTGCTGGGGCCTTGAGGGCGGGACCCGGGCGCTGGGCCAGAGGGTCCGGAGAGTCCGGCGGCCAGGGCGGCTGCGCCTTTGGCAGGATACCCAGAAGCCACCTGGGCGAGTAGCTTGGGTTGCTGGGGCCTTGAGGGCGGGACCCGGGCGCTGGGCCAGAGGGTCCGGAGAGTCCGGCGGCCAGGGCGGCTGCGCCTTTGGCAGGATACCCAGAAGCCACCTGGGCGAGTAGCTTGGGTTGCTGGGGCCTTGAGGGCGGGACCCGGGCGCTGGGCCAGAGGGTCCGGAGAGTCCGGCGGCCAGGGCGGCTGCGCCTTTGGCAGGATACCCAGAAGCCACCTGGGCGAGTAGCTTGGGTTGCTGGGGCCTTGAGGGCGGGACCCGGGCGCTGGGCCAGAGGGTCCGGAGAGTCCGGCGGCCAGGGCGGCTGCGCCTTTGGCAGGATACCCAGAAGCCACCTGGGCGAGTAGCTTGGGTTGCTGGGGCCTTGAGGGCGGGACCCGGGCGCTGGGCCAGAGGGTCCGGAGAGTCCGGCGGCCAGGGCGGCTGCGCCTTTGGCAGGATACCCAGAAGCCACCTGGGCGAGTAGCTTGGGTTGCTGGGGCCTTGAGGGCGGGACCCGGGCGCTGGGCCAGAGGGTCCGGAGAGTCCGGCGGCCAGGGCGGCTGCGCCTTTGGCAGGATACCCAGAAGCCACCTGGGCGAGTAGCTTGGGTTGCTGGGGCCTTGAGGGCGGGACCCGGGCGCTGGGCCAGAGGGTCCGGAGAGTCCGGCGGCCAGGGCGGCTGCGCCTTTGGCAGGATACCCAGAAGCCACCTGGGCGAGTAGCTTGGGTTGCTGGGGCCTTGAGGGCGGGACCCGGGCGCTGGGCCAGAGGGTCCGGAGAGTCCGGCGGCCAGGGCGGCTGCGCCTTTGGCAGGATACCCAGAAGCCACCTGGGCGAGTAGCTTGGGTTGCTGGGGCCTTGAGGGCGGGACCCGGGCGCTGGGCCAGAGGGTCCGGAGAGTCCGGCGGCCAGGGCGGCTGCGCCTTTGGCAGGATACCCAGAAGCCACCTGGGCGAGTAGCTTGGGTTGCTGGGGCCTTGAGGGCGGGACCCGGGCGCTGGGCCAGAGGGTCCGGAGAGTCCGGCGGCCAGGGCGGCTGCGCCTTTGGCAGGATACCCAGAAGCCACCTGGGCGAGTAGCTTGGGTTGCTGGGGCCTTGAGGGCGGGACCCGGGCGCTGGGCCAGAGGGTCCGGAGAGTCCGGCGGCCAGGGCGGCTGCGCCTTTGGCAGGATACCCAGAAGCCACCTGGGCGAGTAGCTTGGGTTGCTGGGGCCTTGAGGGCGGGACCCGGGCGCTGGGCCAGAGGGTCCGGAGAGTCCGGCGGCCAGGGCGGCTGCGCCTTTGGCAGGATACCCAGAAGCCACCTGGGCGAGTAGCTTGGGTTGCTGGGGCCTTGAGGGCGGGACCCGGGCGCTGGGCCAGAGGGTCCGGAGAGTCCGGCGGCCAGGGCGGCTGCGCCTTTGGCAGGATACCCAGAAGCCACCTGGGCGAGTAGCTTGGGTTGCTGGGGCCTTGAGGGCGGGACCCGGGCGCTGGGCCAGAGGGTCCGGAGAGTCCGGCGGCCAGGGCGGCTGCGCCTTTGGCAGGATACCCAGAAGCCACCTGGGCGAGTAGCTTGGGTTGCTGGGGCCTTGAGGGCGGGACCCGGGCGCTGGGCCAGAGGGTCCGGAGAGTCCGGCGGCCAGGGCGGCTGCGCCTTTGGCAGGATACCCAGAAGCCACCTGGGCGAGTAGCTTGGGTTGCTGGGGCCTTGAGGGCGGGACCCGGGCGCTGGGCCAGAGGGTCCGGAGAGTCCGGCGGCCAGGGCGGCTGCGCCTTTGGCAGGATACCCAGAAGCCACCTGGGCGAGTAGCTTGGGTTGCTGGGGCCTTGAGGGCGGGACCCGGGCGCTGGGCCAGAGGGTCCGGAGAGTCCGGCGGCCAGGGCGGCTGCGCCTTTGGCAGGATACCCAGAAGCCACCTGGGCGAGTAGCTTGGGTTGCTGGGGCCTTGAGGGCGGGACCCGGGCGCTGGGCCAGAGGGTCCGGAGAGTCCGGCGGCCAGGGCGGCTGCGCCTTTGGCAGGATACCCAGAAGCCACCTGGGCGAGTAGCTTGGGTTGCTGGGGCCTTGAGGGCGGGACCCGGGCGCTGGGCCAGAGGGTCCGGAGAGTCCGGCGGCCAGGGCGGCTGCGCCTTTGGCAGGATACCCAGAAGCCACCTGGGCGAGTAGCTTGGGTTGCTGGGGCCTTGAGGGCGGGACCCGGGCGCTGGGCCAGAGGGTCCGGAGAGTCCGGCGGCCAGGGCGGCTGCGCCTTTGGCAGGATACCCAGAAGCCACCTGGGCGAGTAGCTTGGGTTGCTGGGGCCTTGAGGGCGGGACCCGGGCGCTGGGCCAGAGGGTCCGGAGAGTCCGGCGGCCAGGGCGGCTGCGCCTTTGAGCAGGCTGCCGGGGCGCGGGCTAGATCAGCATATAACCCCCCCCCCCCCCCCGTTGGAGAACCTTCAGAACAAGAAGAGAAGAGTGCTTTGGCTTCCAATACCTAATATAGCAACAAAATTGAAAAGCAGACAAGTCCATACTCCATAAACAAGGAGGAGGAAGGGGAACAACACAACAACAAAAAAAGTTATCTGAAGGAGGAAAGCAAAACCGTCTGCTATTTGTTGATCTAAACCACAAAAGGGAAGCCCACATGCCAGGGGCACGAAAAAGGGACAACATGGGAAAGACACAGGATAATCCTGCACCAAGCTCTACCAAACCTGTAGGAGACAGTCTACAATGGGAACCCTTGGAGGAGAACCAAGGAACAGATCTTAGAGGATAATTGCAGACCTATGCAGAGAAATTAAAGAATAAAGAGGAATTCAGAGAACTAAAGAGAGAGAATGAAAAACTCAAAAAGGACCTAGAGGGATACAATGACAAACATCAGAAAGAACTAAAGGAAGAATGATAAACTCCGGAAAGAACTAGAGGGAGGAAAAAATAAAGAATATAGAGAACTAAAGAGAGAGAATGAAAAACTCAAAAAGGACCTAGAGGGATACAATGACAAACTTCAGAAAGAACTAAAGGAACAGACCAACAAACAAACACAAAAAAGAGAAAAAAAAAAAACTCCGAAAGGAAGTAAAACACTGAAAAAGGAAGCCAACCAACGAAGTTAAGGAGCACCAAGAAGAGATTGAGAAGCACCAAGAAGAGATTGAGGAGCTCAAAAAGGAAATGGAAGTACTAAAAAAAACACAGGATGAAATGAAAAGGAATTAGAACACACATTCAATCAAGAAGAAAGAAAGAAAAAAGCCTCAGAAGTAGAATGAGGAAGCAGAACAAAGAATATCAGATCTGGAAGATAAACACAGAGCAATTAAAAAGCTCAAATAAAGACTATGAAAATTTATAAAAATACACAAACGTGGAACAACCAGGAAATATGGACACTATGAAAAGGTCCAAACGTCCGTATCATAGGAATAGAGGAAGGAGAAGAATCTCAAGAGAATAGTATTGATCAGATCTTCAACAGAATAATAGATGAAAACTTCCCCAAACTAAAAAATAGACAAACCCATTCAAATACAAGAAGCACATAGGACCCCCAAACAGACAAGATCAGAAAAGAAACCCCACGCCATATTATAGTTTAAAATGCTAGATGCCCAAAAATAAAGACAAAATTCTGAGGGCTACAAAAGAAAAACAAGTCACATACAAAGGGAACCCATCAGAATTACAACTGACTTCTCGCCTCAAACCATGAAAGCAAAGAAGAACATGGACAAAGCATTCCCATGTTTAAGGGACTACGGATGCCAACCCAGAATACTTTACCCAGCAAAAATGTCGACTATACTTGAAGGGAGAGAGAAAAATCTTCCATGACATAAACAAGATGATGGCATACATATCTGGAAAACCAACTCTTCATAAAACTTGAAGCAATTCAAAGGGTAGAAGAGAGGAGCAACAATCCTCAAACACCTAGGAAAAGAAACTAATAAACATAACCATAGGAGCAAAATCAGAGGCTAGAAGGCCCAAATGGATAATAAAATGAAAGGAAGCAACATCCATCTTTCAATTATAACTTAAAAATATTAATGGCTAATACTCCCCATCAAAAGGCATTAGACTGGGAGAATGGATATAGGAAACAAAACCCATCTATATGCTGTCTACAAGAAACCCATCTCAATTTCAAGATAGGCACCAAGCTTAAGGTGAAGGGATGGAAGAAAGTATTCCAAGCAAATGGTACCAAAAAGAAAGCAGGGTGGCTATTCTAATATCAGAACAAAATAGACTTTCAAAGGCAAAAGAAATCAAAAGAGACAAAGAGGGCCACTACATCTTTATTATAAAGGAACAATTGACGATGAAGATTTCACAATTATAAATATATATGCACCAAAACCGTGCACCAACTTTATAAAGACAATTCTCGGATCTCAGGCACAGATTAACCCCAGGCACACTAATAGTAAGGGGACTTCAATACCCCATTAAGTCCCCTAGACATCGGTCAACAGGACAAAGGATAAACAGAGAGACATCGAACTAAATGACACAATACACCAAATGGACCTCACAGACATCTATTCGAATATTTTCACCCAAACACCAGAGAATACACTTTCTACTCAGCACCTCATGAACATTCTCCAAAATAACCATATACTGGGACACAGGGAAAACTCAACAAATATAAAAAGATTGACATAATCTCATGCATTTATTCAGACCACAGTGCAATAAAACTCAATATCAACACCAGAATAAAACCCTACATCCTACAGGAACACATGGAGACTAAACAACACACTCTCCTGAATAATGAGTGGGTCAAGGAAGAAATAAAGAAAGAAATAAAAACATTCCTGAACTGAATGACAATGATAAACAACACAGCAAAATCTATGGGACACTTTAAAAGCAGTCCTAAGAGGGAAGTTTATAGCTCTAAGTGCCTACATTTAAAAAAACAGAAAGAACACAAGTGAATGACTCTAACACTGCAGCTAAAAAATACTTGAGAAACAACAAACAAATGAACCCTAAACGGAGCAGACAAGAAGAAATAACAAAAATCAGAGCAGAGATCAATGAAATAGAAACAAAGAAAACCATACAAAAAATCAATGAATCCAAAGCTGGTTCTTTGAGAGAATAAACAAGATAGACAGACTCTAGCCCAGTTAACCAAAAGAAAAGAGGGAACAACTCCAAATCAACAGAATTCAGTGATGAAAGGGGAAACATCACAACAGACAATTGAAAAAATCCAGACAATCATACGGGACTACTTCAAAAACTTTATACTCTACTAAGTTTAAACCTAGGAAGAAATATGATGAATATCTGAAATCCTGGGAATCACCAAAGCTCAACCAAGAAGAGATTGACAGGCTAAACAGACCAATATAGTACAGGAAGAAACGAAGTGTAATAAGTAGCCTCCCAACCAAAAATGCCAGGCCCGGATTGTTTCACGGCAGAATTTTTATATAAATATTTCGAAAAGACATTACAACCATTACTACTTAAATTGTTTAGAAGGATACAAACGGAGGGACTTCCCCAGAATCCTTCTATGAGGCCAGCATTACGCTACTACCCAACCAGGAAAGATACAACCAAAAAGGAGAACTATAGACCCATCTCCCTAATGAACACAGATGCCAAAATTCTAAACAGGATTCTGGCAAATGCATACGACTCACATCAAGAAATCATCCACCATGACCAAGTTGGATTCATACCAGAGATGCAGGGATGGTTCAACATACGAAAATCAATAAACATACATCAAACATATCAATGGACTGAGAGACAAAACCACACCATCATTTCAATTGATGCGGAGAAAGCCTTGACAAATCCAGCATCCTTTCATGTTTAAAGTCTGGAGGAATTGGCCTAGAGGGATCATTCCTCAATGTAACTCAAAGCCATATACAGGAAACCCACAGCCAATATCATCCTAAATGGGGAAATGACAGAAGCATTCCCCTGAAGGTAGGAACTCGGCAAGGCTGCCCCCTGTCACCACTCCTCTTCAATATAGTGCTGGAAACACCTTGCAAGGGCAATAAGGCAAGAAAAGGAAATTAAAGGAGTTCTAATTGGAAAGAAGAAATCAACTATCCTTTTTTGCTGATGATATGATTGTCTACCTAAGGGATTCTAAGAACTCCACCAGAAAAACTCCTAGAAATGATTAGAGCTTTGGTAAAGTGGCAGAACAAAATAAATCTAGAAAAATCAGTAGCCTTTCTTTACACCAACAACAAGCAACTGAAGAAGGACACAAGGAGACCTTCCCACTCACAATAGCCTCAAAAACAATAAAATACCTAGGAACAACCTAACCAAAGACACCAAGGATCTCTACAACAAAAATTTTAAACCCCTGAAAAAGGAAATTGAGGAAGACATCAGAAGATGGACAAACCTCCCATGCTCATGGATTGGGAAAATTAATATTAGTAAAATGTCCATCCTACCCAAAAACTAGTGTACAGATTTAATGCATCCCAATCAAAATCCCCAAGAGTTTCTTCACAGGCTTGGAAAAAAAATCCTCAATTTCATTTGGAAAACAAAAAGACCCCAATAACAAAGCAATCCTGAGTGAAAAGAGCAATACGGGGGGATCGCTATACCAGAATCAAACTATACTACAGGGCTATAGTCATAAAAACAGCTGGTACTGGCACAAAAACAGACCAGTGGACCAATGGAATAAAACTGAAGATCCAAACCTGAGCTCATACAATTTCAGCCACCTCATATTTGACAAGGGGGCCAAGAATACACATGGAGGAAAGACAGCATCTTCAGCAAGTGGTGTTTGCAAAACTGGATCACCACTTGTAGAAGATGAAATTAAACCCCTACCTCCACCCTGTAGAAAGTCAACTCC
This sequence comes from Rhizomys pruinosus, assembly GCA_009823505.1. NCBI lineage: Eukaryota > Metazoa > Chordata > Mammalia > Rodentia > Spalacidae > Rhizomys > Rhizomys pruinosus. The sequence goes on from VZQC01006713.1 coordinate 475,630, forward strand.
AGATGGACAAAGACCTCAATGTGAAACCCCAAAACCTGGAGGTGATAGAAGAGAACTTGGCAGAGACTACAAGACATAGGTGTAGGAAAAGACTTCCTAAATCAGACAGCAGCTGCACAAGAAAAAGATCGACAATTGACAAATGGGACCTCATTAAAACCAAAAGCTTCTGTACATCAAAGGAACATACAGAGAAGTGAGGAGAAACCCACAGAGTGGGAGGAAACCTTTCACGCAGATAACATCTGACAAAGCATTAATTTCCAGATATACTAACTACTCAACAAAACAAAAGAAGAAGAAAAACAAATGAATCAATCNCAGCATCTGGAAGACAAGTTTCATTAGGACACATTATAAACCATTTATTTTACTATTAAAAATTAGTAAGCCAGAGACCGATGATTTAGCACATGTTGGACTCATAATAGTTTTGAGGTTCTGCTTCTTCCTTTTGATGTTCAGATGGGCTCATTTCTCTGTCAGTGTCTCCTAATCCATCCTTTATAGTCCAAAGACAGACATTTCTCACAGGCACCCATATCATATCACCCATGTCTCTGTCTGTGGAAATACATAAATAAAACCTCTTCACAAGTTAGCAAGGGATCTGCAGGAATGGCACCATCACATTGTGGCCTGGGTCCTCTCACATGGCTCACCAATCAAGATAATACTCCAGAGATTTGGCCACAGGCCAGTCAATGGAACCAATTCCCCAAAAGGGGTCCCTCAACCCAGGTGTAAAACAAGTTGACACTAAAGCCTATTCTAGCCACAATTGACCCTTTGTTCAACTTTGGACACACAAAACAAACATCACTATTAAATCCACCACTCTTTTGCCAAGTTGCTTGTTCCCAATGGTGATGATTCTTCGCTAACATTAATCACCATCCATGAACCATTGCAGGGAAAGATGGATTGGAACTCCACAATCCACTTTTCTCAAAGTGAAGTAACCAGAAGTCCCAGAAAAAAAAAATGGCAAATGGCTGTTATGCTGGTCATTTGTGGATACTAACAACAAAATCCCCAGTTGAAAGGCAAGACTGAACAACCATATATTGTTAATATTTCCTGAAAAGTCTCCTTCAGATGGGCTCAATTGAACTTATACCAACACGCTTATTTTTCAAGACATCTCGTACATTTACTTTTATGGCAATGAAAAGTAATTGTATCCATACTATATGGGTGGAAAGTATATATACATATTTTAGAGTAATATAAAATTAAAAGAGGAAAATGTGAATTCCTAAACATAATAAAGACTGAGAGAAAGATTCAGGATAGTTATGGCAGAGTGCATTATCTGGGGTGGGGTGGGGGAAGGGAAAGGGGAATATGTCTCAACTGAACTGAGAAATGATGTCTGAAATACACAAAACATCAATAAAGGTTTTAAAAACGTTATATGTAATGAGAATAACAAGAATAAACTATGCATAGAAACTGAGATTGTTCAGTTACTAAAAGGCCTTTGCACCTAAGTTTGATAAACTGAGTTCAGTACTTGAACCCAAAAATTCAGACAATGGACTCAGCACATTTTGCTCTAACATCCACATATACACTGTTGCATAGGAACCCCAAACACCACGAATATGTGTATGTAATATTTAGCTCAATTCTTACCATACTCTATATGGAGAAGTATGAGAATAATAATGAATATGGTGGGAAAATGCAAATAAGACATAAAAGATATGCTGCTCTTCCTCTAGGGAACATGAGAGGTCAGTTGTCCAAAAGTTCCTCCTATGTTGTTTTTTTTTTCTATGTCCAATTCAGGTATGCACAATTTTCCATTGTTGAGCTGGCCAGTGTCGTCTCTTATGGTTACCCACTGTGTGGATCTCTTTGGTGCCTCTACTCAGTCTTAACCCTGTAATGAAGCAAGCTCTCCAGGCCAAGAGACCCTGCATACGAGCATGACTTTTATGGTGAATTACTGTGGACAGGAAATCACCAGTACTTTTGAGTCTTGCACACTCAGAATGAGATAGGGCCACTGAAATAATACATTTGCCACTGCATAGAGTCTAAAGACCAGGGTAGACAAGAGAGCTTTCAAAGTGTCAGTACTGTACCCTGATTAAAGTACCCCTTTTTGATTACATGAAAAATATTTGATACTAAGATCAGTATTTTCTCAAAGTATTTCACATTTTTCCATTCTTGTCTCAGCCTCTGCATTGACTTACTGCCTTGATAAATTCCTGATGCTGGATGTCTCCTTCTCAGCTTCTATTATATTCTCTAGCACACTCTAATAACATTCTGTTGGTTCACAAGGAGACTAGTGTTTTATGAAGCTTCAGAGTCCTGCTGCAAGCTCAGCAAGGTAAATTTACCTTTCCCTGTCTTCAGCTCTCCAAATTCTCTGCTTAACTTTTATAATAATCTTGTTTGTCCAACACTGAAGATTCTCTGCCTTTCTGCTGTCACTGCTTTCTTACAGAGGCTGCTTTAAAGATGTCCTGGCTCGGGCCCTGGTGATGCTGGAGCAAAGTGTGTGTATCTACACAGTGTGTTCTTTTCCCCATTATTTCTTTGCTGTCAGTTTTTGGTGTCAAATGTCATCACATGTAGGAAGGTGCTAATTAATGAAGTACTCCCGTTAAGAAATATATGAACACCATGATGGTGAAAGAACCAGTCAGTCTCTGCAGCACTAAAGGTAACTATTCATCAATTGTCTTGAAGTTTCCACTTACATTTTCTGTGGATTATAAATACTAATTAGGGACAGGAACTATGTAACTCTCCTTTACTTTGTACCTATTCAAGAGATTTCAGTGGCATGCACATGCTTTTGCATCAGTTAAAAGGAACATGGTAGGTCTGAAATGAGTTAAGTAAAGCAAATTAACATTTGAAAGCTTGTATAGCTTTGTGCTTGAGGTAAAAGTTTCTTTGAATCTATAACATACCTTGCTACCGACTGGCCCTCCGGGGGTCGTGGGTATCCAGGGTCCTCTTGGCAGGAAAAACAAAGGGTCAGTGAACGGCTTACAGAAGAAAAACTAAGAGAAGTTTTTCTGAAACTGTAGCAATTTTATTGAGCTCAAGGCAGTGATTTTATAGTAAATTTAAGAAGAAACAGCAAGGAAAGTTGGCAAACTTTCCAGAACTACTGGACAGGTTACTAACAATTTAATTTTTATACATTAATTAAAGTACATAGTCATGGGTCATGGTTGGCAGATTACAGCATAATACATCTTTGAGTTTAGACAATGGTCACAAAACCGCAGGCACAAGTCTGGAACAAAACCTTTTTTGAACTGAGAGATTGTGGCTTTTTTTTTTATTATTACTTTATAACTAAAATAACCTTTACTTTGTGATCTTAAAGTTTTTTTTTTTTTTTTTCCAGGGAAATGTTCAGGCCAATTGTAATGCACCCGGAGTCAATTATTTAACATGTCTTGTTTTGGTACAGTGTGTGCAATGCCACCATTTACTATTGTATATTTGATTAATAATAGTTTGTTTTTGTTGTGGGGTTAACAAGCGCCAAGGAGGCCTAGCTCTTAGCAATTTTTGCATGAAGTTTAAAGTATAGTAAAAGACCCACTACCCATCTATATTAACCCATCTATCTTCCCATTTATTATATGTTCCTGTGAAAGGAGGGGGAGAATCAGGGACCCTTTGCATGTTATTTTTTCTTAAAGGAGGAGCCCACCATCTGCCTTTAATTAAATAATGCCTCCTGTCATACACAACTGCCACTGGAATTCCCATTTTACTCAGTAACAGTCATGATATAAAACATCATTTTTACCTGATTATCCTATTTTGAACTTTTTTCAAACAATTTATTATTTTGTAATTGGTCTATGATATCACCCAATGTAATGTTGTTTTTCCAATGAATTTTTGCAAGAGCTTTTAAGAAAGGAGGGTCGTACTCAAAAATATTTTTATATTTAATTTGACTAAGATTTACAGAAAGTTCCTGCTCCAAGAATGGCCAAGAACTGGGGGAGGTATTTGGCTATTATTGCCAACTCCCGGAACATCTAGGTAACTCTGTCCTTTGTCTATAAGGAACATTTAATTAAACTTGAGAGAGGACTTTGTTGTATTTAGAAAGTATATTGTAACTAAGAAAGACAGCATGCCAAGCCCAGCACCAAGGAAGCGTGACATCTTAGGAGCATATCGGGAAATGGTCAAGGCCGAGCACTCTGTCAGGGACCTCCAGGGGGTCAGGCCCCAAAGGACTTTGCTCCCCCGCCTGCCTCGAATATGACTTTCGTCACAGCTCATACGCAAGCGACGCTGGAGTTGGTGTGACAGCTCTCGTTTTTTTGTTTTTAAGATGTAGCTCTGTCAGATCATGCTTAACCAAGTGGATGGATCTTAGCATGAGTCTGAAAAGGCAAGGAAAAATGAGTACAGCCATAACAAAGAGAAGTAATTCAACTCCAATGAGTATAAAATATTGTGTCCAATCTAATGGATTAAGGGCTTTAATTTCACTATCAAGGCCAGATGTCAGAGCTTTTAATTTATCATTATCCAAATGAGCCTTACTTAGAGCAGCGATGCCTTTTTGTAAATCATCCAAATTATGGGTAATATCAGTATTTTTTTAAACACCTTGAAGGTGATTTTTAACTTTTTTTCATTGTTTGGAAGTATTATAAGGTAGGGGGGTAACACAAATGTACTGAAAAGAAGCATGACACCTGGTTTTTATCCTGGTTTTTATATTTGTTATATTTTGTCCAAGGGCCAAAACCACCTTTTTTTAAAGCATTTATTTTTGACTCTAGCTTTTTATTTATAATGGATTGTTCTGTAAGTGCAACTGAAATATTTTTGTTCATTTTATTTACAAAGTGAGCTGTATGTATTTCCTTCACCAAAGTTGTAGTTGAAAGTGTAAAGGAAGTTAAAATTGCAATAAGAGCAGTAATACCCAAAATAAGAGTAGCTATAAATCTTTTAGGTCTTAAGAGAGCATTAAGTGTTTCTAAAGTGTGCAAAGCAGTATTTTCATACCAACGATCCTGTTGCAGGTCAACAGGAAGCATTACATATGGTGGTCTCTTTACTAAAATCATTACAGGATACTGTTTATCAATACGAGAATTAATACAATTAGTAAGTTTACAGGCAGTACAATTAATAAGATATGAATTACCAACATGAGCAATATTTACTTGAAGTCTGGATCCTAATAATATAGCAAAAGGGTAAGATACACAAGCATTGGTAACCAAGGGAATGAGAGTTTTATCAGTGGGTTTTTTCTGTAATATTATGTTGGCACCTCTTGCAAGTCTAAAAAGATCATAATGAGTGGCAGTGAGATTTTTAATTGGGTCCCTGGCCACCCAAATTGGTTCGACATATCCTGGAGAAAACCATCTCTGTAATTTTTTGTGTTATCTTTATTTGTATAATTTTTATATTTTATGAGACCCATGTCACTTAGTCTTTTAAAATATTGAGAACAATTATAACCTCCTGGCGAGATAGAGAAATCCCAAATTTCCAAATTAGTTTTTTTTGGGGGTATGCTTTGAAGCAGGTATATATTTAATTCCACAAGAGAGCCATCGGGGATGAGTATTAGAATTACCTTTCCAAAATTGATTTATGTCTCTATATTTTTCAGTACACATGGGGAGCGGCATGAATGGAGCATTTTGAAAAGTCTCATTATTAATACGAAATTCCAAAGTCATTATTTGTAATTCCCAAATGGACCTTGGTTCAAATTTTTTATCGGATGGTGGTGGATCCGTTGAATCAGTAAGAAAGATCCAATAATTTACAGGCAGGCACCCTAAAGGAGGGTAACCATATAAAGCTAAGCAAATAGGAGGGGAGTCTGGTCTCCCTTCAAAATTTAACAGAGCAGAACTATTTGGTCTCTCATCATAGTCCTGTATTCCTTCAAGTAAATCTGTATCATTAGTTAATACCTTTATATGATCTGGGTCAAGCCAGCCCACATGATGAATTAGAGGGGGTTTTGGTATATATGCCCAATAACTTTCCCCATATGTGACAGTAGACTGAGATGCAATCGAAGACAGAATAGCAAGAAAAATAAACTCAGGCGTCAGCGGTTTCTGTTGAGAGGCCACGAGCTCTTTTGCTTTTTTTGTCAGATGTTTCAGTTGAGTCCAAGTCGGTATCGCTTTTGGAGTCAGAGCCAGTTTTTGTAGCTTGGCTTTCGCTTTTCTCCACTTCTGCTTTTGCTTTCGCTGCTGTTGCTTTGTGAGAAGCCGGGTGGATGAGCCGATCTGGGATCCAGATGGGGGAGTCAGCATCCTGTGGGAACACACATGCATACCCCCTTCCAGAGGAAATTAGGACATCGGGGCCCTTCCAGGTCCCAGTTAATAAATCTTTCCAATAAACTGAGGGGAGTTGCTCTTGTTTAAATCCTCCCCAATGTTTTATAGATGTAGTATTTTTTCTTGAATCAGTATTTAAATAATTTATGACAAATAAAGCATGGCTAAGCAAATGATGAGGAGAAAAATAGGAATTTGCAGTTTTAAGTCTCATAATTTGATTTTTAAGAACCTGATTTTTTTATTTATTTATTTATTTATTTTTTTTTTTTATTGCTTGGCCCTGAGGATTGTGAGGTATTCCAGTGGCATGGGCAATTCTTCACTGTTGTAAGAAAGTTGCCAAAGCCTTTGATGTATAAGCAGGAGCACTATCAGTCTTTAACTTTTGTGGCATGTCCATAAGTATAAAGCTTTGAATTAAATGTTGAATTACATCTTTAACTGCTTCTCCTGTTCTGGCAGATGCATAGACCATATGAGAATAAGTATCCACAGTCACATGAACAAAGGCAAGTTTTCCAAACTCAGGGACGTGTGTTACATTCATTTGCCATAAGGCCAGGGCCTTAAGTTCCCGTGGGTTGACCCCCATTTTTTGTGGATGGTAAACAGGAGGACATGTCCCACAATTTTTAACTATTTGTCTAGCCTGTTCTCTAGTTATATTAAACATTTTTTAATGCTAATGTATTTTGATGATGCAGATGATGACTTTCTTGAGCCTCTGTTACATTTATAACCAAACTTTTAGTCAATGTATCAGCCATATAATTTTCTTTACTTAAGGGTCCTGGTAGATTAGAATGTCCACGTATGTGGCTTATATAAAATTTTTTTGTCCTGTCTCTAATTAACTTTTGAAGTATTTGTAGTTGAAGCAGAATATGTGAATTTCCAGACAGCAAAGCTGTCTCTATAACTGGAAATAAACTAACCACATATTTTGAATTTGTAAAAAGGTTAAATTTTTCTGTATAAGTTTGAAAATCCAATATTACTATTTTTATTTTTGCCTGTTGTGCAGAAATTATTTTCTTTACCTGTTCTACCAAAGGCTCATGATCCTGTACATAAACTGCAAATTTTCCATTAGATGACCTGTCTGTAAAAATGCAAAGAGCTGACTCTAGAGGCGGTTGCGAGTATTTAGATGGGAAAATTATTTCTGTTTCCTCATAAAACTCAATAAGAGGATGTTTTGGATAATGATATTGAATTTGTCCTGTAAAGCCCTGTAAGGCTATACCCCAATCTTCACTTTCTGTTAACAATATCTCAAATTGTTTTTTATTATAAGGAATTATATAATATTGTGCATTTTTTTTTCCAAAAAGTTTTTTGGATCTTTGTCTACCTTTAGTTATTATTAAGGAGCACATATAAGGATAAGATGCTAACATTTTTGACTGTACATGTGGTAAATGTACCCATTCTAATATTTCTGATTGCCATAAACATCCTGTGGGAGAATATGGAGTCTTAAAAATTACTAAGTCCCAAGGATCTGTATAGGACAATTGTATTACTTTAGCCTGATTAAGCTGAGCCTCAACTTTACTTAGGGCCTGTAAGGCCTCTGGTGTCATATTTCTGGGAGACCTTGGATCTGAGTCCCCATGTAAAATTTGAAACAAAGGGCTAAGCTCTCCGGTAGTAATTTTTTTTAATTAATTTTATTTATTTCTGTATGTGTATGAATGTACTGTCTGCATGCAAGTTTGTGCACCCGTGTCATGCAATGCCGCGGAGGTCAGAAGAGGGTGTCGGATTCCCCTGGAACTGGAGTTCTCCTGGAACTGGAGTTTCAGACGGTTCTTGGCCGCCATGTGGGTGCTGGGGATCGAACCCGGGTCCTCTGCAAGAGCGATCGGCGCTCTTAACCGCTAGGCCATCTCTCCAGCCCCTCCGGTAGTAATTTTTAAATGAGGCCTGATCCAATTAATATTTCCTAACAATTTTTGAAAATTATTTAAAGTGCACAATTTATCAAGTCTTATTGACATTTTTTGATTACTAATATAATCTATCTATCTATCTATATCTATATATATCTATCTATCTATCTATCTATCTATCTATCTATCTATCTATATATATATATTGTCCCAAATAACTTAAAGGCTTATTTCTTTGTACTTTTTCTGGAGCTACCACCAATCCAAATGAAGTTAATTGTTGTAAAGTAAATTGTAACATTTGTTGATTAGTATTATCTGAGGGATGTGCCAATAATATATCATCCGTATAATGGAGAATATATGCATCAGGATACTGTTTCCTAGTGGCTAATAAGGCTTGATCTACAAATTTTTGACATAAAGTTGGGCTACTTTTTAGTTCTTGAGGCAAACTTTTCACTGGTATTTCCTATAAGGTCTTTTAAAGTTTACTGATGGTACACTAAAGGCAAATCTCTTACAATCCTCAGGATGTAATTGGATTGTAAAAAAGCAGTCTTGTAAATCTATTATAATTATGTCCCATCCTTTAGGGATCCCAACCAGGGACGGAAGTCCCGGCTGTAAGGCTCCCATATCAATCATAGTAGCATTTACAGTTCTAAGATCTTGTAATAGTCTTCATTTTCTTGATTTCTTTTTAATAACAAATATTGGGGTATTTCAAGGACTATTACTTTTTTCTATATGTCCTTTTTGGAGCTGTTTTTTTTATTAGTTGTTTAATAGCCTGTATTTTTTCTTCTGTCAGAGGCCACTGGTTAAGCCATACAGGCTCATCTGATTTCCAATCTATTTTATCTGTACATAAAAAGCTCCCAATGGCCCCTATGAAAAACACTGTTCATTTCAGTTGTCTGAAGTCACTAACTTAAGATCCATGTCACTCATAATGTCTCTGCCCCACAAGGAAAAGGGCAGGGAAGGAATAATATAAGGTTGAATTAGTCCTGTTTTTCCATCAAGTTCCCACTTTAAGAGTTGAGAACTTTGAGCCACATTAGAAACTGAGCCCAGTCCTGTCAGTGAGGAAAAGGTATTTTGAGAAGGCCAGGAGGCTGACCAATCTTTTCCTACTATGCAAGTTTTATCAGCTCCTGTATCTAAGAGACCTTGTAAGCATTTTCCATTTATTTTTATAGTTTTAAAGGGTCGGACTTTGTTTAATTCCTGGACCCAGGAAACCACATCAGAAGAACCAAACTGGCCCTGATTTCTTTTTTGTTTTAAAATCGGATTTGGCAAATTTACATAAGGTAATAACAGGAGCTGAGCTATTTTTTGTCCTTTATGTAACTGAATTGTTTCTTTTAAGGGTTTAACCATAATTTTTATTTCTCCAGTAAAATCAGAGTCCACAACACCAGGTAAAACTTCAAAATTTTTATTATAATTTGAACTATGACCAATTATTAAACCCACAGTTCCCGGTGGCAGAGTCCCCAATGTGGAAGTGGGGACTAGTGCCACTCCATCCGCTGAGGACAAAATTATATCCTGGCAGACAGAGAAGTCCAGCCCTGCACTTCCCGATGTTGCTCTAGGCAAATCATGAACAGTTAATTCAGGAGTTTTGGGGTTTAACCCCCGAGTAACCTCCTTACTTTCCTTACTCTCCTCTCTTTCTGTGGGGCTGAGAGGCTGCCCCAAATCTAGATTTTTGCATCTTTTTTTTCTTTCCTTCTCCATCCCCCGTGAGAGGGGTCCCATCCTTAAGAAACTTAGATCTACACTCACTCTTCTAATGTTTACCTTTTTGGCACCTGGGACATAACCCAGGAGGGGGCCCTCTCTTGCCCTCCTTTGCCCCATTAGGGCAAGCCTTTTGCATATGTCCTGTTTCCCCACATTTAATGCATGTGGGTTCTGAGGATCCTTGTCCTCCTCCATAAGTCTTTTTTACATAGGTGCTATAAGTCTGTCCCTTCATTGCTGCAGCAAAGGCCATACCTTGGACCACTGCTGGTGAGGCATCAACACAGGCTTTTATAAAGTCCTGTATAGTCCCTGTCTTTTTAATGGGCCTTATGAGGTCCTGACAGAGAGCATGAGCATTCTCCCATGCTAACTGTTTAAGCAAGATTTCTGTTCCTTTTGATGATGTTAACATTTTATGAATAGCTTCCTCAAGCCTAGAAACAAACTCCTGATAAGCTTCTTTATTTCCTTGTTTTATCCCTGATAGATATAGATATAATGAGAGAGTCAGAGTGCCCTCCACTGGAAACCAATGACTGACCTTCTTAATAAAATCTAAGAAATCCTTTAAAGCCTTTTTTGAGACCTTTAATCCTCTCTCTGCCATCATACATTTAAATACAGAAAGAAACATATTTTCTTGCTTAGACTCACTATGCCCCATGGCTCCAATGATTACTCGCACTTAACCGATGATCCTTTATCAGCTAGACCCGGGCTCCCTGGCGAGAACCTTCCTGTGTTCTGGAAGAAAGAGAGAAAAGAGAAAAGGTTACCTGTCCAAGGGTCCCTGTTCGGGCGCTAACTGCTACCAACTGGCCCTCCGAGGGTCGTGGGTATCCAGGGTCCTCTTGGCAGGAAAACACAGGGTCGGTGAAGAGCTTACAGAAGAAAAACTAAGAGAAGTTTTCCTGAATCTGTAGTGATTTTATTGAGCTCAAGGCAGTGATTTTATAGTAAATTCAAGAAGAAACAGCAAGGAAAGTTGGCAAACTTTCCAGAACTACTGGACAGGTTACTAGCAATTTAATTTTTATACATTAATCAAAGTACATAGTCATGGGTCATGGTTGGCAGATTACAGCATAATACATCTTTGAGTTTAGACAATGGACACAAAACCGCAGGCACAAGTCTGGAACAAAGCATTTTTTGAACTGAGAGATTGTGGCTTTTTTTAATTATTACTTTATAACTAAAATAACTTTTACTTTGTGATCTTAAAGTTTTTTTTTTGTTTGTTTGTTTTGTCGCCCAGGGAAATGGCTCAGGCCAATTGTAATGCACCCGGAGCCAATTTTTCAACATGTCTTGCTTTGGTACAGTGTGTGCAATACCACCATTTACTATTGTATATTTGATTAATAATAGTTTGTTTTTGCTGTGGGGTTAACAAGCGCCAAGGAGGCCTAGCTCTTAGCAATTTTTGCATGAAGTTTAAAGTATAATAAAAGACCCACTGCCCATCTATATTAACCCTCTACCTTCCCATTCATTATATGTTCCTGTGAAAGGAGGGGGAGAATCAGGGACCCTTTGCATGTTATTTTTTCTTAAAGGAGGAGCCCACCATCTGCCTTTAATTAAATAATGCCTCCCGTCATACACAACTGCCACTGGAATTCCCATTTTACTCAGTAACAGTCATGATATAAAACATCATTTTTACCTGATTATTCTATTTTGAACTTTTTTCAAACAATTTATTATTTTGTAATTGGTCTATGATATCACCCAATGTAATGTTGTTTTTCCAATGAACTTTTGTAAGAGCTTTTAAAAAAGGAGGGTCGTACTCAAAAATATTTTTATATTTAATTTGACTAAGATTTACAAAAAGTTCCTGCTCCAAGAATGGCCAAGAACTGAGGGAGGTATTTGGCTATTATTGCCAACTCCCGAAACATCTAGGTAACTATGCCCTTTGTCTATAAGGAACATTTAATTAAACTTGAGAGAGGACTTTGTTGTATTTAGAAAGTATATTGTAACTAAAAAAGACAACTTGCCAAGCCCAGCACCAAGGAAGTGTGACATCTTAGGAGCATATCAGGAAATGGTCAAGGCCGAGCACTCTGTCAGGGACCTCCAGGGGGTCAGGCCCCGAAGGACTTTGCTCCCCCGCCTGCCTCGAATATGACTTTCATCACAGCTCATACGCAAGCGACGCTGGAGTTGGTGTGACAATACCTGGAATAAAACTATAAATATGTAATTAATGAAAACTTGTAAGTGTGGTTGAAAATAATAAAAATTGTTGAGAACACAGAGAAGGAAAGGAATTCCATGACGGGCACAATATAAGATTAATGTAGGTATTGACATAATTACTGTATTTCCAGAATCATTTGCAATAATGTGTCATTTGTCATTTAAATAAATTATGTAATGATAGTTTCATCTTCATTTTTTTCTCTTCTTAATACATTTACGGTGTCTTGATACAAAAGCCTGAATCTCTAAAATGACTTAAGGAACAAATATTTGAAAAATGTCAAAGAGAAACAGAAAATAGTAAATCTTTAACTTGACTGTTCTGATTATGCGTATGGTTTCTGGAATTAAGCACAATTCCTAATAAAAAAAATAAGGCTAGGCATGGAACTAAGTGGTAGGGGACTTGCTTAGCATAGACACTACACTACCCTGAGTTCAATCCCTCACAGTGTGACACTGAATTAAAAAATGAGCAACCTATTTAATATTTGTCAAGCATTTGCTAAAATTCACAATTTTACCTAATGATTTTGTTCAAACCTACTTTAGTATAATATATTTTTCATGTATAATTAGAAATTCATTAATAATAAAACACCAGTACTTAATCTCAATTTTCAAATAAAATATTAGATATAGTTTAGGATTTAGTTTCTTTATTTTCAATTCTGACTTCAACACTTTCTCAGAAAATGCTATGTGTTCTTGTGCTTGTATATTGTGAGACTGTGTGGCATTAATTTCAGGCTGCAAATATCAATGTCAGTAATGCTAACAGGTCATTTGAATCTCTCTTTATCATATAAAAGTTGACATCAACTGTAAAATTTTTTCCAGAAGCCATTTAATGTAAAATTTTCTCTGTGCATATTAGAAACTATCAGTCTAAATATAATGCTTTAATAATGTTCACAAAATAAAAATGTTGTAATAACTAATGCTTGTAAAATTATTTAATCTTCAAATAATAAGCTTTAAATATCAAACATTATATTAAAAATTGGTGCTGGAGATAGGCCTAGCAGTTAAGACCGCCGACTGCTGTTCCAGAGGACCCTGGTTCGATCCCCAGCACCCACATGGTGGCTGAGAGCCGTTTCGTAACTCCAAATTCCAGGAGAACTCCAGTTCCAGGGGAATCCGACGCCTTCTTCTGACCTCTGCGGCATTGTATGACATGGGTGCACAAACCTACATGTAGACAGTACGTTCATACACATAAAATAAATAAATAAATAAATTTTTAAAAAGTTAATATGTTGTCAGGTGTGGTGGCACACGCCTTTAATCTCAGCACTCAGGAGGCAGCGGCAGGAGGATGTCTTTGAGTTCAAGATGAGCCTGTTCTATAGAGCAAGCTCCAGGCCAGCTGGGACTAAAGGGAGACCTTGTCTCAAAAATACTAAAAAAAAAGTTAATATGAATATTAAGAGACAGTGTATAGCATTGAAAATTGTAAGAATATTTTACCATTGAAAATAATACTTTATATTGTAGGATAAAATGGGAGAAACAAAAACTTTACACCAGGTAGGTAACAATATTCATTATTTCATCAATTATGATAAATGTTTATGTGGCTGAAAATAACTAAATATTGATCTATCATGTGACCCATCTTTTCTACTCCTGGGTAGGTGAAGGAATTTATATAATCAGAAAATAGAGATACCTGACTATCCATTTTTATCATGGCACTATTCAGAATAAAAGTTATGACATCAAACTAGATGTTCATCAACAAAGGTATAAACTAAGAAAATGCTATGTACATCCACAGTGGAGTATTACTCAGGCACAAAGTAGATTAGATTACATGACTTGAACAAAAAAAATAGTAGAACTAAGATTATGAGGTGAAGAGAAATGAGAAATATTTCAAATGACAAATGCTGCATGTTTTCTTCTATGTCTCAATTCAAGACCTTAATAAATGATATTGGGAGTAGAAGACTCTTATTTGTGAAAGTGGTACAAGAAATAAAAAAAACTAAAAAAAAAAAAAGAAAGTGACAAAGATCAGTAGAAGGGGGAAGAATATAAAGTATCAGATACTGTGCTAGTAATTTTTGTCTACTTCAATGTGTCCCATATCCCCCAGAAAAAATGTAGCCCTGGGTATACATGCTAGGGATTATTTTGATTACTTATTTGAAATGGGAAGAACAACTCATTGCAGATGGCCCCAGAGAAGGCTGAGATACCAAAATTTATAAATGGAGGAAGGAAACAGAATAATAATATAGCCTTCAGGCCTCTGGGTTACTTATGTTGAAGCAATGTGATCAGCTGCTTCTAGCCCATTTCTCCTTTTCTTCCCCAACAGTATAGAAAAATTTGGGATTGTGAACCAGAATAAATACTTTCAGTCATATATTTGCTTTGGCCAGGATATGTTATCACAGTACAACAGTGGGAAAAAAATAAAAGAGAAGTAACTTTGATTAAACTATGGATATGGCTGAAATGTGGTGAAATTTGTTTTTCCAATTATATTAATTAAAATGTAGTATAATTTATAGGCAGCTCTTCTTATAGTCATTTTTATTTCTACTTCTGTTGCTGCAACTTCTTCCAAGAGAAATATGTGCACACAGCACCCCACCTCTGACTTCATGGTCCCAAAGGCAAAACAAGGAAAGACTCCCCAAACCAGAGTTTAGAAGATTTTAGTGAGTTTTATTAAGCTTACTTACAGATCAAATGGATGACACTTTCACTTACAGGACTGTTGGTACTCTCCCTCCCTCATGTTCATCCTGGTGTCCAAAAAAGAACCCCTTTGAAGTCTTCAAAGATGGCAATTGTGGGAAAAACCTGACCCTGGCATTCTCTGCTTATATGCCCTTATCCCACCTCACCCCCCATCCCCACTCCATTATACAGGCAAGGTGAGCTGGCTTGTTTGGAAGGGTACCAGGCTCACTGCTCAGGACAATTGTCAAATTTATAATCTTGCTGCAGGCATTTGATGTCCAAAATCAGTCCTTTCAGTGCACCATACACACCACAACCCACCCCTTCCTCCGTCCATTAAATTCTTTCCACCTGCCTCTTCCACAAGAGTTCCTGGGCCTTGGAGGAGGTCAATGAGGTAGAATGGTTTTCCATTGTGGTGAGACATCACGCTATCAGGTCTTGTCATCATCTGTTTGTAGTGGACTGTTCCAGAGGTATTTTTTTCCATTAATAGAAAAAAAATGAAAGAAGCATGAAGAACTGTGGGGATTCCTTTTGGCAGAAGCACTTAGGAAGTCAGCTGGCAACCCCCAGCCTTTAGGTTGGAGTCCTGCTGATTTCCTGCTTGCTTTTAGAATCTGCCTGGTGCCACTGTCTTTAATGCTTTGGGCAAAACATTGTCACATTCCTGTAGTGAACTGGAGTATATGGTGTAAATTCCTGTATGCCCCAGCCCCAGTCACACCTCACAAGGTCCAGTATAAATACCCTGATTGTAAAAGTAAAGATGAATTATTCCCACCATGGAATTTCTCCTGGCCTTGTTCTGGAGTCTGTCCTTTCTTTGTCCTTCCTTTTCCCCCTCTCTTCTGACTTCCCAGTACCTTCTCCCTCCCCCTCCCTTCCAGGGCTAAAACCTGGATTAGCTGACAGGCTGGCTTGAGCAAATCCAGGGAATTTGCACTCTGTGGGCTCTGGTCAAAGGGGGGAAGAACATCGAAAGGCTACAAAGAAGTAAATGACCAACCATTATAGCAGTCCAACCTATGAGCACAAATACAAGTGCTAGGATGGTAATTTAGCAGGAGCATCACGGCCCTCTAACAAAATAATTGCATTGCCTATGATACTGGAGCTTATAATTTATGCTACAATTAGGGATCAACCTGGATTTAAGTATCAGATGTGTGTTCCTCTCTTAGGAGTGGGCCTGAAATCCAATTGGGAAATTTGCTGGTTGTACCTATACAAGGCAGTATTGCTCCAGCATTAACATCTTGTTTGGCATGTGATAGTGCAGTACCCAGGGTCTTTAGCAGAACTTTTTGGAACATTTTCCTCTAGAGATCTTCATACCATTCTCCAATGCTATGGTGGCCAGCTGTCCAGTGGCAGCGAGTTTTAGTTTTGTTCAATCTAGATCTGTCTTTCCTGCACTCTCATAATGCCACATCTTCAAACATAGGGTCTTACCATCTGCATTCTGTGTGCAAACAACATATTTGGCAATAGTCTTCATTGTTTTGGGGACCCCTGAGACCTCCGTGGCCAACAGCTCATGACAAAGTGGCAACACAGTACTGGTACCTAAATCTTTAACAATTTACAAATTTGAGGAGCTTTTTTAAATTTTTTTACAGTTATAAGATATTTGTTCTCTCTTTCGCACCTACAGGTAAAGGCCATTGTAGACTTTTCTCAACCATCTTTCTGGATATCACATATGTCTTACCCAACCATAAAGCTCTGATGAATTTCATGGTTATATCTGGCCCTGGTAACCCTTTATTTCTTCGTGCATAGTTGACATGTGTAAAACACTCAGATATTAACGTTGTATATCAAATCAAACATAAACAAGTTGTAACACAGCATGGGAAATTTTTATCCATTTTTACCAATTGTTTTCTCAAAAGGTCAATGTTGGGTAAAATAACATGAATAAAAGACATTAATTAATTAATTAATTAATTAATTAATTAATTAATTAATTAATTTCTTCCGTATCTGTAGTCATTTTCTTGAAGCCATTTGGTAACCTGGGGTTTTTACATGCAGCGTCCCTGCATTTCTTTATATTTGATAGATTCAGCTGCCTAGCCCTTGGGCCAAGGATTAATAGGTCTTCTGCTATCTCTGCTTTACTTGTTGATTCCCTGGATCAGGCAATTCCTGGGCCTGACACCTGGCTATTGCCAAAACTTGTCTTTTTATTGACCTCATCTGGCTGCTGGGGAAGGCCTCAGCTTGGTAAAGTGCCTCCACACCTAGCATAACTTTTCTCAGCAGAGAAAGGTAACATATTTAATCTGGTTGGGTAACTTTACAGGCCTGGGAAAATTTTTGTCTTCTGTATGTCTTTAGTGAATTGTTCTTCACCCTTTACAGCCTTCTAGAGGCTCTTTAGCGTAGTAGAATTTGGCTTTTTCTTTATTTTTTTTCCTTTAGGTATTGAGCTTGTCAAAAATCTGGCCAGATTTGCTTTTGAATAACTCAAGCAGATTTCAGTTTATGATTCATCTTTTTTTATATAAAACTTTTAGGCTGTTCTATTCTTTTCCAGACATACTTTACATGCTGCTTTAAGTCGCTTAGATCTGACAGTCTCTTACTTTATAAAAAATCTGTACCATCAAGGGACTCCTCACAGCCATACCAATCCTGGGGTTCTTGTTCAGTAAAGTTTTTTTTTTTTATTAAATCTCTGGAAAACATAGTCCTATCTGGTCCAGGGAACTGGGCACTATATACTGCTTTCCTCATACCTAGTTTTCTCAGTAGTGCCTGATCCTCTTCTATCATCCTACAGCCCTTGGTATAAACTGGAACCTTCACCAGGGATGACCAAGCATCTCCAATGCATTTCTCAAGTCAGTACTTCAGAGACTGATTTATCCTGTGCTGCCTCAGCTCATGCAGCCATGCTCCATTGAGGGATCGGTGGTCATATTACTCTGTTTTTCTGTTTCTGCAGCACTTAAAATAATTTCATCTTCCCCCGTGTCCCATAGCCTCATATGCCAGTTGGCTAGGAGCTCCTTCACTGCATGTTTGAACATGATCCTTAGTTCCAACATCTCTAGTGCTGAGCGTTCTGTGATTTCCTTTGTTTCCTGCACTTACCATTGTTAAGACCTCCATCAGCATTTTGAAATATGGATTTTTCACCTTTCTTTGTATTAAATGTTGAACCTGAGGGGCATCTTGTGTTTTTATCTAGGTCATTCCCTTCCTCATCACTATCTTCCTTCAACCATGGGTTCCAGGTTTAGGGGGCCCAGTATGAGCCTTGTGTCACTGATCTAATCTGGGATTTCTTTCCATTCTGGCATCCTAGCTGTAAAATCAATAAACAAACTAAACAAAACAGAAAGCTAACACTTCTAACTCTTTCTCTTTTATGCAGTTTACAAGCAAGTGCAGAGAGCAATATGGAGGAAGCCCGACTCTTATTCTTTTCTTGCTGTAATTTCTCCATTAAATCTTCAGTCTCCATGTAGGTTGCCACTTCTATCTGGCATAGCTCACTAATTACACAAAGCAAGGGCCAGGCTGCCAGGCTGCCTCAGCCACCACTAGCTATACTGTCTGTCCTTGATTCACTATTCTTAGGACTTGCAAAAGTTTTTCTATACTGTTTGCTATTTCAAAATATCTGCTTATTCACATGGGTGACCTCATCACACAAGTAGACATGCCACTCTATACCGCCTAGACGTTAATTGCCAGTCCCAGCTTCCCCACATCAACATTATCCACCTACGTAGCTTCACCTTACTTACACATCTTAAATTTCACTGTACAATCCATACTGCCACTATTTCTCCTGCCTGACAGCCCAACATGCCAAAATTTCCTCTCTCCTCTCACCTAGCATTCCTGCAGTAACCAGGGTCTTTCCCCATAACAGAGGAAATTCCATTGTTCTTTCCAAATTCATCCTCAGTTCTGTCTATCCTGGCAGACTAGACCAATTTGTTGCTGAAATTCCTTCCATGAGAAATGGGTGCACTCATGACCTGCCTCACGCACCCGTGATCCCAAAGTCAAAACGAGAACAGACTCTCCCCAAACCATAGCTTAGGACATTCTAGCAAGTTCTACGGTCTTGCAAACAGAGAAAATGTATGACAGAGTCACTTACAGGATTGTTGACACTGTCCTCCCCTCATGTTCATCCCAGGGTCTCACCAAATTTCCCTGTGACCTCCACACAAGATGGCAGTAGTGCGAGAGACCACCCCTGGCATTCTCTGTTTATATGCTTTTAGATACTTCTCCTTATACAGCCAAGGTGAGCTGGCTGATTGGGAGCAGTACTGGGGTCCCTGATTCCTCTGTTCTCTTCAAGATCAAAGTCAAATTTATAATCATGGGCAGGCATTTGATCTCCAAGGTCAGTCCTTCTTTCTGAGGATAGTCCACATCACAATTTCATTACTATATATTATTTGTACAAATGTATTGCAAATTAATTATTTTAATTGATTTACATGATTATGAACATTCAGATTATTTTAAAACAGATATATTCATATAATAAGTTTTTGAGAAAATGTGTATTCTTGTCTTGAAATAGAAAATGTACATGTATTTTCACTATTTGTTATACAAATTAGTGAAAATTCACTCTATATCTGGGATTTTATATTAAACACTTCAATATATAAAAGCCCTAGGTGGTTCATATTTTTATTACATTTCATAATGGTTGCTTATGTTCACATGATTATTAAGCTTCTTTAAATTTTGTCATTATAATAGGGGTTTGCCACATCATCTTACTTTTTGAATTTTTTTTTTAATTTATTTTATTTTTGTATGTATATGAATGTACTGTCTGCATGTAGGTTTGTGCACCCGTGTCGTGCAATGCCACGGAGGTCAGAAGAGGGCGTCAGATTCCCCTGGAACTGGAGTTAAAAACGGTTCTCAGCCATCATGTGGGTGCTGGGGGTAGAACCTGGGTCTTCTATAAGAGCAGTAGGCGCTCTTAACCGCTAGGCCATCTCTCCAGCCCAATCTTACAGTTTTTAAAATTGTGTGTACATGTTTTCAGAACTGACCATTTAAGATGAGATAAATTATAGGGGAGCTGAATGTGGAGAAAACTGTTTCTCCCTATCTCAACAGCCATTGAATCCCTTCATTTAATGATTCCTTCATTTAATGGTGGGGCTTTGAGAAATTTGCCTTGTCCACAATGGCATGTCAACTCTTGTTGTGATTAGACAGGTCTTGTTTAGGCAAATTAATTGTTGTGATTTCACAGGTACAGCTCCCTTATTATATGTAGAAGACACTACCTAGCAGGAGACAACCTATTCTTCAGTCCCCTACAAATATTTCTGCCTCTTCTAGGATGTTAACTGAGCCTTAGGTGTAACACTTATATTGTACATGTGCCAACTAAATTTGGCTCCCTGCAGTCACTTATTCTTTGCATTTTTATTTACTGTGGATCTATATAAATCTCCAACTGTTTCAAGAAGAAGTTTCTTTGAAAAGGGCGTAGAGATTCAGACTTACTGCTTTAAAGATTAATAATTAGAACATAGATAGAGTTCATATTAATCTAGGAAAATAGCATTAGTATGTTCTTCTCCGGGATCTATGATCTCTCCAGACATGGGGAGATGGCTATATTTACAAATTCATGGTGATATATTACTAAGTCATATAAGGATAGACATATTTTTTAATATATTGGTAACAATTGTGTGACTTTTATTTACATTGATACTGATTCTTATTTTCTCTTTTTTAGATATTTTATTGAAACTTTGTGCAATTCATACATCACTTCTCAGTTCAATCCAGTCTCATTTCTCCCTCCATGGCCTCCACCTCTCCTGAATTCATGCAGTCTGCCACACACGTCCTGCATCCCCCGCTGAGTCTTTACAAAGTTTTTCAAAGTCGCCTGGCGTGGTGGCACATGCCATTAATCCTAGCACTTGGGAGACAGAGGCAGGTGGATCTCTGTGATTTCAAGATCAGCCTGGTCTACAGAGCGAGCTCCAATACAGCTGGGACTAAAGCGAGACCCTGTCTCAAAAAAAATAGTTTTTCAAAGCAAAAGATTAGTTTTTGGAGGAAGAACTTTACTGCTTCAGTCCGTTCCCTGTCCTAGTTCTTTTGTGGTTGTTGTTTCCTAAAATCTGTATTGTTTCAACATATAGTCACACCTATACTAAAATCATGTCATCTGAAAATCAACTGTATGCTATTTCCAAAATGTTTTAGGGTTTCACATTTTTCACTTTTAGTTTTATATTACTCTAAAATATACCTTCAGGCGTAGACCAAAATTACAAAGTCTGAAAATACGTGGTAGGTTAATTCTAGAGCAGGTTAAGGTATTCAAATTCTAAGATCACAGTTGCTTTTAGATACAGAGAAATGTAGCTTTAACCTTACTCAGTTTGCCTAAGTGGGTACTTAGTGCTCACATCCACAAATGAGGGATATTATTCCCCGTTTGTTTTTCTGTGACAGTGTTACTCCATTTAGCATAATATCATCTAATTCCATCCAATTATCCGCAAAGTTCATAATGCCATGTTTCTCTAGTGATGCATAGAAATCCATTGGGTAGATGCACCACATGTTTGGGTGTTGGGAACCAAACTCCAGTCCACTGCAAAAGCAGTACTTGCTCTTAAACACTGAGCAATCTTTCCATACAGTCTTGAAATATTTTTTTCTTAATTTTATTGAGTTTCTGTACATTTCATACAACGTTTCTTACTCAAATTTAGACCTCTTCCCCCATCCATAACCCCCTCACCAGAATTCATGCATTGTGCCATGCATCTTTTTCTCAGTATTTTTTAACATTTTTTGATACAGAAGTTTACAGCTTCGGTAGCTCTTTGAATGAGTCTTTTTGTCAATGTTGATCCCTTTAATTTTCTATTATTCCAAAATATGCATATATATCTATATTCCAAACGTATACAAAAATCACAAACTCTGAATACAAACTCTAGGTTAATTTGAAAACAAGTTTAGAGTGGAACTATTCACCAGTGACCCATCTGCCAAAGATTCAACATCTAGAAGTCATTTTTTTATGTTTATATATTCACACTTTTTCTTTTAATTTTATATTACTTTAAAATATGAATATATACCTTCTGCCCATAAACATTAATTACCCTGTCTGAAACTAAGTGGTAAGTTAATTCTAGGGCTAATTAAAATATTCTCTTTATAACATCACTGTTGCTTTCAGATAGGAAGAAATATAACAATAATATTGCTCACATTTTTTTTTCAATTGGGAGATTTGGTACCAGAACACACAAATGAGAGAAACCTTTCCCTGTGTGTTTAGTTTAGATTGTTTTTTTTTGGGGGGGGGGGTATCTGCGTTACTTCACTTAGCATAATGGCTTCTAGTTCCATGCATTTAACAGCAAATCTCATGATGTTATCTTTCTTTATCACTGCATAGAACACCATTGTGTAGATGTACCACATTTTTGTTATCCAGTTGTCACTGAACAGCATTTGGGTTGGGTCCAACTATTAACTATTGTGAAAATAGCTGCATAAAACATAGATGTGCATGTACCTTTGCAGTAGGATGAATATTGTGGGTATATACCCAGGAGTTTTATGGCTTGATCAGATGGTAGGCTTATTTTTGAATCTTTTAAGGGTTCTCCACACTGTTTTCCACAGTAGTGGTAAGAGTTTACATGCTCACCAGCAGTGGATGAGTGTTCCCCTTTCCTCAGAACCTCTACAGCATTTGGTGTCTTTTGTTTGCTTGATCTTAGCCAGTCTTATCAGAGTGAAATGATATCTTAGTGGTTTTTATTTGCATTTCCGTAATTATTAACGAAGTTGAACAATTTTTAAGATGTTTCTAAGCCATCTTTACTTCCTCATTGGTGAAGTCTCTGTTCAGCACTTTATTCCATCTTTTGAGTGAGTCATTTTTTATCTTTTATACTTCTTTGTTTTTGGAGTAGTTTATATATTATAGATGTTAATGCTCTGTCACTTGTATCACTGGTGAAGATTTCCTCCCACTCTGTAGGTTTTCTCTTCACTTCTTTGATTGTTTCTTTTGCTGTGTAGAAGCTGTTGAGTTTGATGAGGTCCCACTTTTCTGCTGTTGACCTTATTTCCTCTGTAGCAGCTATTTCATTTAGAAAGTATTTTCCCACTCCTATGACTCATGGGTTGCTACCAACTGTTTCTTCTATCACTTTCAGAGTTTCAGGTTTCACATTGATGTCTTTGATCCATTTGGAGTTGATTTTTTTACAGAGTGAGAGGTAGGGGTTTAATTTTTTTCTTCTAAATATGGTGATCTAGGTTTGCCAGCACCATTTACTGAAGATGCTGTCTTTCCTCCAATGTGCTTTTTTGGCCCCTTTACCAAATATGAGGAGGCTGAAATCATATGAGCTCAAATTTGAATCTTCAATTTTTTTTCCATTAGTCAATGGTTTGTTTTTGTTCCAGTACAAGGCTGTCATTATGACTATAGACCTGAAGTGTACCTTGAAGTCTGGTAAGGTGATCCCCCCCTTTATTGCATTTTTCACTCAGGGTTGATTTAGCTATTCAGGGACTTTTGATTTTGCATATAAATTTAAGGATTATTTCCAAGTCTGTGAAGAAACTCATGGGGATTATAATTGGGATAGCATTGAATATATTAATTTTGGTATAATGGACATTTTCACTATATTAAATTTTCAAATACATGAGGATGGGAGGATTTTCCATCCTTTGATGTTGTCCTCAATATCCTTCTTCAGGGGTTTAAAACTTTTGTTGTAGAGATCTTTGTTGTCTTTGGTTAGGTTTCTATCCTTTTTTTTTTTTAGGCTATTTTGAGTGGGAAAATCTCCATATATTCTTTCTCCATTTGCTTGTTATTAATGTAAAGAAAGGTTACTGATTTTTCTAGGTTAATTTTGTATCCTTTACTGAAACTCTTCTTTCTAGGATTTTTCTGGTGGAGATTTTAGCATCCTTCAGGTAAACTATTGTATCATCTGCAAAAAGGGATAGTTCGACTGCTTCTTTCCCGAGTAGTACTCTTTGATTTCCCTTTCTTGCCTTATTGCTATAGCAAATGTTTCAAGCATTATATTTAAGAGGACTGATGATGGGGGAAACCTTGCCAGGTTCCTTCATTTAAGGGGAATCGTTCTAATTTTTCCCCATTTCAGATAATGTTGGCTGAGGGTTCGTTGTGTAGGGCTTTGATTATATTTAGGAATGTTCTGCTCAGTCCAATTCCCTCTAGAACTTTTTATTGGCATTTTTGAGACAGGGTCTCCCTTTAGTCCCAGCTAGCCTGGAGCTCACACTGTAGACCTGGCTGGCCTTGAACTCATAGAGATCCACCTGCATCTGCCTCCAAAGTGCAAGGATTAAAGTTGTGTGCCACCACCACCAGCCTCTCTCTAGAACTTTAAATATGGAGTGATGCTGGATCTTGTCAAAGGCTTTTTCTGCATCAATTGAGATAATTGTGTGATTTTTGCCTTTCAGTTCATTTATGCGTTTCACGATATTTATCGATTATATATGTTGAATCATCCCTCCATCTCTGGTATGAATCCAACTAAATCATGATGGATGATCTTTTTGATGTGGGTCTGTATGCGATTTTCAAGTGTTTTGTTGAGAATTTTTGCGTCTGTGTTCCTTAATGAGATGGGACTATAGTTACCTCTTTTGGTTTTGTCTTTGCCTGGTTTTGGTATTAGAGTGATGCTGGCTTCGTAGAAGGAGTTTGGGATACTTCCCTCTGTTAATACCCTTCTGAAACGTTGAGTAGTAAAGGTTGTAAGACCTCTTTAAATGTTTTGTAGAATTGTGCTGTGAAACCATCTGGGCCTAGGCATTTTTTAGTTGGGAGGTTTTTTATATGTCTTCAATTTCCTCAGATGTTATGAGTCTGTTTAAACTGTCAGCCCCTTCTTGGGTAAGCTTTGTTGGTACTCAGGATTTCAGATATTCATCAATTTCTCCTAGGTTTTCAAATTTAGTAGAGTATAGATTTGTGAAGTATTTTTCTATTATTTTCTGGATCTTTTCATTATCTGTTCTGAAGTTTCAATTTTGTCATGAATTCTATTAAAATGGAGTTGCTCTTTCTTTCTTTTGGTTAACTGGACTCGAGGCCTTTCTATCTTGTTTATCTTTTCAAAGAAACAGCTTTTGGATTCATTGGTTTTTCTATTGTTTTCTTTGTTTCTATTTTATTGATTTCTGTTATTTCTTCCTGTTGGGTTTAGCATCCATTTGTTGTTGTCTCTCAAGTGGTTTTAGATGCAGTGTTAGATAACTTATTTGTTCCCCTTCTTGGTTTTTAATGTGGACACTTAGGGCTAAAAATTTCCCTCTTAGGACTGCTTTTAAAGTATCCCACAAGTTTCATTGTGTTGTATTGAAATTTTTACTTATTTCCATGAATAATTTCATTTCACTATTTATTTCTTTCGTGATCCATTCATTATTCAGGATTGTGTTGTTTAGTCTCCATGTGTTGTTGTAGTTATTCAAACTTCTTCTGGTGTTAATATTGAGCTTTATTGTACTGTGGTTTCTTAGAATACATGAGATTATTTCAATCCTTTTATTTTCATAGTCTTCACTTGAGCATTTTAGATGTTCCAAACCTGCAGGTCTGATATTCTATTTTCTGCTTCATACATTCTGATCCTGAAGCATTCTCCCATCCTTTCCTGTTGATTGGATGAATGTTCCATTTTTCTTTTAATTTATTCCTGTTATTTCTTTAGTATTACCATTTCGTTTTGGAGCTTTTCATTCTCTACTTGTAGCTACTTGCTTTGCTGGTATCCTTATTTTTTTTTCCATTTCAGCCTGGGATCTTTTCAGTGTTTCCATTTCTTTCCAGAGTTTGTCTTTCTCTCCCTATCTAGATCTTTTCAGACATTGTGTTTCTCTTCCTCNAATTTGTGATTCTCTTCCTCTAGTTATGTTCAGAGTTTGTCATTCTCTCCCTCCACTTCTTTCCTGTGTTTATCTTTCATTCTTTTTTCTTAATTTTTTATTGATGTTTTGTGTATTTCATATATGATTTCTCAATTAACTTCAGGCATATTCCCCTTTACCTTCCCCCCACCCCAACAAATCCCACCCCACCCCAGACCATGCAGTCTACTATAACTGTCTTGTATCTTTCTCTTAGTCATTTTTTATGCTTAGGAATTCACATTTTCCTCCATTAATTTTATATTACTCTAAAATACGGATACATAGTCTTCACCCATATACAGTAATTACAGAGTCTGAGAATAATTGGTGGGTGGATTCTAGAGCTCATTGACAGATTCA
Organism: Rhizomys pruinosus; assembly: GCA_009823505.1. Taxonomy (NCBI): domain Eukaryota; kingdom Metazoa; phylum Chordata; class Mammalia; order Rodentia; family Spalacidae; genus Rhizomys; species Rhizomys pruinosus. The sequence goes on from VZQC01006713.1 coordinate 501,848, forward strand.
CATTATACCAACATAGTTGCTTTCAGATAGACAAAAATATAGCAATAATGTCATTCAGCTTGCCTTTCATCTGGGGGATGTGATACTAGCATCCACAAATGAGGGAACTCATTCTCTGTTTATCTTTCTGGGACTGTATTACTTCACTCAGTATGATGGCTTCGAACTCCTTCCATTTACCTGCAAATTTCATAATGCCATCTTTCTTTTCTACTGAATAGTATTCCATTGTGTAGATGTACCACATTTTTCTCATCCACTAGTCCATTGAGGGGCATTTGGGTTGGTTCCAGCACTTTGGTATTGTGAAGAAAGCTGCAATAAACATGGGTGTGCATGTATCTTTGCAGTAGGATGAGTCTTTGTTTTATATACCCAGGAGTGGTATGACTGGGTCAGGTGGTAGGCTCATTCCAAGTCTTTTAAGGGTTCTCCACACTGCTTTCTATAGTGGTTGTACAAGTTTGCATTCCCACCAGCAGTGGATGATTGTTCCCTTTTCCCCAAAACCTCTCCAACATCTGTTATCTTTTGTTTTCTTGACCTTAGCTAGTCGTATTGAAGTTAGATGATATCTGAGAGTGGTTTCAATTTGCATTTCCTTAAATATTAATGATGTTGAACACTTTTTAAGATGTTTCTCAGCCATCGTTAGATCCTTACTGCTGAAGTCTCTGTTCAGTTCTTTACTCCATCTTTTGAGTAAGTCATTTGTCTTTTTACTTCTTTGTTTTTTGAGTAGTTTATATATTCTCGATGTCAATGCTCTGTCAGATGTATCACTGATAAAGATTTCCTCCCACTTTGTAGGTTTTCTCTTCACCTCCTTGATTGTTTCTTTCGCTGTACAGAAGCTTTTGAGTTTTATGAGGTCCCATTTGTTGATTATTCTAAGTCTTCCTGGGTTTTTCACTTTCTCCCCTTAGTTCTCTGATTTGTTCCTTAAGTTCTTTGTTGCTTTGAATATGTCTACAGTTGTTCTTCTAAGGTCAGTGTCTAGGTTTCCTTCCAGGGAGATCCCATTGTAACAATCTTCTGTCAATCTGGTAGAATTCAGTATGGAATTATTATGAGCTTTTCTCATATTATTTTTTGTTGTTTCCTTTGCATGTGGATTTGGTCTTTTCTTTGTTTGATTATTTGTTTGTTTGTATTTGGGGATTCTGGTGCCTCAACATTGGTTGTGCAGAGTAGAGTCAATAACACTATATCTCCTAGATATTTGACACTCCAGTACCACCAGCTTGGGGGTGGTTGCTCCTTTTGCCTGCACATTGGTACCCTGTTGACCTGCTGCACCCCTGTGACCCTGTTTTGGTGCACCCATGCCTTGGTGCCCCCTGGAACCCTGGCTGGGAGGTTCTGGGGGGCAGGTGTCGGGTCCCCAAGCCTCAAGGCAGTTCTGCCTTACAATTGTTCTGCTGAGTACAAGCTGGTGCTCTCTCTAACAGGAAAAGGGAGGTTCCAGGGCATGTGTTGGGCCCCAAGCTTCAAGGCAGGTCTGCCTTACTGGCCTTATACTTAGTACACCAGCATTCTCTAGAACCCGAGCTGGGAGGTTCTGGGAGCAGGTGTAGGGTCTCCAAGTCTCAAGGCTGTTCCACCTTACTGGCCCAGCCCTGAGTCCATGCTACTGCTCTCTGGAACCAAATCTGGGAGGTTCCTTGGGCAAGCGTAGAGCCCCCAAGCCTCAAGGTAGTTCCACCTTTCCTGACCTGTGCTGAGTCCAAGCTGGCTTTCTCTAGAACCCCCCATCTTGAAATATTTTGATGTTATTGAGTTTTCCCTTTCCACCATATGTGTCCTTGTAATTGAGCTCAGGTTACGAGGCATGGATACAAAGTATATTCCCATTGATCCATCTCACCAGCCTTATATGAAATTGTTTTTTACCTTATCACTAAAAGTAACCTAATTTTCTCTATTCATGTTGGGCCCCACAGGTTCTCCAAAAGTATGGCCTGTTGGAAATCTGTAAGCCTGGCTACAGTCTCACTGACTGTCCTCCACCTACCAAATAACTTCAGCAAAATAGTTATGTAAACCACTGTATCTACAATGACCACTATGACCACAAAATGAAAAGGGGAAGGAGAAAAAGGGGAGTTCTGATAGGCTCAGAGGTACTTCCCTACTCCTGGACAGCTCGTGATCAGTACCTTTTTCCCATTAAAATATATGGGATAATCATTACATACAGCGTGCGTGCTACCTGGCCCTTTGAAACAATTGGCTGCCCACTTGGGATCATGGAAACCCCTTTGTGGTTTTTGCCTTCATAAACCGCTGTGTTGCCCACAATAAACAAGACCTTTTTTGACTTGGCTCCCTGCTGCGTCTGATTGTTTCCTGGGACAGGGAGGCTAGGGAAACAGGTGAGCGGACCCACCTGACCCTCTTCAATCCAGCCAGTCCCGCGGGCCCAGGTTGGCTAAGACCCCTGGTATGACCCCTGCACTTTGGCACCCAACATGGGGTTTGAAACCACTGCCAAAGGACCCCACACTGATCAAGGCAATCCGACGTCCGGGACAGGTGAGACCTGGGGATGGGTAACGCAACTTCAGCTAAGAAAGAGCCGACCCATGGGGCTGGAGAGATGGCCTATTGGTTAAGAGCACCGACTGCTCTTGAAGAGGACCCGGTTTCTATCCCCAGCACCCACATGGCAGCTGAAAACCATCTTTAACTCCAGTTTCAAGGGGGTCTGATGCCCTCTTCTGACCTCTGCGGAATTGCGTGACATGGGTGCACAGACCTACATACAGACAGTACATTCATACACATATGAAAATAAATAAAAATAAAAAAAAAGAAAGAGCTGGCCCTAAAGGCTTTGCGCCTTATGCTGCAGTCTTGTGGGCTTGAACTAACTGAAACCAATGCCCTTAATACTTGGGAGACAATCATTTCCCTAGCCCCCTGGGTTACAGGGGCAAACCTCTTTTCATGACACACTTGGGCTAGAATGGAGAAACTGGCTAGAGAGAGAGAGAGACATTTTGGAATTGATCCCCCCTTAGGCTTCTACCCTACTATTATAGCTTTGAAAGATTCTGTCCATCCTGAGTCTCTCGCTATCCCAAGAGGGGGAGGCAGCAAACTCTGAAGTGGAGGGAGAAAAGGAATGGGATAAATTTGTTGAAAAGAGAAAAGCTTTGGGGGATCCGGGTGCAGAGAGACCATACCCATACAAGCAGACCAAGGGACTCAGCACTAAGGGACCCTATATGGCCCCTCGGAGGGCGGAACTCCGAGCCGAGGCACCTCATGCCATGCTGAGTCCACAGGCTCTGTCCCAGCCTAATGAGCCTCCGTTTTGTGCCTTCTCAGTAAACCTTGAGCCACGGGGAAACCAGCCCCTAGTTTGGTATCTCTGTGAGGCTAAAAATCTTAAGGAACTTAAAAAAGCGGTGGCCAAAGATGGCCCCAATTCACCCTGGGCATTGACGCTGCTCCAGGACATTGCATACTACCCGTGTGTTACCAGAGACTGGCTAGACCTGTCAAGGGAGGTGCTCCCCAGCCCACTATTTATAAAATGGTCAGCTTTGTTCTGGGAGGCATGCCGTCTACAGGGGGGAGGTAAATGCTCAGGCAACCCCCCCCATCTCTGTCACCTTTGGAATGCTAGCTGGCACAGGGGACGGGTTTACCACCGGGACCCAGCAGGCAGCATTGCCGGCCCCCTACAAGGACTAGATCCGACAGTGCAGGATGGATGCATGGACCAAGCTTAACACTGGGCCGTCAGAGAGCCCTCTGGCAGGTATGAGACAAAAGGCACATGGAAACCTTAACAAATTTATCGACAGAGTTGAAAAGAGCATGCAGTGCAAACTCCCCCCTGGGGATCTCCTAGACCAGTTTGTCTGGATGACTATATGGGAGGGGATGAACGGGGAACACCATCTAGCTTGTGCAAGACTAAAGGACAGATCTATGAGCACATGAACCATTGCAACCCAAGACATAGGAACCCAAAGCCATAAAGTGCAGGCCTTCACACAGGACATTCAAGCTCCATCATCACAAGGAAGTCACGGTCCCCCAAGTGGAATGGGAACTCCTATAAGAGCTCATTGGACAGTACCACTCTATGAAGAATTGTGCCCCCAAATGTCTATATTCATTGGAGGCATTAAGTTTCAATGCCTCATTGACACAGGGACTGATAGGACCTTTCTGAGAAAGGAGGAAGTCCCAGCAACATGGCCTTTGGTTCCTGGCCCATTGGTCCGGGGGGTGGGGGGAACCTCCCACACCAAGGAAACCTCCACCCTCATGAAATGGATGGGTTCGGATGGGGACCAGGGAAAAATTAGGCCATTGGTAGCCCAAGGCCTCACAGCTAATTTATTAGGACAGGATTTATTGGGACAAATGGATGCAGTGTTAAACACTGATCATAAACTTTTCTTTGAAGATCCCTTAATCGACCCCCTTCGTGACAACACCCAGAAGCAAGGACAAGTAAAAATTTACCTCCAATTGTACAGGACACTGCTCCCCGGGTTCCTCCCAACTATGGAAACAGGGAAAACCCATCTGGGTGGAGCAGTGGCCACTAACACAACAAAAACTTGAGGCCCTACACCAGTTAATGGATGAACAATTAAAACTCGGGCACATATGCCCCACTATGAGTCCCTGAAATACACCTATCTTTGTCATTTGCAAGGCTTCAGGAGAATGGCGCATGCTCCAAGATTTGAGGAAGGTAAATGATAGAATGGAATTGGTTGGGACCACTTTGTGAGGCATGCCCTGGATTCCCACGATTCCTACAGACTTCTCTATAGCTTTAACTGATCTTAAAGATTGTTTTCTTTCCATTCCCCTGCACCCTGAGGATTGCGCTAAATTCGCTTTCTCAGTGCCATCTCACAAATACTCCCAGCCAGACCACCGATATGAATGGGTGGTACTGCCACAGGGAATGGCCAATAGCCCAGCATTTTGTCAGCAATATCTTACCATCCTCCTGGCCCCCATGCTGTCACAAGGGAACTACTTAGTGTACCTCCACATGGATGATATGATCATTGGCCACCGGGACCCACATAAGCTGCCAGGGTTCCTGACGACAATATCACATACAACAATTAAAGGAGGATTCACGGTGGCACCTGAGAAAATTCAATGAGTTCCTCCCTTCAAGGTGCTGGGTACCCATCTTTCTCTTTCTCAAGTTAGTCCCATAAAACCTAATATAAAAATACATAACCAGCTTACCCTAACACAACTCCAAAGCTTACTTGGCCATATCAATTGGCTCCGACCCTGGGTAGCCATACCCACAGAAATTTTAGATCCATTATTTACCCTATTAAGAGACAAGAGTCCTCAGGAGGAAATCTCTCTCACCCCAGAACACCAAACAATTCTTGAGACTTTACAAAATGCTTTACATCACTGTTCTCTGAGAAGGTATTCTGTGGTGCCCTCTGTCCCTTTGGGTCCTTAGAGGAAAGAGCCTGGCTATAGCAATCATCACCCAGGAGGGGGCCCCTTTGGAATGGATACTGTATTAGTCACTTTTCTGTTGCTGTGATAAAACACCATGACCAAAGGAACTTATAAAAGGAAGAGTTTATTTGAGCTTACAATTGACAGTTCCAGGGAATTAGACTCCATTGTGGTGGGCATGGCAGCTGGAGCTGGAGCAGGAAGCCAAGGGTCACATCACACAATGTGCACAGGAAGCAGAGAGAGAGACTGGCGACCATGAGGCTTGTTAAACTCACTAAGCCTGCCCCTAATAATGTACTTCCTCTAGCATGGCCACACCTACAACCTCCAAAAACAGTGCCACCAACAGGAGACAATTGTCTGAATACTTACAGCCTATAGGGGACACTCATTCAAACAACCACATTCCACTCCCTGCCCTCCACAGGCTCCTGACCATATAAAATGCACAATGCATTTAGTCCAACCTTAAAAGTCAACATAGTCTGTCCCAGTTTCAATGCCATTCAAAAGTCTACAGTCCAAAATCTCTTCTGAGACTCAGGCTAATCTCCTATCTGTAAGCTCCTATAAAATCAAAAGACAAATTACATACTCCCAACATACAGTGGAACCGAATACACATTCCCATCCCAAAAGGGAGAAATAGAGGCATAGTGAGGAAATACTGGACCAAAACAAGATCGAAAACCAGCAAGGCAAATGCCAAGTCCAGTAGCTCCACATGCAACTTCTGGGACTTGATTTCCAAAGGGCTTAGATGGCTCAGCTTTTCCAGCTTTGCTTGCAACATACATCTCTCTCTTAGGCTGGTATCACTCCCTGTATGCAGCTCTCCTTGGCAAATATCTCACTGGTTTGGCATCTCGAAAGTCTTCTTGGGGTCTCCACTGCCAATCAGGCTTCACATTCACAGATTCATGCAATGGCCTATCTGGGCCTTCTTTATTCAGGGATGCCCCTGCAGCACTCTGCCTGACCTTGACAACTCTCTGAAACCGTGGAGGAAGAAATGATGACCCCTTCACTATTGCAAACATCATGCCTGTAAAGCCAGCACCATGTGAATGAAATTGCCAAATCTGGCTGGAAGTTTGGGATGGAATCTCTCCCACTTCAACCACATTTGCAATTTTTCTCTGCCCTGGACTTGTTGGAGTAGACAACGCTTTCAGTATTTTCCTTTCAAAAGCTGGAGGATTAGCTGGGTGTGGTCTTGCCCTGAAGGTACTGATTCTTTTGTTTACTTGTAAATCTCCAGGCCTCTCCTTAATCACTTTAGTCTCCTTATGAAAGGGAGCCTCTCCTTCACATGCCTTGGCCACACCTTTAATCTTCCTAGTGTACTTTTCAGATCCAAACTGTACATCCTGCATTTCCTTCTGCCCCATTTGATCTTTTACACTGTAGATCTGTATATTATTCACCATTACTAGCCACACCACCATTTCTACATTAGGCTGTCTTGAAATATCCTCTGCCAAAGTCCATTGCTTTTCAACTTAGCATCGGGCAAGCATCTGGGCTGTGGGTAAACTGCTGCCAGACTCTTTATAAAAATATCCCAGTTGCTGCCTAAGTCTTTATTTTCCTCTTGAACTACATTTTTTGCAGCCATGCTTTCTTCCAGCCTTCTACTAAAATGGCCCCTTAAGCTCTGCTTACAGTAGTAAACAGCTTTTCTAGCCCAAAGTTCCAAAGTCTTTCACATTTCTCCAAACATCTGCATGGTCAGGTTCTTCACAGTCAACAGCCCACTCTCTTGTACCAAATAACTGTATTAGTCACTTTTCTGTTGCTGTGATAAAACACCATGACCAAAGGAACTTATAAAAGGAAGAGTTTATTTGAGCTTATGATTGACAGTTCCAGGGAATTAGAGTCCATTGTGGTGGGAGGCATGGCGGCTGGAGCTGGAGCAGGAAGCCAAGGGTCACATCTCGAAATGAGCACAGGAAGCAGAGAGAGAGACTGGAGACAACGAGGCTTGTTAAACTCACTAAGCCTGCCCCCAATAACGTACTTCCTCTAGCACGGCCACCTTCCAAGACCTCCAAAAACAGTGCAAACAACTGGAGACAAATGTCTGAATACTTACAGCCTAAGGGGGACACTCATTCAAACCACCACAGATACATACATCCATGGCTGGCACACCTTGAGTATATTCCCAAACAGACCATCTGGTGGATGCTATTATCAGGGGAAGAACTCAGGCGCAGAGACACTATGCGATAGACCCTCATGATATCATCCTCCCATACAGACTGACAGATATTGAATGGCTGGCTCACAACCATTCACTCCTGGCTATTTCCTTAGAAGTCTTCATGGGAGGGCTGGAGAGATAGCCTAGCGGTTAAGAGCACTGATGCTCTTGCAGAGGACCCGGGTTCGATCCCCAGCACCCACATGGCGGCTGAGAACCATCTGTAACTCCAATTCCAGGAGAACTCCAGTTCCAGGGGAATCCGAGACCCTCTTCTGACCTCCGCGGCATTGCACGACACGGGTGCACAGACCTGCATGCAGACAGTACATTCATACACATACAAAAATAAATAATAATAAAAAAATAATTAAAAAAAAAAGAAGTCTTCATGGGAAAATTGGATTGTCATTTCAGACCTTCTAGCTGGGCAGCCTTCCTGCAAAAATTCCCCCTAGAACTTATAATGCCCTCTCTGTTTATAAAAGAACCCATACCACATGCACCATGCATTTTCACTGATAGAGGGAAAGCCAGCTCAACCTATGTGGCTTTTAGAGAGAACAGTTCTACCCCAACCAGTCAAAGATCCCAGCCAAGCCAAGGATCTGCCCAATATAAGGAATTATTAGCAGTCCTAATGGCACTACAGGACATTTAGGAGTCCTGCAACCTCTTCACTGACAGTTTATATGTTGCCAACCTTCTACCCCATTTACCACAGGCCCACATTAGGCTTGACTGTAAACCAATCTCCCCTCATATGGTAGAGCTTAAGGCCCTTTTAGAAGGAAGAAATGCCTCAATTTACCTTCAAAACCTTAGGGGACACTCAGGCCTCCACGGTTTCTTGACTATGGATAATGCCCTGGCAGATCAGCTGGCCTTGGGGCCTAACAGTCTAACAGTTCAGGAAGCTACAAAATTTCATTAACTAACCCATGTAAATTGGAGAGGTCTATACCAAAATTTCCCTCAGGTGCCTATAAAGGAATTGAAAAAAATTGTTCAAACATGTAAATCTTGCCAGCCCTTCCTTAAGGTACCCCCACTTTAACCCCAAGGAGTTAATCCTCTAGGCTTACGACCTAATACTCTCTGGCAAACTGATGTCACTCATTTTTCTGTTTTTGTCAAGATTATATATGTTTTTGTGTCCATTGACACCCATTCTAGAGCCTGCAGGGCCACGGCCCACACTGGAGAAAGAGCCAGAAACGTCCAGTCTCACTTCCTTCAGTGATTTGCAATCCTGGGACTGCCCAGTCAGATTAAAACAGACAATGGGCCTTGCTTTACCACTAAGACCCTTGCAAACTTTCTCGACAGATGGGGGATTAAATACACTAACGGAATTCCTTATAACCCCCAAGGGCAAGCCATTATAGAAAGAAACCATCAATGTCTCAAGGAACAATTACAAAAACAAAAAGGGGGGAGGAAGCCCCCACCTGCAGTTGGCACAAGCCCTGTTCACCATAAATATTTTAAATTTTTCCAGCGACATGACGGAATCTAGGCTCCAAAAACATTGGATACAAGCAAGCCTTAACCCCCAAGTAAAGGCTAAATGGAAAGACCCTTTAACACACAAATGGAAAGGCCCAGACCCACTAATCATGATGGGAAAAGGCTTTGGATGTGTATATCCTATTGGAGAAGAAGCACCAATCTGGATACCAGCAAGGAACTTAAAGTTCCTACCAACCTCCTTGGAGAAACAATAACATAATTGAATCCAAGGGCTACAAACCCTTGAGGAGTTCTTATGTCTTTTCTTGTTCACAGATGGCGTGGTTCCTGAGACTGTTAATGGCCACATGGATGCCAACAATGGTGACGGAGGCACAGAACCCTAACGCCCACCAGCCACAAAGAGTGACATGGATAAAAGGTGACTCTGCAACCGGACGAGTCCTCAATTCCACCAAGAAGAACACAGCGCCATCGACATGGTGGATGCTACTTTACTTTGACCTTTGTGACCTGGCCTGAGGAACCTGGGGCAGTGACTACTGGCAAATTGACCACTGCCTATACAAGGGACATCGAGAAATGGTTTGAGATTACCCCATATATGTGTGTCCCGGGAGTGGATGAACTGCACAAAATATATCTGACTGTGGTGGGCTGGGGGATTTTTATTGTAAGTCTTGGGGGTGTGAGACCACCGGATCTGGATATTGGATCCAGCACAGAGGTTCTATTAAGGTGATAAAAGTAAGGGGAAAAGATTGTGAAAACTTACAATGTAACCCCATTCATGTGAAATTCACTGACGAGGGAAAAAAAGAAGAGAGCTGGGAAGTTGGAATGATATGGGTCCTTAGAATATACCAAGATGGCTATGATAATGGGGTAATGTTCTCCATCAGGAGACAAATAAATCCCATTGCTAGTGAGATTCAGGTGGGGCCAGTTGCCCCAAACCCAACCCCCAACCAAACAAAAACTATAACAAGCGCACCACCAACAGTAAATAGCACCCTCCAACCTCACACCACCAAGAGAGAATGTAAGGTGAAGGAAAAAGAAAAGGACACAAAAAGGGTAAAGGCAGGAGTAGAACTAGCCCCTGGGAAGCAGCAGTAGAGATTGCTTATGAAGCCCTGTATGAGACCAGGCCTGAGTTAACAGAGTCATGCTGGCTGTGCCTTAGTCCTGAGCCACCATACTATGAAGCCCTAGGGTATACTGGAAATTTTATGAAGAAAAACACATCCTCAGAATGTAGATGCGGCCCCTGATGGTCTAATTCAAAACAAATTATTAAAGGAACAGGGTTGACCTTACCCCTCTGAGGAACAAATTTCACTTGTATAACATCTGCCCAAGAAGTTTCTCTGTGGGAAGGGTGTCAGAATATTACTGGCGATACTGATGATGATGAATGGATAATACCCTCAGAACAGGGAATATATTGGCTTTGTCAACACTCAGGCCTCACGCCGTGCATAGCAACTGCAGTTCTTAAACAGGGCAACAATACGTGTGCTAAGGTGGCAGTGATGCCCCATATATCATTCTAATGAAGAAATGGTCGCCAGGCAGGGTAACCACAGGGAAAAGAGGGAATTCATTTCTGCGTTGGTGGTCATTTCCCTTCTGGGGCTCAGGACAACGGGAACCAGTCTGGGAGGGGCCTATCTGGCCCTGGTAAATACTAAATATCTAGAACTCAGGATGCAGATTGATTATCAACCTCGATAGAGTGGAAACCGCTCTCAGATATTTCAAAAAATTCCTAGACTGCCTAACACTAGTAGTCCTCCAAAATCAGAGGGGACTGGATCTCCTAACCCTTGAACAAGGGGGAATTTGGAGAGCATTGGGGGAGGAATGCTGCTTTTATGCAGACCACTCGGGGATCATTACAAAAAATCTGGATGAGATTCGAAAGAGAATAGAAGATAGGCGACAAAATTATGACCAGGGCTGGTTCAGCCAATGGTTTGACTTGTCGCCTTGGTTAACAACTCTTTTATCAGCCCTAGCCGGCCTGCTCATAATAGTATTACTTGCTTGCACCATCAGACCCTGCCTTTTTAACAGATTGACTAGGCTGATACAAAGCAAGGCCCAAGAAATCCAACTTATGACACTGCAAGCCAGATATGGCCATTGATAAAACCCCCTGCCCACTGCTTTGCCCCGATGCTGGGTAAGTGTCCTAAAAGAGAGGACAACCTAAGACAGGGGACAGTGTGGCAAAGAGGGGGTGGGGAGAAGACACATGGCATCCAATGACGGGTAATGTCTGACTACCCCTAGGCAACCTAAGACAGGGGGGTTAGGCAAAAAGCTGCCTTTAACTCCCAATGACGGGTAAGCCTAGTAGAGGTAAGCTCAATCTAAGACAGGGGCCATGCTGAACACCCCCCAATACAAAACAAAAAGGGAGTGTTGTTGAGCCCTACAGGCTCTCGAAAAGCATGGCCTATTGGAAATCTGTAAGCCTGGCTCGAGTCTCACTGACTGTCCCCCTCCTACTGAATAACTTCAGCAAAAGAGTTATGTAAACCACTGTAACTACAATGGTCTCTATGACCACGAACTGAAAAGGGGAGGGAGAAAAAGGGGAATTCTGATAGGCTCAGAGGTACTTCCCTACTCATGGACAGCTCGCGGTCAGTACCTGTTTCCCATTAAAATATATGGAATAATCATTACATACAGCCTGCGTGCTACCTGGCCCTTTGAAACAATTGGCTGCCTGCTTGGCACCATGGAAACCCCTTTGTGGTTTTTGCCTTCATCAACTGCTGTGTTGCCCACAATAAATGAGACCTTGCTGACTTGGCTCCCCGCTGGTTCTGATTGTCTCTTGGGACAGGGAGGCTGGGGAAACAGGCCAGCGGACACACCTGACCCTCCCCGATCCAGCCAGTCCCATGGGCCCAGGGCTGGCTAAGACCCCCGGTGCAACTCCCGCATATTCATATGTTCAACTGGCATGTAATACGGCTCTTTTAATTATATACTATAGAAAATAAATAATTTACCTTATTTCTAGAGTATAATGAATGCAGTAGTGGTTAAATTGGGAGAAAAACTACCCTACTATGACACACATACAAAAAAATAAAGAAGAATAGAGAAGCCAAAAAAGAGAAGTAGTTGAAGAAAATAAATTACATGAATCTTACTGGAAAATTGAAGCTTAAAATTTTGAATTCAAAATATAATAATTTAATTTTAAGTCACAATATTCATCTTTGTGTTCTGGCATTAAATTCTCCTTGAAGGGAGGTGTCTTACATGGAGTGATGAAATCATGATGAGGCATAATGTCACATTAACTAATTATAATATTTTCTGTGATGCTTACAGTTTGATACCTATACATTAAAACATTGAGGAAATGAATGGTATTGTTAACAGAAAAATCATTAACTACATTAATTTTTTGATAAAGATGATTTTGAATTTAAATTTTAAAGGAGCAATACATAGACATTAATTTTTCAAATCCTTGTACCTATAATATATGCTCATGATTTTCAGAACCTCATAAGAAATACCTATCAAAGGATAGAGGATCTTCCAAGACCACCTGAAGGACAGACGTGTCCAGGGGATTCTTTGGAGAAACTTCAGAACAGAAAAGGAAGAGTGAGTTAGACTTCCAATAGAAAGCCTAAAACTTAGATAAGTCAACCCTCCATAAGCAAGGAGAAAAGGAGAAAAACAAATAAATCAAACAATAAATGAAGGCATCTGAAGGAGGCAAGCAAAGCAAGTCTTCAAAACAGTGAAGAGGCATTTGGAATTCACATTGGAATACAGGCAAAGAGAAACCCATATGCTAGGGATACAAAGAAGAGACAACATGGGAAAGGTGCAGAATAATTCCACACCAAGTTCTACAAATCCTGTGGAATATTCCTACAGTGGGATCCCCTGGGGATGGCCCAGGACACAGATATTAGAAATAAAATTGGGAACATACTTAAAGAAGTCCAAGAGAGTACAAAGAGCAAATCAAAGAATTAAGAAAAGAGAATGAAAAACAAAGAACGACAGAGAGAGAGAGAGAGAGAGAGAGAGAGAGAGAGAGAGAGAGAGAGAGAAACTCTGGAAGGATGTGGAAACACTGAAAAGATCCCATGTTGAAAAAGTTAAGGAAACTAACCAATTAAGCAAAGTGATACAGGAAGCGATTGAGAAGCTCCAAAAGGAAGTGGAAATACTAAATAAATCAGAAGGTGAACTGCAAAAGGAAATCAAACACTCATTCAATCAAGAAGAAAGGAATGGAAAAAGCCTCAGAAGCAGAATGGAGGAAGAAGAACAAAGAATATCAGACCTGGAAGATAACACAGAACAACTAAAAACCTCAAGTAAAGATTATGAAAAATTTAAAAATACACAAAAGTGGACCAACAAGGAACTGTGGGGCACTATGAAAAGATCAAATCTCCACATCATAGGAATAGAGAAAGGAGATGAATCCCAAGAGAATGGTATTGATAAGATCTTCAACAGAATAATAGATGAAAGTTTCCCCAGACTAAAAAAAGAAAAACCAATACAAATGCAAGAAACACATAGAACTCCAAACAGACAAAATCAGAAAAGAAACTCACCACGTCATATCATAGTTAAAACGCTAGATGCCCAAAATGAAGACAAAACTCTTAAAGCCACAAGAGAAAAACAAGTGACCAATAAGGGGAAACCTATCAGAATTATAACGGACTTCTCAGAGCAAACTATGAAAGCAAGAAGAACGTGGAGCAAAGCATTCCCTGTGTTAAAAGATTATAGATGCCAACCCAAGTTAACATACCCGGCAAAAATGTCGATTATAGTTGAAGGAGAGAGAAAAATTTTCCATGACATAAACAAGATGAAAGAATACATGTCTGGAACAACAACCCTTCAGAGAGTATTTGAACCAATTCAAAGAACAGAAGTAAGAAGCAACCAACCCCAGGCACCAGAAAAGAGAAATCAATAAAAGCATAACTGCAGAAGTAGAAACCTAAACCAAAACCGCAAAAGGATAATAAGGAGAAAGGAAGCAACACAAACCTATCAGTCATAACCTTAAATATTGATGGACTAAATTCTCCAATCAAAGGACTGGGAGATTAGATTAGGAAATATGCTGTATACAAGAAATGCATATTACCTTAAATGACAGGCACCACCTTAAAGTGAAAGGATGGAAAAAAATATCCCAAGCAAATGGTACCAAAAAGAAAACAGGTGTTGCTATTTTAATATCAGACAAAATAGACTTCAATGTAAAATAAATCAGAAAAGACAAACAAGGCCATTACAATTTTATGAAAGGAAAAATTCACCAAGAAGATTTCACAATTATGAATAAATATGCACCAATCTCTGGTGCACCAAAATTTATAAAGACAATTCTCCAGTACCACAAGGCACAAATTGATCCCACTAGACTCATAATAGGAGAATTCAATACCCCACTAAACCGTTTGGACTGGTCAACAAGACAAAGAATAAACAGAGAGACATCTGAACTGAACAATATGATACACCAAATGGACCTACAGACATCTACTGAATATTCAACCCTAATACCAGAGAATGCAGTTTCTACTCAGCACCCAATGTAACAGTCTCAAAAATCGACCACATACTGGGACACAGAAGAAACCTCCACAAATACAAAAAGGTTGAAATTAACAGGACAAAGAATAAACAGAAAGACATCGGAACTGAACAATATTATACACCAAATGGACCTACAGACATCTACTGAATATTCAACCCTAATACCAGAGAATGCAGGTTCTACTCAGCACCCCATGTAACAGTCTCAAAAATAGACCACATACTGGGACACAGAAGAAACCTCCACAAATACAAAAAGTTGAAATAATTTCATGCATTCTATCAGACCACAGTGCAAGAAAGCTCAATATCAACACCAGGATCATCCCTACTATCTACAAGAACACTTGGAGACTAAACAACACATTCTTGAATATGAATGGGTCAAGGAAGAGATAAAGAAAGAAATAAAATCATTCCTGGAACTGAATGACAATGATAATACAACACAACAAATCCTATGGGATAGTTTAAAAGCAGTCCTAATGGTGTTTATAGCCCTGGGCACCTACATTAGAAAAACAGAAAGAGCATAAGTGAACGATCTAACACTACAGCTAAAATCACATGAGAGGCAACAATAGATGAACCCTAAACACAACAGACAGGAAGAAATAACAAAAATCAGAACAAAAATTAATGAAATAGAAAAAAAGAAAACAATACAAAAAAATTAATGAATCCAAAAGTTAGTTCTTTGAAAGAATAAACAAGATAGACAGACATCTAGCCCAGTTAACGAAAAGAAAGAAGGAACAACTCCAAGTCAATACAATCCATGATTAAAAGGGAAATATCACAACAGACCATGAAAAGATCCAGAAAATCATAAGGGAATACTTCAAAAACCTATAATCTACCAAGTTTGAAAACCTAGAAGAAATGGATGAATATCTGAAATCCTGTGAATCACCAAAGCTCAACCAAGAAGAGATCCACAGCTTAAACAGACTGATAATACATGAAGAAATTGAAGATGTGATAGGTAACCTCCCAACTAAAAAAAGCCCAGGTCCAGATGGTTTCACGGGAGAATTCTATAAAACATTTCCAAAAGACTTACAACCATTATTACAGAAATTGTTTAGAAGGATACAATGAGAGGGAATTCTCCTAAATTCCTTCTATGAAGCCAGCATCACTCTATTACCAAAACCAGGCAAAGATACAACTGAAAAGGAGAACTATAGACCCATCTCATTAATGAACACAGATGCCAAAATTCTTAACAGGATACTGGCCAATCGCATACAGACCCACATCAAGAAGATCATCCATCATGACCAAGTTGGATTCATACCAGAGATGCAGAGATGATTCAACATATGAAAATCAAAAAAATATCATCAAGCAAATAAATGGACTGAAAGACAAAAACCACACCATCATCCTGATTGACACATAAAAAGCCTTTGACAAATTCCAGCATCCCTTCATGTTTAAAGTCCTAGAAGGAATTGGATTGGAGGGATCATTCGTCAATGTAATCAAAGCCATATACAGGAAACCCACAGCCAATATCATCCTAAATAGGGAATCTACAGAAGCACTGCCATTAAAGGTAGGAACTCGGCAAGGCTGCCCCCATCACCACTCCTCTTCAATATAGTGCTTGAAACACTTGATAGGGCAATAAGGCAAGAAAAGGAAATTAAAGGAGTACTAACTGGAAAAAAGGAAGTCAAGCTATCCCTTTTTGCTGATGATATGATTCTTTATTTAATGGATGCTAAAATCTCCATCAGAAAACTCCTAGAAACCATTAAGATCTTCAATTAGTGGCAGGATACAAAATTAACCTAGAAAAATCAGTAGCCTTTCTTTATACCAACAACAAGCAACCGAAGAAGGAATACAAGGATACCTTCCCACTCACAATAGCCTCAAAAACAATAAAATACCTAGGATCAAACCTAACCAAAAATCTCTACAACAAAAATTTTAAACCCTTGAAGAACGAAATTGAAGAAGACATCAGAAGATGGAAAAACGTCCCATGCTCATGTATTGGGAAAATTAACATAGTAAAAATGTCCATTCTACCCAAACTCTTGTATAGATTTAATTCAATCCCAATCAAAATCCCCATGATTTTCTTCACAGACTTGGAAAAAAGTCCTTCATTTCATTTGGAAAACAAATACCAAGAAAAGCCAAAACAACCCTGAGTGAAAAGAGCAATACAGGGGGGTGGTCTCTATACCAGACTTCAAAGTATATTACAGGGCTATAGTCATAAAAACAGTTTGGTACTGGCACAAAACCAGGCCTGTTAACCAATGGAATATAACTGAAGATTCAACTTGAGCACATATAATTTCTGCCATCTCATAATTGTCAAGGGGGCCAAGAAGACACAATGGAGAAAAAACAGCATCTTCAGCAATTGTAGGCAAAACAGGATCACCACTTGTAGAATAATGAAATTAAACCCCTACCTCTCACCCTGTACAAAAGTCAGCTCCAGAAGGATTAAAGACCTCAATGTGAATCCTCAAAAACTGAAGGCGATAGAAGAAAAATTTGGCAGCAGACTACAAGACATAGGCGTAGAAAAAGACTTCCTAAATCAGACAGCAGCTGCACAAGAATTATGGTTGACAATTGACAAATGGGCCCTCATTAAACTCAAAAGCTTCTGTACATCAAAAGAAACAATCAAGGAAGTGAAGAGAAATCCCACAGAGTGGGAGGAAAACTTCCCTGCAGAAACATCTGACAAAGCTTTGATTTCCAGAATATATAAACTACACAAAAGACAAAGATGAAAGAAAACAAATGACCTACTCAATAGATGGAGCAAAGATCTGAACAGAGACTTTGCAAGTGAGGAATTAGAAATGGCTGAGAAACATCTTAAGAAGTATTCAACACCTTTTTTTAAATTTATATATCTAGACACGTGTCCCCCACCCTATCTCCCCACCCCACCAGAGCTCATGCATTCTGCCAAACATGTGATTCGCTATTCCAACAACCTCCATTTCACAAATAAGCTTTACTGATGAGGAAGAACTGAGAGCTGCAACAATCTCTGGGTATAAACATTGTATTGAGAGAGCAGGACAATATTATGAATACTTAGCAAAAGAGTAATAATAGTAACAACACTTACAGACTATGAGCTCTCAATCCATGGCTCCAGGGCAAGATTTGCAGTAATACATATGTCAAGTTTGTCTTCATTCTAACGAAAAAGTAGTTGGTTACCCACATAGCATTTCTGGCATTGTTGCACCCGTGGGCATGCTTTGCCTTGTCACGAACCCCTTCGTCCAGCGAAAGAAGACACAACACGAGAGCGATCTTCCTCGAGCAGTTTATTCGGGTACCCTTACATCCGCTCTCTCTCTGTCCCTTCCTGGTTCACCACCTATAAGGCATGTCACAACCAATCGACTTCCACCACGTGGGTCTCAAGGATAGGGTATCTCTATGCGGAACAGAGGGCTTCAGCAAAGCCAAACCAAATAAGGACATGTTTGCTGCAAAGTTAGTTCTTTGAAAGAATAAACAAGATAGACAGACATCTAGCCCAGTTAACGAAAAGAAAGAAGGAACAACTCCAAGTCAATACAATCCATGATTAAAAGGGAAATATCACAACAGACCATGAAAAGATCCAGAAAATCATAAGGGAATACTTCAAAAACCTATAATCTACCAAGTTTGAAAACCTAGAAGAAATGGATGAATATCTGAAATCCTGTGAATCACCAAAGCTCAACCAAGAAGAGATCCACAGCTTAAACAGACTGATAATACATGAAGAAATTGAAGATGTGATAGGTAACCTCCCAACTAAAAAAAGCCCAGGTCCAGATGGTTTCACGGGAGAATTCTATAAAACATTTCCAAAAGACTTACAACCATTATTACAGAAATTGTTTAGAAGGATACAATGAGAGGGAATTCTCCTAAATTCCTTCTATGAAGCCAGCATCACTCTATTACCAAAACCAGGCAAAGATACAACTGAAAAGGAGAACTATAGACCCATCTCATTAATGAACACAGATGCCAAAATTCTTAACAGGATACTGGCCAATCGCATACAGACCCACATCAAGAAGATCATCCATCATGACCAAGTTGGATTCATACCAGAGATGCAGAGATGATTCAACATATGAAAATCAAAAAAATATCATCAAGCAAATAAATGGACTGAAAGACAAAAACCACACCATCATCCTGATTGACACATAAAAAGCCTTTGACAAATTCCAGCATCCCTTCATGTTTAAAGTCCTAGAAGGAATTGGATTGGAGGGATCATTCGTCAATGTAATCAAAGCCATACACAGGAAAAGCACAGCCAATATCATCCTAAATAGGGAATCTACAGAAGCACTGCCATTAAAGGTAGGAACTCGGCAAGGCTGCCCCCATCACCACTCCTCTTCAATATAGTGCTTGAAACACTTGATAGGGCAATAAGGCAAGAAAAGGAAATTAAAGGAGTACTAACTGGAAAAAAGGAAGTCAAGCTATCCCTTTTTGCTGATGATATGATTCTTTATTTAATGGATGCTAAAATCTCCATCAGAAAACTCCTAGAAACCATTAAGATCTTCAATTAGTGGCAGGATACAAAATTAACCTAGAAAAATCAGTAGCCTTTCTTTATACCAACAACAAGCAACCGAAGAAGGAATACAAGGATACCTTCCCACTCACAATAGCCTCAAAAACAATAAAATACCTAGGATCAAACCTAACCAAAAATCTCTACAACAAAAATTTTAAACCCTTGAAGAACGAAATTGAAGAAGACATCAGAAGATGGAAAAACGTCCCATGCTCATGTATTGGGAAAATTAACATAGTAAAAATGTCCATTCTACCCAAACTCTTGTATAGATTTAATTCAATCCCAATCAAAATCCCCATGATTTTCTTCACAGACTTGGAAAAAAGTCCTTCATTTCATTTGGAAAACAAATACCAAGAAAAGCCAAAACAACCCTGAGTGAAAAGAGCAATACAGGGGGGTGGTCTCTATACCAGACTTCAAAGTATATTACAGGGCTATAGTCATAAAAACAGTTTGGTACTGGCACAAAACCAGGCCTGTTAACCAATGGAATATAACTGAAGATTCAACTTGAGCACATATAATTTCTGCCATCTCATAATTGTCAAGGGGGCCAAGAAGACACAATGGAGAAAAAACAGCATCTTCAGCAATTGTAGGCAAAACAGGATCACCACTTGTAGAATAATGAAATTAAACCCCTACCTCTCACCCTGTACAAAAGTCAGCTCCAGAAGGATTAAAGACCTCAATGTGAATCCTCAAAAACTGAAGGCGATAGAAGAAAAATTTGGCAGCAGACTACAAGACATAGGCGTAGAAAAAGACTTCCTAAATCAGACAGCAGCTGCACAAGAATTATGGTTGACAATTGACAAATGGGCCCTCATTAAACTCAAAAGCTTCTGTACATCAAAAGAAACAATCAAGGAAGTGAAGAGAAATCCCACAGAGTGGGAGGAAAACTTCCCTGCAGAAACATCTGACAAAGCTTTGATTTCCAGAATATATAAACTACACAAAAGACAAAGATGAAAGAAAACAAATGACCTACTCAATAGATGGAGCAAAGATCTGAACAGAGACTTTGCAAGTGAGGAATTAGAAATGGCTGAGAAACATCTTAAGAAGTATTCAACACCTTTTTTTAAATTTATATATCTAGACACGTGTCCCCCACCCTATCTCCCCACCCCACCAGAGCTCATGCATTCTGCCAAACATGTGATTCGCTATTCCAACAACCTCCATTTCACAAATAAGCTTTACTGATGAGGAAGAACTGAGAGCTGCAACAATCTCTGGGTATAAACATTGTATTGAGAGAGCAGGACAATATTATGAATACTTAGCAAAAGAGTAATAATAGTAACAACACTTACAGACTATGAGCTCTCAATCCATGGCTCCAGGGCAAGATTTGCAGTAATACATATGTCAAGTTTGTCTTCATTCTAACGAAAAAGTAGTTGGTTACCCACATAGCATTTCTGGCATTGTTGCACCCGTGGGCATGCTTTGCCTTGTCACGAACCCCTTCGTCCAGCGAAAGAAGACACAACACGAGAGCGATCTTCCTCGAGCAGTTTATTCGGGTACCCTTACATCCGCTCTCTCTCTGTCCCTTCCTGGTTCACCACCTATAAGGCATGTCACAACCAATTGACTTCCACCACGTGGGTCTCAAGGATAGGGTATCTCTATGCGGAACAGAGGGCTTCAGCAAAGCCAAACCAAATAAGGACATGTTTGCTGCATGGAGCGCTCACCCCCGTGGGGGTGAGAGGCGGAAACTGGCGACATCTTTGAGGCGCGGCACTCCGCAGCTCCCAACATTGCCTATCTATCTGATCATTAGCAACAAGGACTTTTCCTATATGTTTTTGTATACCCAAGAGGATTGACAATAGTATGCCCTGGTTTGGGTGCATATAGGGCCTCCCTTATTACAAAATATTATTAAAAGGTGAAAATCATGCCATTTTTATAATTGACAATGTACAGAATTTTTATTGCATTTTGCTTTTGTACATTTTATTGAATTTTTGTAATATCTATACTGTATTACTTGATGGTATTTAGATCCATTCCTCTGTCTATGCCTCCCCTTATTATCTCCACCCAACTTAATGTACTCATATATAAATATATATTAATATGTATTTATAATATATGTGTATATGCACATATATACATACGTATTGAGCCCTATACAGGAGTCTAATTTTTCTCCCCAAATGTCCTTTAGTGTGAGGCCATCTACCACAACTTTCTTAACATGCCAGGAATCAAAGGTTTGAAAGAGAGTGCTCCCCCTTCCAGTATCCATCTACGCAATTCCTGTAAGTGAAGTTAGAGTTTCTTACCCACCTTATGTCTATGTTGGAATTTTTTTGTTTGTTTGAGATTATATGGGAGTTGGGCATGCTGTCACCATTGTGAGTCCATATGAGTACTTAATGACATGTCTGGAAAACTGGTTAATTGTGATCTTCCACCAACTATGGTTCTTACAATCTTCCCACACCTTCTTCAGCAATGAGCACTGAGCTTTGAGAACAGAAATTTGATATAGGAGTCTTTCAAGAGAAATGGATGAATATCTGAAATCCTGGGAACCAACAAAGCTCAACCAAGAAGAGATTGACAATTTAAACAGACTCATAATAATTGAGGAAATTGAAGATGTATTTAAAAAACTCCCAAATAAAAAAAAAGCCCCAGTCCAGATGATTTCACGGCAGAATTCTATAAAACATTTAAATAGGTCCTACAACCATTGCTACTCAAACTGTTCAGAAGGATACAAACAGAGGGAATTTTCCTAAATGCCTTCTATGAAGCCAGCATCACTCTAATACCAAAACCAGGCAAAGATGCAATCAAAAATGAAAGCTATAAACCCATCTCACTAATGAACATAGAGGCAAAAATTCAAAACAAATATTTGCAAATCATATACAGCCCCACATTAAAAAAAGATCATCCATCATGATCAAGTTGGACTCATACCAGAGATGCAGGGGTGGTTCAACATACGTTAATCAATAAATATCCTAAAACACATAAATGGACTGAAAGACAAAAACCAATCATCTCAATTGATGCAGAGAAAACCTTTGACAAAATACAGCATCACTTCATGTTTAAAGTTCTAGAAGAAATAGGACTGAAAGGAACATTTCTCAACGTGATAAAAGCCATATGTAGCAAACTCATTGCCATATCATCCAAAATGGAGGAAAATTGGAAACATTTCCCTTAAAGGTGGGAAACCAGCAAGGCTGCCCTCTATCAACACTCCTCTTCAACATTGTGCTTGAAACACTATCTAGGGCAATAAAACAATAGAAGGTAATTAAAGGAGTATTAATCAGAAAAGAAGAAGTTAAACTCTCCCTTTTTGCAAATGATATGATAGTTTACCTAAGGGATGCTAAAAACTCCACAGAAAATTTCTAGAAACAATCCAGTGTTTTAGTAAAGTGTCAGGCTACAAAATTAACCTAGTAAAATCAGTAGCCTTTCTTTACACTAACAATAAACAAGTGGAGAAGGAATATAAGAAGATCTTCCCACTCACAATAGCCTCAAAAATAATAAGATACCTGGGAATAAACCTAACCAAAGATACCAAAGACCTCTACAACAAAAATTTAAACCCCTGAAGAAGGAGATCAGAAATAACATCAAAAGATGGAAAGACCTCCCATGCTCATGGATTGGAAATATTAGCATAGTAAAAATGTCCATTTTACTGAAATTGATAAGCAGATTCAATGCAATCCCAATCAAAATACCTATGAGCTTCTTCACAGACTTGGAAAAAACATCCTTAAATTCGTTTGGAAAAACAAAATACCCTGAATATCTAAGGCAACCCTGAATGAAAAATGCAATACAGGGGGGATTGCCCTACCAGACTTCAAAGTATATTACAGGGCCATAGTCATAAAGACAGCCTTGTACTGGCAAAAAATCCAAACCTATTGAACAATGGAACAAAATTGAACATCCAAACTCGAGCTCATATAATTTCAGCCACCACATATTTGACAAAGGGGCAAAAAACCCTCAGTGGAGGAAGGATAGCATCTTCAGCAAATGGTGCTGGAAAAATTGGATAATCATTTGTAGAAGAACAAAATTAACCCCTACCTCTCACCCTGTACAAAAATCAACTCAAAGTGGATCAAAGATCTCAATGTGAAACCTGAAACCCTGAAGGTGATAGAAGAAAAAGTTTGCAACAACCTACAAGACATAGGTGTAGGAATAGACTTTCTAAATCAAACAGCAGCTGCACAGGAAGTAAGGTCAACAATCAACAAATGGGACCTCATAAAACTCAAAAGCGTCTGTACAGTGAAAGTCACAATCAAGGATGTGAAGAGAAAACCCACAGAGTGGGAAGAAATCTTTACCAGTGATACATCGGACAGAGCATTGACATCAAGAATAAACTACTCAAAAAAGAAAGATGTAAGAAGATAAATGACTTACTCAAAAGATGGAGTAAATAGCTGAACAGAGACTTCACCAGTAAGGACGTAAAGATGGCTGAGAAACATCTTAAAAAGGTTAAACATCATTACTAATTAAGTAAATGCAAATTAAAACCACTCTCAGATATCATCTCACTCCAATATGACTAGCTAAGATCAAGAAAACAAAAGACAACATATGTTGGAGTGTTTGTGGGGAAAAGGGAACACTCATCCACTGCTGGTGGGAATGCAAACTTGTACAACCACTATAGAAATCAGTGTGGAGAACCCTTAAAAGACTCAGACTGAGACGACCATCTAATCCAGTCATACCACTCCTGAGCATATACCCCAAAGGCTCATCCTACTGCAAAGATACATGCATGTCCATGTTTATTGCAGCTCTCTTCACGATACCAAAGAGCTGGAAACAACCCAAATGCCCCTCAACAGACTAGTGGATGACAAAAATGTGGTACATCTACACAATGGAGTACTATTCAGCGGTAAAGAAAGATGGCATTATGAACTTTGCAGGTAAATGGATGGAGCTCAAAGTCATCATGCTGAGTGAAGTAACACAGTCCCAGAAAGACAAACGGAAAATGGGTTCTCTCATTTGTGGATGCTAGCACCAAATCCCCCAGATGAAAGGCAAGCTGAATGACATTATTGTTATATTTTTGTTTATCTGAAAGTGACTATGTTGGTATAATGTGAATCTCTCAACGGGCTCTAGAATCCACCCACCAATTATTCTCAGACTCTGTGATTATTGTATATGGGTGAAGAATATGTATCTGTATTTTAGAGTAATGTAAGATTAATGGAGGAAAATGTGAATTCCTAAGCATAAAAATGCTCAGAGAAAGATGCAGGACAGTTATGGCTGAATGCATTGTCTGGGGTGGGGTGGGAGGAAGGGAAAGGGGAATATGCCTGAAGTGAATTGAGAAATGATGTATGAAATACACAAAACATCAATAAAATTTTAAACAAAGAAAAGAAACTTCATATAGGCTAAGTAAAGCTCAGCAGAGAAGCTGGAACTAAGGAGTGAGCTGGGAGAGCAATTTGGCACAACTGACTGTAGTACAAATGAAAGAAGGTGTGAAATCCAGGAGGGGGTGTGTTGGAGGGTGCCAAGGGAGAAGCAGGTATAATGGCGATTAAGACTGACTGAAAAATTATGCATGAAACATAAAAAGTCAATAAAAAGAAAAGAGTGGTTGGTTACTTCCAGAATATTTGCTCTAGTTTGTCTTCAGTTGCTGTGACAAAACACACTGACCACTACCAACTTGGGGAGGAAAGGGTTTATTCAGCTCACATCTCCTGGGTTACAAGGTCATCACTCAGGGAGCTCAAGGCTGGAACCTGGAGGCAGGAGCTGAAGCATAGGCCATGGAGGAATGCTGTTTACGGGCTTGCTCCCCCGGCCCATCCCCAGACTGCTTTCTTATACTATACACAACAACCTGCCCATGGGTGGCACCACCCGTAGTGGGCTGGGCCCTCCCATATTGTTCAACAATCAAGACAATACTCCACAGACCTGGCCAAAGGCCAGTCCAATGAAGCCAATTTCCCAATTAAGGCTCCCTCAACCCAGGTGTGTCAAGTTGACACTAAAGCTATCTAGCACAATATTGCACTGCTGGGAATATCTTGCCAGGACAGCTAGTACTGAAGCTCATAAGATTCAATCCTGGGGGGCTAGAGAGATGGCCTAGTGGTTAAGAGCGTGCCGACCACTCTTACCGAGGACCCAAATTCGATCCCCAGCACCCACATGGCAGCCGAGGACCGTCTGAAACACCAATTCCAGGAGAACTCCAGTTCCAGGGGAATCCGACACTCTCTTCTGGCCTCCGCGGCATTGCATGACATGAGTGCACAGACTTGCATGTAGACAGTACATTGATACACATATAGAAATAAATAAATGCTGGGCGTGGTGGTGCATGCCTTTAATCCTAGCACTTGGGAGGCAGAGGCACACGGATCTCTGTGAGGTCAATGCCAGCCTGGTCTACAGAGTGAGTTCCAGGACAGCCAGAGCTACAGGGAGACCCTGTCTCAAAAAGACCAAAAAAAAAAAAAAGATTCAATACTGGGTAAGGATGATGAACATTCTTTTTTCCCTTCCTAGTAGATTGGACAGCACTTCCTCCATTATGAATAGTAACCAGTAGAGAAGAGACTCTGAAGTTACCTCCAGTTTTATTTATTCTTGTTTTCTCTACAGCTTATGTATGTAGTGTCTTCAGAAATAAACAGTTACAATCAAAGTCTGGTGGATAAACAAGAGTAGTGGCAATAGAAAATATTATTTTAGGGTCTGTGGGATCCCTTATTAACATCTTCTAGAGGGTTTTTTTTATTAGCTTCTTTAGTATAGAAAGGACAATGTCCACCTGGGATAACTTCTTTTAAACACTTATATACATAAAAGCATGTAAAAGTAATATATACTTTACAAAGCTCCTATTGTGGCAGATATATACATATATATATTATATAGATAGATATATACTATTCTTTTTTTTAATTTTTATTTTTATTTATTTATGTATGTGTATGAATGTACTGTCTGCCTGCAAGTTTGTGCACCCGTGTCGTGCAATGCAGCGGAGGTCAGAAGAGGGTGTCAGATTCCCCTGGAACTGGAGTTCTCTTGGAATTGGAGTCTCAGACTGTTCTTGGCCGCCATGTGGGTGCTGGGGATCGAACCCGGGTCCTCTGCAAGAGCGGTCGGTGCTCTTAACCACTAGACCATCTCTCCAGCCCCTATATAGGCTATTCTTGCATGTGTAGAAATGCATTCCCGTCATGCAATACCCAGAGAGGTCAGAAGAGAGGATCAAATTCCCATGCAACTGGAGTTAAAGATGGTTGATAGCCATCATGTTCCTGAGATTTGAATCAGGGTCTTCTGCAAGAACAGACAGCTCTCTTAACTGCTGAGCCATGTCTCCAGCTCCACACAGTGCTTTTTCTAAAGGCTTTTATTTTTTACTTTTTCTTCCATGTACTCACTCCAGTACTCCAATTATCAAACTCATTTAATCCTTCTTTCTCTAATGATCTCCTTTCCTTTGCGATCAATGGACTTTACCATCACCCCCCACAATTCTTTAATAGTTTATTTACCTTTATCAGTTTTCAAATTTAAATACACATACCTAAAATTTCAAAGCTACCCTCCAGCTTGAGAGAGAATATGTGGCATTTGTCTCTTTGAGTTTGGGTTACCTCACTCAGCATGATTGTTTCAAATTCTATTTCATTTATATGCAAATATTATAATTTTGCGTTTTTAAGAGCTAAATAAAATTCTTCTGTGTGCATGAACAAAAAAAATTCATTACCCTTTCATCAGTTGATGGACATCTAGGATGTATGCCTAAGAGTATGTCTGTATCAAGTGGTAGATAAATTTCAAGCTTTCTGAGGAATTTCCACTCTGATATTCATAGCAGCTGAAGCACTTTTCATGCCTGTCAGCAATGGATAAGAATTCCTCTTTTTCCACATCCTCATCAGGTTTTGCTGTTGTTCGTTTTTTGAATATTTGACATTCAGAAAGCAGTATGATGAAATCTCAAAGTGGCTTTAACCCGCATTTTTAAGATGATAAAATATATTGAACTTTTTAAAATATTTTTCAGCCATTTGTGTTTCAAATTTAGAGATGTCTCTGTTCAGCTTCCTGCTCCATTTTTCAATTGGGTTGTTCTTTTTTATGTCTGGTTTTGTGAGTTCTTTGTATATTCTAGATACTTATCCTCTGTCAGAGGTATAGCTGGTAGCAATTTTTTCTCATTTTGTATGTTTCCTCTTCACTGGAAAGATCATGTTCCTCACTGTAAAGGTTTTTAGTTTTATGTGGTCCAATTTATTAACTGTGCAACATAATTCATGTGCTATAGGAGTCCATTTCCAAAAGTCTTTTCCTGTACCAATATGATCCAATGGATCTTCTAATTGTCTCTTTTATTTGATTCATAGTACCTAGTCCATTGAGGTCCTTTTGGAGTTGAGTTTTGTGACTAGTGACAGATTCATTTATTTTCTTTTTCTGAGAAAGGATCTACTATGTAGCACATACCAGCCTTTAAATATCTGTAAAGACATGACCACCCTGGAACTAAAATTTATCTACTTGATGTTCAC
Organism: Rhizomys pruinosus; assembly: GCA_009823505.1. NCBI lineage: Eukaryota > Metazoa > Chordata > Mammalia > Rodentia > Spalacidae > Rhizomys > Rhizomys pruinosus. Next base: position 529,818 of record VZQC01006713.1, read on the forward strand.
TCCCAAATGTTGGTTAAGATTAAAGGCATGAAGCACCATACCTGGCCAAGACAACAGAATTTTTTTCAAAATTTTATTTATTTTTGTACGTGTGTGAATGAATTGTCTGCATGCAGGTTTGTTCACCCATGTCGTGCAATGCCGTGGAGGTCAGAAGAGGGTGTTGGATTCCCCTGGAACTGGAGTTCTCATGGAATTGGAGTTTCAGAAAGTTCTTGGCCGCCATGTGGGTGCTGGGGATTGAACCCAGGTCCTCTGTAAGAGTGGTCGGCTCTCTTAACCACTAGGCCATCTCTCCAGCCCAAGACAACATAATTGTAAACATGCAATTGTTCTATTTAGGAAAACTTTAACAGTAAAAGCTTGACATTTTTATATCTTATTTTATCACTCATAATTTTTCATGCATTATTTTATGCATGATAGTTTTGTACAACAAAAGCATTTAGAAACCATTAACTTTTAAAACATTCAAACAATTTTAATCATTTGAAATGCTACAAAATATTAGTGCATATTTCTACTAAGAAATTTTTAATGACCCTTATTTCTCCATTATAATCCATGATTTTTCCTATAATTCATGTTCTTGTCCCTACTTCAATTTGCCTGGCATGATATAAATATTTAACTAAATATTTCAAAATAAAGACATCTGTGTTGTCATATATATATATA
>VZQC01006713.1:533352-589893 GCA_009823505.1 Rhizomys pruinosus
TGTGTGTGTGTAACAATAAAAAATAAAAGCAAAAAAACAAAACAAAAACAAAACCAAAACAAACACAAAAACCACAAAGCTGGGCTTTGTAACACACACACACACACACACACACACACACACACACACAAATTAACCTAGGAAAAGAACAAACACCTGAAGCAGCCTTACTGATGTAAAAACAGAAATACCAAATTATTATCACTGTTGGTATTACAACACAAATGTCTGAGCATTTCTTAAAAAAGGATGTTAAGGAAAATATTGTCAATGGGATGTAAACATTATTAGAGAAACCACTCACATCAAAATATTTCAAGACTGTTGGTATGGTAAGATTGCTCAGTGGTTAAGGGAAAGTACCGCTCTTGCAGTGGACTGGAATTTGGTTCCCAACAACCAAACATGTAGTACATATACAAAATTGAGTTCTATGCAGTGGTAAAGAAACATAGCATAATTAACTACAGGTAAATGGATGGAACTCAAATCCATCATGCTAAGTCAAGTAACGCAGTCCCATAAATCAAATGGGGGATGTTTTCTCATTTGTGGATGCTAGTCCCTGATCCCCCAAATGAAAGGCATGCTGAGCAACGTTATTGTTATATTTCTTTCTATCTGAAAGCAACTATGGTGTTATAATGTGAATCTCTTAATGGGCCATAGGATTAACTTACCACTTACTTTCAGACATGGTAATGAACGTATATGGGTGGAAGGTGTATATTTATATTTTAGAATGATATAAAAATAAAGGGAAAATTGTCAGCGCCTAAACATATTTCAGAGTTAACATACAGTTTATTCCTAGAGGACATAATTCTGGTACATATATGAAATTTACATAGGCATATTTTGGAACAATACAAATAGGAGGGAACAGCAACAACATAAGAACTGACACAAAGAATGTATTTACACAGTTAAATTCTGTCCAAAACAATAAACCTTTGCAGAGAAAATCTTCAAAAAGACTGAGAGAAAAATGCAGGACATGTATGGCAGAAGGCATCAGCTGGAGTGGGGTGGGGGGAAGGGAAATGGGAATATGTCTGAATTGAACTGAAAAATGATACATGAACTACACAAACATCGATAAAATTATTATATTTAAAAATAAAGTAAATGAGCAATTGAGGCAGGGATTAGCTTTGAATTAAAATATGTTGAGATTAATAAAATATATAAAATGTGACTTTAAAAGTATTAGAACATCTATTTCATATTTCATGTGTGATATATTTCTAAGGTAAATGGAAGAATCTGTCTTCATAAATTATTTGTAATCAAATTCTAAGTATTCAGCTATTTAAAATTTTTTTTAAACATTTATTATAGTGTAAACTCTAGAAAAACTGATAAAAATCTGGGACATAAACAAAATTATTCAAGCAATATCTGGACATTCAATCTGATACTGCATATCAAAGGAATAGCATCTATTAAGATTTATAAGCATTGCAATTCAGGCCTGTTTAGGGAACATCGCAGATTGTTGTTTGATATTTAGTGACATTTTAAACCTAGGGATTGAATACAGCATGGAGAAAGGAAGTTGGTAAGTCATTAAAGGCCTTTGAATTTTGAACTTTGAATTCCATCTAGCAAATTTGCGAAAATTATCAAGTATTTATAAACAGAGGAATAATGTAACTCACCACACTTTTTAGGAAAACCAATTTGCAGGCCAAATGGAGGTGAAAATTAGAACAATTTATTATTTTTTTAGAACAATTTATTCTAATTCTAGTAAAAATCTATGACGGTATTGAAAAATCATGAATGAGCATTGAGAGTTTGGTTGATTATAAATTATTCTTAAGAAAAATATTCAAAGTAACTTTGTAACATTTTAGAATATTATAAATATTCAAATAGAAAAATGCAAATATTAAAATTTTAACTATAATTTGAAAGTTGTCCTCCTTGTGGCATGATCTTTTAGTAGATATGTGATTCTATTTTAGTCTATTGTAATTTTCTTTTCTTTGCAACTTTATTTATGTGATATAATATTTATTTATTTCCACTGTATTTTCAACGTATTTATGCCACTAAGAGTGAAAAGAGATTTGTAAATGACCAGAGTTAAAGTTAAAGCTAATTTTTTACAATAATATCCCTGACCTACTTTGTATTTCCATTCTAAATTTGACCATTTAAATGTAAGCTAATTATATGTAGGTTGGAGATTAAGTGTTCATTTTATGTCTGTGTATGCATATAAAAATACACATGCATTTAAGGGGCTTTTGCTATTTTCATACAATATATTTTGTTGTCATTTAGAGCTGCTCCCTTCTCCCCAACTCTGCCTACTGCCTCACCCAATGTAATAAACACACACACACACATATATATATATATATATATATATATATATATATATATATATATGTATGGTGTGTGTATTTGGTTTTTTTTTATAATTTAATTTCATTATTTAATTAATTTAATTTATTTATGTGTAATGAATGTACTGTCCTGCATGTAGGTTTGTGCACCCATGTCATGCAATATTGGGGCGCCCGGGACCGCGGAGGTCAGAAGAGGGTGTCAGATTCCCTGGAAGCTGGAGTTCTCTCTGTAATTGGAGTTACGGACGGGTTTCTCAAGCCACCATGTGGGTGCTGGGGATCGAACCCTGGTCGCTCTGCAAGAGCAAGTCAGTGCTCTCAACTTCTAGGCCCATCACTCCAGCCCTGGTGTGTGATTTGTATCTCACAGTATCTTTCATTGTGGGTCTATTCACTGGGTGCACCAAGAGTCCCAAATTCTAAGACACTGTGATGCCATGAGCATGGGACGACCACCAAGAGCAGTGGCAGGTGGGGAACGGAGTAAGCCTGGGCCTGCGAGATGAACAGTGTGTGCCACGGACAGTAAGAGTCGAAGGGGGAAGGCTTGCAGAAACCCTTTGGAGCCCAGAAGAATCGTGAGTGAATCCCAGGTGTCCCAGCCTTGAGCTACTTGCTTGACTTAGGTTTTTGAGAGTCCGTGATTCTTCCCTTTGAAATAAGAACAGTACTTGTTTTGGGATTTTACAGCAGCCCATAGTTAAAGGGACTTTTAATAGACTGTGAACTTTTAAGTGTTTTAAACATTTTAAAGGACTGTGGGGTTTTTTAAGGTTGTACTGTCTTAGGTTGTGATTAATTTTAACATCATACTTTGGGGATAAGAACTGGAAAGGTGGTGGTTTAATAGTGATGTGTTTTGTGTGTCAAGTTGACAAGGGGTCAATTGTGCTGGATAGCTTTAATGTCAACTTGACACACCTGGGTTGAGGGAGCCTCAATTGGGGAATTGGCTCCATTGGATTGGCCTGTGGCCAAATCTGTGGAGTATTGTCTTGATTATCGAGCAATGTGGGAGGTCCCAGCCCGCAATGAGTTGGTGCTACCCTGGGCAGGTTGTTCTGTAAGGTATAAGTGGGCAGGCTAGGCATGAGCCAGGGGAGCAAGCCAGTGAACAGCATTCCTCCATGGCCTGTGCCTCAGCTCCTGCCTCCAGGTTCCTGCCCTGAGTTCCTGCCTTGGGCTCCTTCAGTGATGAACTGTGACCCAAGAGATGTAAGCTAAATAAACCCTTTCCTCTCCAAGTTGGTGTCGGTCAGAGTGTTTTGTCACAGCAATGGAAGTCAAACTAGAACAGTGTTTGTACTATTCTGTTAAATGCAGAAATAAAACAGTTTGTTTTGCTTCTCATTGCTTCTTTGAAAGACAGAGATTTGAGAATTAGGTAGGAAAGATGTACTTTTCTCTTTGGTTATGTTATCTCATTAGTTGTGAGGTCATACACATGTTTACCTAAGTCCCTGTTCTTTTTTGCCTTCATTTGTTGTAACAAAACACTCTGACCAATACCAACTTGGGGATGGAATGGTTTATTTCTCTTTGATGTCCTTTGTCACAATTCAACATTGAGGGACACCAAGATAAAAAAATCAGGGCAGTTACCTGGAGGCAGAAGCTGAAGCACAGGCTAAGGAGGAATGTAATTTACTGGCTTATTCCCCCAGCCCATGCTTAACCTGCTCTCTTAATAAACTGCAGAACTACCAGCTCAATGATGGCACTGACTATAATGGGCTGAGCCCTTCCACATCACTCAGCAATTAAGAAAACACCCCACAGACATAGCCACCGGCCAGTCCAATGGAAGCAATTCCCTAATTGAGGCTCCATAAACTCAAGTGTGACAAGTTGACACTAAAGTTGTCCATCAAACTCCCCTTTGTATGTTTTCTGTGTTACTTCTAATATGAAAGCATGGAAGAATGGACATGTAATTCTTCCTTATCCAGAAATTGAGGAACTGATGCTTTGTTCTTCCTTTATTTTTTTTTTACAATTTCATACATGCATGCAATATATTGTGATCATACTCACTACCCCATGGCCTGTGGTTACATTCCCCCCACCTCCTTTGTACCTCCTCCTTCTTTCCAACTTGTTTCACTCCTACTTTTAAATAATTTCGTTATTTCAGGGGAACAGATTTTGTGCAAATAAATGTTGCTGCTGTGGATTCAGGATTAAAATGTCAGTGTCATATCCAGAAGACTGATTCATGACATATCTCCACATCCTCCAGCTCTTACAATCTTTCTGCTCCTTTTTCATGATTTTCTCTGAGTTTGAGCAGATGGTATAAGTCTTTGATTAGGACTGACTACTTATAAGTCATGAATTGTCAGTATTTTCATCAGTTATAAGTCTTTAACTTAAATGCTATCCATTGGTTTTCAAAACTTCCCTGGCAAAGGTAAGATTATTATATCGATGGATACCAATGTCCATCCAGGAATACAGCAGTAGAGGATTCCGCACTCATTATCCTCTGGTAATTTTGTCCTCCTCAATCATAGGCTTTGACCAGGTTTATAGTACCGTGATATATTTTGTCCCATGAGGCAGGCCTTAAACTCAATCAGAAAGTGATTGGTTATACCGAAACACCCATTGCACTGTTATACTAATGCATACATCCAGCCTTAACTGACAATTGTTTAGCATGCAGAGTCCCCAGCTGGATGAGATCACTTCTCTTCCAGGGACCTGAATAACACCTTCTGGTACCAAGAATACTAGCAAACACAGTGGAGGCTTCCACTCAGTTCTTACTTGACTTATCTTTGCTACCTGACAGAACATATGTTGTTTTAGCCATAGGGTTTTGCCAGCTAGATCTGGTGGGTAATCAAAGTCAATGGAAGTACCCTTTATTGCTTTGGGATTCCTTGATAGGAAGAATATTCATGGCCAATAGTTACTAGAAATATATCGAGTATAGGACATTGGTCTTGTGTTTAATAACCCATGGCTTCTGGAAAGATCATTATCCACAAATGCGGGATTTATTTTTTTTTATTTTATTTATTTATTTTTAAATATTTTATTTTATTTATTTATGTGTATGAATGTATTGTCTGCATGTAGGTTTGTGCACCCGTGTCGCGCAATGCCGCGGAAGTCAGAAGAGGGTGTCGGATTCCCTTGGGAAAAAAAAACCCTGGAAAAAAAGTTCCTCCCTGGAATTGGAGTTACAGACGGTTCACAGCCGCCATGTGGGTGCTGGGGATCGAACCCGGGTCCTCTGTAAGAGCAGTCGGTGCTCTTAACCGCTAGGCCATCTCTCCAGCCCCGGGATTTATTTTTTAAACTTTTTTTTAATTGTATGTTTTTATTGGGCAAAAAGTAGACTATTATTTGTGAGACCTAGACAAATGTGTGTATGAGGAATTATTGCTTAATGGGTATGGAGCTTCGTAAACATGAAATATTTCTAGAGATAGACTGTAGTATTGAATGAACAATATGTATATTCCTTTTGCCATTGAAAGGCACAATTAAATTGTTGATATTTATGTATATTTTATCTGAATAGAAGTTATATTAAATGTTGGTGTCAAGATCATAAATAAATCTTATGCTAATAAATTTTTATAAAATGACCATTGCTTCATGATAAAAAGTAATAATATTAGTCACTTTACCTTTTCCTCTGAAATTTTAGAAAATACAAGGTTATAAAAGTACATATTCATTAGCTTCGGAGACATCATGTCTTCAGACCTCATATGTTATTGAAAAGTTTCATTCTTCACTTACAAAAAAACTCAATTAAAGTGGAAAATAGCATCTTATATACAACTATAAATATTTTTTTGTGTAAGAATTTGTGAAAGTCTCAGAGACAGTCAAGATATTCTTAGAACACACTTTGAGAACCTATGTCTTATTCTATCACACAAGTAGAATTACAAACAGAAGAAATAAAAGGCATAAAATGAAAACAATGGTTTAGTCAAAATATTTGGACAAATAGATATCTCAGGTACTTGATATAATTTTTAATATGTTTCAAATGTATCCATGTAAAGTAGCATGATAGACTTTTAACAACTCAAAGTCTTAAGATATTTCTTACATGTAGGTAAAAATTATTAGTATGTTTTGTTTCAGAGAATTTTCAAACTGCCATATTGCAGTCATATACTTCCTTAACTACGTGGAACAGGAGAAACTAAGTAGGACTACTCTGGAAGTAAATAGTTAGTTATAAAAGACTACCTCACCAGGTTTCATAGTCCAGCCCTTTAGTCCTAGTATAGAATGGGTTGTGGTATTGGGAACTCTGTGAGATGTAGGTCAGCCTGGTTTACATAGAAAGATTCAGGGCACCTTGAGCACCAATGAGACCCTATCTCAAAGAGTTAAAAAAGTCTTCTTAACTGAGAGAACGCTATGTATATAGATGCTAAAATTATCATCTAAAATTTATGAATATGTTGTAATATACTAAATTAAGTAAAGATAGACTGATTTTTTTCAGACTCTGATTTTAACATGATTGTTAATGAAAAGTAGCTAATTCAAAAGAAAATCATTTAACAAGGAATTTTGTTTAGCAATGAAATTATTTTATTTACATGTCCTAGTGGTGTTTTGCCCCAATAAATATGAGCCTAAAAATAGCCTATCATGTTTTGACCAACTGCATAAACTTCTGACATTTTGTTCATTCATATGATATGGATAAACATTCCTATTATCTGGAAGCATGTATATTGCATTTCAATAAAACTTTGAGGAAAAATAGAATTTTAAGAGATGTAATATAAGTGAAAAGGCAAAACTATCTTCATTTATTCTAGCTGACTTCTTCTTTACCCTATATTGCTTTCCAGCCATTCGCACTGAAGCCAGCCAGGCAGAACTGATCTCATGCAGGCAGTTTCAGGAAGTGCAATCTTTATATAATACTGGGAAACTAACAGCTAACCAAGCAGAATACCATCTCATTCATACCCACATCTGTAAAGTGTTCATTGATTCTGCAATTCTGAGAAGCTTCTTTTTCCTACACAAAACTTAGAATATTTTGTTAACTGAAAGCTTATTTGTTAACTGATGTTTCTGTAATCTCCCATAACTATGGTGATGTGACATAACTATTTTTATTTTCTTTGCCCCTGGCATGTTGAAATTGTGGTTTAAAGCTTTATAAAGCCTGCCTTGCTTCTCCTTGTCTCAAGAGTTCTTCTGCCTAGAGAGGTATTAAACAATTTTTAATTGAACCAACACTATAGGATCCTCCATATTACAAGAAGCATCTTTAAACAGGAGATCATTTTTATCACAGAGAACCACAACTGGCAAACACGCAGAGATTAAAAGGCTGGAGAGTGATTATCCTTGAACAGGACACATACCAAACGTCTGCTTTCCAAAGCTCAGGGGTTGCAGAAATTTGTAAGAGTCAGAGGATGTACATGACCACATGGAAACAGAGTCTTCCAAATAACTGACCAATTACTCATAGTAACTCACAGCAATGATCACAGCATTGACAAATCCTACTTAAACTCAACTCAGAAAAAAAAATCCCAGCATAAACTTGGGGAAGTAAGATGTAGATAAGAAATATCAACACTACCCACTACCAGATGAACTATTTGTAAACAATGGCTGCTGTGAAGGAGATCTAAGTATCATCAGGATATGTTGTATGAAATTCACAAAATTTCAATAAAAGAATGAAGAGAAATGCAATTTTAAGGTAACAATGAAGTGAATGAGAAAATAAATGTGTTAAGCACTTAGGTAAGTGCTGGAATGCTCCACTTAAACTGATGATTTCCTTTAAATAATTCTAACAGATGAACAGCATATAAAACAGAATTTTACAATTATACAGTAGCATTCATTGTGATAGGTAATATGAAATATTTCCTGTTAGGCCTGGGCTTCCCAGAATCCCAAGGGACACAGATGCCCAATTCCTCAAGATGCTGTCAATCTTCTGACCATTTCCTCTGTACCTGAGGCCCCACCCCATGGCTATAACCGGGTGAGCCCCAAGCACCTTCTCTCTCTCACTGCCTGCCATGCTGCTCTGTTCCAACACATGTCTGCAGGCGGCCCTTGCAGGTGGTGGTTTGAATGAGTGTCCCCTATAGGATCTAGGTATTCAGACGTTGGTGGCGCTGTTTTTGGAGGTCTTGGGGTGTGTGGCCATGCTGGAGGAAGTGTGTCACTGGGGGCAGGCTTAGTGAGTTTTAACAAGCCTCGTGGTATACAGTTGCTCTCTCTGCTTCCTGTGCTCTTTGCGAGATGTGACCCTCGGCTTCCTGCTCCAGATCCAGCCGCCATGCCTCCCACCACAATGGACTCTAATTCCCTGGAACCGTCAATCGTAAGCTCAAATAAACTCTTCCTTTTATAAGTTCCTTGGTCATGGTGTTTTATCACAGCAACAGAAAAGTGACTAATACAGGAGGTGTTTGCTGGTAATCTCACATAGAAGTAAAGCATGTTCCTGGCATGACTTAAGCCTCATGTGCCTTTTTATCTGGGGGCTGGAGGTGCATGGCTCTTTTGATAACCTAATATTTCCTATTCACATGAACAGAAGAAAGTGAATCCTTTTCTGTGATATGGAAATTTGATAGTGTATAGACATCAACAAGGTGAAGAAAAAACAACTGATTAATCTGTCCTTGTTATATGATGACTAGTCTTCTATCAGATAGAAATTAATATTACTTTTTTTTTGCGGTTCTCAGCCTCATCATTTAACGGCTGTGCTATCCCTCCACCTACCATAACAATTAGTACTGTTTAAATACCTATATATCTACTTGCGTGTGCTTCATTTGTAGGATCGAAAGGCTATATAATATACTGTTTAAGTACCTATATATCTAATTGCATGTGCTTCATTAGTAGGATCGAATGGTTATGCCTGGACAAGCTGGCAGCCCATGAAAGAAAACAGCCAGAATTGACTGGAGACCAAGACAACAGCTGCCAGAGAAAGTAAACTGTTTTGCCTCTCACCCAATTGTGCCCCCTTTTCTAAAGCCTAGGGAACATTGCCGTGAAGAGGGGCATGGTAGATGTTAAGGGCTAACTTATGACGATGGGTGAATGGTGAAAATAATAATAATAAGGTGACACTCCATATTGATCAACTTGATTGAACATACAAGCCCCCCTCCCGCCCCCCCTCCCCGCTGGATGGTGGAACCATACTGTGTGGGTTTGTGCTCAAACTGCTCACAAATTGGTTTTAACATGAAGGATGCTTGTGACTCACGATTAATCACCTATTGTTAAAAAAAATGAAAACAAACAAAAAAAAAAAACAGAGAAAGATGCAGAAAAGTTATGGCAGAATGCATGATCTGGGATGGGTAGGGGCGGGGTGGGGGTAAGGGAAGGGGATATATGCCTGAACTGAATTGGAAAATGATTTATGAAATACACAAAACATCAATAAAAAAATAAAAAAGAAATTAATATTACTATTAGTGGAAGAAATGTTTGTCCTCTTTTACCTAATGAACTTCTAACACATAACTAGAGGGATATTTTTCTTACTCTAATGAATGAACTTATTTTTATTTTCCATTTCACAGAGACTAAACCTGTTGCTAAAATTCTACTTTCTCTGAGTTCATATCCCCAGAACATTTAACTTTTTCTTCGTGTTTTGCTACCTCTTTCTTGATACTACCTCAATTTTTGTCATTATTGTTCTATATTAGAACTAAATTTTAGTGAAAGTCACAACTTTTTTGTGATGCTTCATATAATAATACCTTGACTAATAATAAAGTCCTAGAGCTGTTCTTAAGTACTTCAGGATTATTTTTAAGGCAATGTCATATCAGAGAAGGAGTCATTTGAATCTCTGCAGTGGAGTTTTGCCTGGCAGCAGCTTCAGGTGTGGAGAGGCTCAGCTGCTACAAACACTTAACCACAGCTGGGAATGACTGAAGAAGAGGAAACCCACCTCTATCCCTCCACAAACTGATTTATTGCCAGTGCCTCTAGTCAGCTGAAATCAAATTATTAGCGTTTATCAAAGCAACTCTCTTGTACTTATCTACTTCACACATGCATACACACTCACAAATCTGTTTTCATTTCATTTATATCCATCTAGACTTGTTTGATTTTTAGATTTCTTTAACATACCTATATTTTCTTAAATAAAAATGTTCTCAATCTATAAATATAAAAGGAAAAATATTGATTATAATGAAAGATAACTTAAAAATTCAGATTCTGATACTGTCTTGCTTACATAAGTTCTTTTCTTTTTAATTTTGCCATTTATCTATACTTATGTGTATACATGTCATGCCTAAATGTGTGCAAGTGCACCCATATTATGCAGTGCCCACAGAGGACAGAACAGGCCATTGGAACTTCTGGAAGTGGAGTTATGGACAACTGTTAGCCACAATGTGGGTGTTTAGATTCAAACTCAGGTCTTCTGCAAGAATAGTCAGTGCTATTAACCACTGAGCTATCTATCTAGTCCCAACATAAATTCTTTAAAGAGCTTGTACTTATTTTGGTTTTAGAAATGCTGGATATTTTTCTGAATCATACCCGATGTTATTTCCATTTCAAATTCCATAAAACTTGGTTTGGTACTCTTGGTATGTTTAGAAAAGTGCTAGAAAATATGTCATATAATGCTACTATAAAAATGACTTATTTGTTGTATTTGAGTGACTTAAAGTATAATGAATTAAATTTATTTAATCCAGACTAGTCACATTAAAAAAAATGTTTATGGTTAGACAAGTATCTGGATCCTAGTATTTCATTGTTAGACTGTTAAAATGAGCAGAATGAGAATTATATCCTCAAATAATCACATTCATATCATTTTCTATTTCAGTGTAAGTGTGTTTGAACACTTGGTCCCTAGTTCATGGCTCTAGGAAAATAGTGAAAACTTGAGAACATGAATCCTTATTGGAGAAATTGCCTGATAATTGGGACAGAGCTTCAAGATTTGTTTGTTTTTAATCAGTTTGAGACAGGGTATCCCTATAGCCCCACCTGGCCTAGCATTGGCTATATACACCGGGTTGGCCTCTAGCTCACAAGAATTACCTGTATCTGCTTCCTAAGTGCTGGAACTAAAGCTTTGTGCCACCATGTTGTGCTTGAGTCCTCAGGTTTCATAGCTCAGCCTGATATGTTCACAATTTCTCAAGTTTCTTCCTGATAAAACCAAGGATAATGTACTTATTATACACATAACACATCTGCTGATCCCAGAAGAAAATAGCTCATTTGATTTGGCTTAATTAGGTTTCTGAGCTAATTCAATCTTATTACCAAACAAAGTACTGAGATCAACTTGAATGCTATTCTCAACACCAAAGAATGGTTTACTTTATCCTTTATTGCTTCCAAAGTGATATAAGAGGAGCTTATTGGAACTGAAGAGTAATTGACTTGAGATGATGTTTGACCAGGTATCATATTCTGTAAAGTTTATTAAGGCTTATAAAACTCAAAAAGTCAAAGTATGCAAGATCAGTTAAGTCATAATAACCCCAATTCCGAAACTTTTCTGTAAGAATAGTATTAGGTGAAGCTGGTCTTGATTGAATTCTACTTTCTTATTATAAGAGCTATCCATTCAGGTATTATTAGAATTTTTCTGATTTTCACTGCCCTTTTCTTCTCAAAACTATTTAGTGAATATTAGAAAATTCATTTTTTATGTTTGACAAATCAGTTTTCTTTTTATTGAAGTGTACAGTTTTCTACAGAATATTACATGAAATTAAAAGAGAAAGCTTAAAGGATATAAAACTAAAGAAAATTTTAATGTATATTGTAATTGTATTTACATATATTTATTAATTTATTATTAATACAAAATTATATATCTTCTCTTTGCAAATACTTGTTTTAAGATTATAATCTATGTATTTTATAATGTATCATGTTCAGAATTTCAATATAGCAATAACTAAAAATATCAAAATATTCAGATCCTCAAAAATTGGTTGTTGCTTGAGTCTTACATGAATTCTATTAAATATCTTGAGTTGTATCAAAAACGTTACTGATCTCATTACAAGAATAATTTTACCACATATTATATTCACAAAACTAAATATACAGTAACATCTCCTATTGACATAATTTGAATGCTAGGTAATCTTTCCAAATCAAGTACCTTGTTAATAGATAGTGATCATTTAATGTAATTTATAACATTATAAGTGACTTCTACAGTTTATATTGCATTTATTTAAATTAGACATAATGTAATCTCAATTATGCTGTTTTGTATAAGATTATCATTAAAATAATGGTACTAACATAATATTTTTTTTCTTTTTCTTTTTTTCAAATGAATGTTCTGTGAATACATGTGTGTATGCATGTTTATATGTATAAATCGATGAAGGCTAGAGACTCATGTCCACAATCATCCTGGATTGCTCGTCTACCATGTTCATGGAGGGAGAGTCTCTCAGTCAAACACAGAGCTTTCCAATATGTCTAATCTCATGAGCCAAAGACATTGTTGCTACTATGCTGAAGATACAGGCAGGCTGCCACACCCACACAGCATTTACCTCAATTCTGAAGATCTGAACTCACATCCTCATTTTGCACTACAAATGGATTAACCAGAATGATTTCTCCACCCACTGTTTAAGTGGGACATACTACACTGGAAACTTATTTCCATGGTGGGACATACCACACTGATACTTCCATAGATGAAATGAAAACTATGTCATTATGTTACTTAGAACTACAAGGGAGGTCTGAAATTGAGGGTTAGTTTTTTGGAGAGGTAGCAAATTTGAACTGTATGGGACAGCTTGAACATGTTTGGAACAGCTTGAACAAGGAGACTTAGTTAAATTTTAGTAACTTTCCTAGGACCTCACAAAGTTGAATAACTATTGAGACTCTGAAGCATTGGGTTTAACACTAGCAACTGTTTCATGAGTATACAACACAAATAATCAGGTTTGCTAAGTGCATACTTAGTGGTTTCCAGGAAATGGATTACAGTAAGGGAACTTAACTCTTGTTGTATGTGGACAGGGTTTATCTTACAGTGTATAGCATGCAGTTCTTCACAGAGCCTTCTACTTCTAAGGATCCCATATGTAATCTAATGGCTTGCAGTCCATGGCTTAAAAATCTTAAGCTTTTATCAAAAATCATAGATTTTCATTCTGAAATGAGCACTGAATATTATTTACCCTGTCCTAGCCTTGAGTTTTGACAAATTGTCTTTTTAAATTTTTTTATTGTTATTAAACTTTTTCCATAAATCATACATCATTTTTAAATATAATTTAGAGTCACTTCCCTTTCCACGCCCCCACCCCACCTGTGTCCCTCCACTCTACCACACATGTCTTGCATCTTTTTCTGAGTCTTTCCAGAGTTTTTTTTTCCAGTTCTTCTGTTGTTGTTCTCTCTAACTTGTATTGCTTCAAAAAATTATATAATATATAGATAGATAGATAGATAGATAGATAGATAGATAGATAGATATAGATATAGATATAGATAGATATATAATTTAGTTTTGTGCTGTATTGTAATGCTTCTATGCTGTAAATTAATTTTAACAGTATGAGTAGGGAAAAACTTTGAGTCATATGATTATAACCTTCACTCCACTCCGGCTTCTTGTGCAAACCAGATGAACATTCGTACAACTAGGTGGAGATGCAGATAAGGTGAATGACCCAGTGACCTGGAGGGGGAGACTGGGCATTGCCCCAAGCTACTGGTGCACAGGCCAAGTCACCCCCCTGTGATTTGTTCTGCAGGCATCCAGTGGGAACAGTGGTAGTAACTCCAAGGCAGAAGAAAATGGAGCAAGTGAACCACTCTTCTCAGCAACCAGGCAATCTGTTTGTTACCTATTTTGATTTATGGAGAAGTTCCAGTCCTGAAAGAGAAATGTCGTCTGAACCATCCAATTACAAACCAATGGAGAAAACCTGAAACATAGACCAGCCAGCCCTTCATATCCAAGAAGAAGACAAGGAATGCATCTGAAGAAAACAAGCAAAGAAAGCCTTCAAGGCAGTGAAGAAACACTTGAAATTCGCATCAGATTACAAATAACAAATCAAATCCACATGCCAAAAGTACAATGAAAAACAAGAAGGTAAAAGCTAATAACAAATCCCAACCAAACTCTATCAGTCCTGTAGAAGAATCCAACAATGACATCTCCCTGGAGGTAAGCCAAGACACAGATCTTAAAAGAACTATCATAGATATGCTCAAAGAATTTTGAAAGCTACAAGACAAAAAATAACAAATAACATATAAAGGAAAACCCATCAGGGATACAGCTGACTTTTTGAATGTAAATGATGAAATCCACTAGAGCTTCCAACAAAGAATAGCCAGGATTAATGAATATGGATACCAAATCAGGTTACTCTACCCAGCAAAAATGCCAATTATATTCGAAGGAGAAAGGAAAATCTTCCAAGACATAAAAAAGATGAAAGCATACATGTCTAGAAAAACAACCCTCCAGAAAATACTTGAAGCAATTCAAAAGACAGGAAAGGAGTAGCTGTCCCCAAGTAATGAGACCGAGTAATTCATGAAGGTATAACCCCAGAAATTTTAATCTAGACCAAAAATGCAAACAGAAATTAAACTGAAGGGATGCAATATACATCTCTCAGTAAAAACCTTAAATATCAATGGTCTGTGGGGCTGGAGAGATGGCTTTGCAGTTAAGAGTACTTAAGTACTCTTAAGTACTCTTAACCTCTTAAGTACTCTTACTCTCTTAAGTAACTGCTCTTGCAGACGACCCGGGTTCAATTCTCAGGACTCACATGGTGGCTAAGAACCACCTTTATTTCCAGATCCAGAGGAATCCAACGCCCTCTTCTGACCTAGGCGGCATTGCATGACACAGATGCAACAACCTACATGCAGACAGTACACTCATACACATAAAATAATAAATAAAATAAAAAATATATATTTCAATGGTCTGAAGTCCCTAATCAAGACACACAGACTGAGAGAATTGACTAAGAAGTTGAATCCACCTTTTTATTTTCTACGAGAAATGCATCTCATCTTAAAGGACAGGGACCATCTTAAGGTGAAACGATAGGAAAAATAATTTCAAGAAAATGGTACCAAAAAGCAAGTAGGAGTTGCTATGATAATACTTCAGAGTAAAGCTAATCAGAAGAGATGAAGAGGGTCACCGCATTCTTACACAAAGATCGATCTACCATGAAGATTTCACAATCATAAATATATATGCACCAAACTCTGGTTCACTGAACTTCATAAGCACAATCCTGCAAGACATCAAGGCACATATTAATCCCAGCACAGTAATAGTGGGAGATTTTGATACCCCACTGAGCCCATTGAACAGGTCAACTAGACAAAGAATGAACAGAGATACATCTGAACTGAACAATATGGCAGACATCTACCAAATATGCCACCAAAACACCAAAGACTATTTGGCACCCAATGGAACATTGTCCAACATCAAACATATACTGGGACACAGAGAAAACCTCAACAAATACAAACGAATTGACATAATTCCATGTATCTTATCAGACCACAGTTCAATAAAGCTTACTATCAACACCAGGAAGAGCCCTACTAGCTACAAGAACTCATGAAGACTAAAGAACACACTCCAGAATAACGAGTGAGTCAAAGGAAAAATTTAAAAAAATGAATAAAACGATTCCTGGAAATAAATGAAATGGATGATACAGCACAAGAAAACCTATGGAACATTCTAAAAGCTGTCCTAGGAAGGAACTTTATAGCCATAAGTGCCTACATTAAGAAAACAGAAAGAAGCTGGGCATGGTGGCACACGCCTTTAATCCTAACACTTGGGAGGCAGAGGCAGGTGGATCTTTGTGACTTCAAGGCTACCCTGCCTACAGAGTGAGTTCCAGGACAGCTTTGGCTATAGGGAGACCTGTCTCAAAAAGACCAAAAAAATAAAATAAAATAAAACAGAAAGCATGCAAATAAATGACCTAACACTGTAACTAAAAACACTTGAGAGACAAATTGAGATAAACCCTAAACCTGACAGACAGTAAGAAATATATATAAAAAAAAATCAGAGCAGAAATCAATGAAATAGAAAAAAAGAAAACAATAAAAAGAAACAATGAATCCAAGAGCTGGTTCTTTGAAACAATAAAGAGAAAAGATAGACCTTTAGCCCAGTTGACCAAAAGAAAGAAAGAGCAACTCCAAATCAGAAAAATTAGCTATGAAAAGGGAAACATCACAATGGACAATGAAAAGATCCAGAAAACCATATGGGAATACTGTAAAAAATCTGTACTCTACTAAATTTGAAAACCTAAGATAAATGGATGAATATCTGAAATCATGGAGTTCAGTAAAACTTAACCAAGAAGAGATTGACAGTTTAAACAGACCCAAAATATATGAGGAAATTAAAACTGTGAAAAAAAAAAACTCTCCCAACTAAAAAAGGCCAGGCACAGATGGACTAATGACAGAATTCTATCATACATTTAAAGAGGACATACATCCATTACAATGCAATTTATTCAAGAGGCTAGAAACAAGGGGAAATTTCCCAAATTTCTTCAATGAAATCAGCATCACTCTAATACCAAAACTAGACGAAGACACAATCAACAAACAAAGTTATAGACCCATTTTATTAATAAAAATAGATGCAAAAATTTTCAACAAACTACCTGAAAACTACATGCAGGCCCAAAAAATCATATATCATGACCAAATAAGATTCATATCAGAGATTCAGGGATCGTTCAACATACCTAAATCAAAAAATGTCATAAAGGGCATAAATGGACTGAAGGGGGAAAAACAAAACAAAACTGGGTCATCTCAATTGATGAGATAAAGGCCTTTGACAAAATTCAATATGCCTTCATGTTTAAAATCCTAGAGGGTATTGCCCTGGAAGGGACATGCTTCTGCATAATTAAAGCTATATGCAAGAAACACACAATCAACATAATTCTAAATAGGGAAAAACTAGAAGCATTCCCCTTAAAGTAAGGAACCTGGCAAGGCTGCCCCATCCCTATTCCTTTTCAGTATAATGCTTGAAACACTTGCTAGAGCAATAAGACAAGAAAAGAAAATTAAAGGAGTACTAATTGGGAAAAAGGAAGTCAAACTATCTCTTTTTTGCAGATGACATGATAGTTTACCTAAAGAATTCCAGAAACTCCACCCAAAAACTCCTAGAAATGATTAATAGCTTCAGCCATGTGGCAGGATACAAAATTAACTTAGAAAATTCAGTAACCTTTCATTAAATCAATAAGGATTTGGAGAAGGAATGCAAGGAGATTTTGCCATTGACAATATCCTCCAAAAAAAAATTTAAAACATCTGGAAAAAAACCTGAACAAAAATATTGTAATCTCTACAATGAAAATTTTAAATCCCTGAAGAAGGAAACTAAAGAAGACAACAGATGATGGAAGGAACTCCCATGCTCATGGATTGGAAGAATTAATAAAATTAATAAAAGTAAATTAATAAAAGTAAAAATAACCATCCTTTCCAAAGCTATATACAGATTCAATGCCATCCCTATTAAATTATCCATGAGCTTTTTCACAGACTTAGAAAAAAAATTCTAAAGTTCATATGGAAAAACAAAAGACCCCTGATTGCCAAAGCAAATCTGAGCAAAAAGAGCAATGCAGGGAGAATTACTCTGTGAGATTTCAAACTATATTACAGGGCTATAGTCATAAAAACAGCATGGTATTAGCAGAAGTGCAGATCCATACATCAACAGAACAAAATAGAAGATACAAACTTGAGCACATGCAATTTCAGCCACCTCATATTTGACAAAGGTGCCAAGAAGACTCAGTGGAGGAAAGAAAGCAACTTTAGCAAATGTTGATGGCAAAATTGATCACCACTTGGAGAAGAACAAAATTAAACCCCTAACTCTTGCTCTGTACAAAAATCACCTCAAAATGGATCTGAAAATGATGGAATAAAACCTATAAGACATAGGCATAGGAAAAGACTTTCTAAATCAGACAGCAGCTGTTCAAGAAATAAGGTCAACAATTGACAACTGAGGCCTTATTAAAATTAATAGCTTCTATACAATGAAGGAAACAGCCAAAGAAGTGAAGAGAAAACCCACAGAGTAAGAGGAAACCTTCATAAGTGATACATTAACATCCAGAGTATATAAACTTGTGAAAAAAAAAAAACAAAAGAAAACAATCAACTCACTCAAAAGATAGAATAAAGAGCTAAACAGAGACTTCAAAAGTGAAGAATTACTCCTATAAGACAGGCTTTGATCAAAAAAAGGATACCAAATTCTGGAGAGGTTGTGGCGTATGGGGATCACTCATCCACTGCTGATGGGAAGGTAAACTCATGCAACCCCTATGGAAAGCAGTGGAACAAAATCTCAAAAGAATCAAAATGACCCTACCACCTGACCAGTCATACCACTCCTGAGTTTATAAACACAAGACTCATCCTATGTCAGAGATACATGAACATTCACAATAACAAAGATGTGGAAGCAACCCAAGTGTCTCTCAACCAATGAGTGAATAAAGAAAATGTACTACATCTACACAATGGAATTCTACACAGCAGTAAAGAAAGATGACCTCATGTAGTTGGCAGGTAAATGGTTGGAACTGGAAGCCATTATTCTAAATGAAGTAACACGGTCCATAATAAACAAACGACCTATTGTGTCCCTCATTTATTGATCCTAGCACCAAATCTCTTTTATAAGGCCAACAAAATAATTCCTCACAACTTTTTTTACTTTCTTTTTTTTAGTAAATATAACACCTGATGTCACTCATCAAGTTGCTGTGTAATGTAGGAATGTGAAGTAATATTTTTTTCATTAACTGCATGTGAACCTACTGTCAATATGTGAATCCTGAACATGTTTTGGTATGGATGTATAGTTTTTTTTCAGACATCCCAAATTTGGTATATGTGCGTTGTGT
The DNA here is from genome assembly GCA_009823505.1 of Rhizomys pruinosus. Lineage (NCBI taxonomy): Eukaryota > Metazoa > Chordata > Mammalia > Rodentia > Spalacidae > Rhizomys > Rhizomys pruinosus. Next base: position 552,695 of record VZQC01006713.1, read on the forward strand.
ATATAACCATATTTTGGATTGATACAAATTTGAAGGAACAATGAAAACAACAACAACAAAAACAACAACAACAAAAGACTGGCTCAAGTAACTGACTGAAACTGTCAACTTCTGCCCAAAACAGTAAACTTCTGCACACAAAAACTCAAAAAAGACTGAAAAAAAGATGAAAGACATGTATGGTAGAATTCATGAACTCTGGCAGGGTAGAGGGTAAGGAAGGGGGAATGGGTCTAAATTTGATTAAGAAAAGTTGTATGAAATGCACAAAACCTCAATAGAGGAAAGAAAGAAAGAAAGAAAGAAAGAAAGAAAGAAAGAAAGAAAGAAAGAAAGAAAGGAAGGAAGGAAGGAAGGAAGGAAGGAAGGAAGGAAGGAAGGAAGGAAGGAAGGAAAGAAAGAAAGAAAGAAAGAAAGAAAGAAAGAAAGAAAGAAAGAAAGAAAGAAAGAAAGGAAAATAAGAAAGAAAAATAAGAAAGAAAGAAACAAACAAACAAACAAACAAACAAACAATGGGATTTCTCCCAGATATATTTTACTATGTGTGCTATAATCACTCTTTTTTAGTGCTATCAAACCAGAGAGAAACATTAATTCTGATGTATTAAGATTATGTGACATGTTGTAAACATGTTAACCTTGCTTGGAAGGTGTTATGTATTACTATATACTTCCAGCTCTTCCTTAAATTGGCTCCTTAATAAATTTTAGCATTTTCTTTTACTGTGAGTGGATTTTACTCTTTCACTTTATTTTTGAATGGAGTCTTGTGAGGTTACCAAAAGCATACCTCAAATTTACTGATGTTTCATCAAATGTGTGAATTATTTTCAGGGAGAAAGGTGTCATTGTGTATAAGTTTTACCATCTTGACTAATTAATTTTATATTCTTTCCTAAATATTGTCCAATAGTTCTTAAATACTAATGATGATACTTCTAACGACAGCTTATATTACATTTAAGTAAAAAGGGCTGTGATCTGAATGGGTCTTCTTTTTATAAGAAGCAACATTTTTAAGAAGCACATTTTTATTCAATGCACATTGAATTATTATATTTCATATTTGGTTTCACATTTTATTGGGTTTGTTAAATCTACATTTCTTTGTGCAAATTTCTAACTTATTATAGGCAGCCTAATGCTTAGAAATGTGCTACTCAATGTTCGTGTCTGATTTTCAATATAAGATATTGTTTTCGGTCCATTCTTCTTCCATTTGATTTCTGCTGCTACTTCCTCATGGTGTCCTGTTATCTGTGTCTGTGACAAATGCATTTTTGAAGACTCTTTATTCCCTTATAAATTTCCTGATGCTTTCATGTCAGATTATTTTATTTTTGATTCTACAGAGATTCTTTTCTTGCCTTTCTAAAATCACGATCAGTTCTAGACATTTTCAAATCTCAATTAACTTTAAACTTAATATTGGCCTGAATATAAATAAAGTAACACCAAAATCATTTATACTGTATAATGCCATTTGTATGGAATTATCAAATAGGCTAACTTATTCTGTTCTATTAGAATGTTGGCCATTTGTGCTAATATGTGCAAAATTAAATTAGATTGAAATACACATCTTCTGGATAATTTTAATGTCTATGTGGCCTACATGTGTGTGTGTTGAAAATAAAAATGGGATTATAAAAGGGAAGAAGAGCTCTCACTGGAACAAAGAAATAAGAATAAAACTAGAAAGTAATGGCATGTATGTGACATGAAAACAGAAAAGGGAACCATTGCAGGGATGTAGGAGATGAGGAAGAGGGGGGCAGAGAATGTGAGGTATGGAGGGAGCAAGAAGTATGACAAAACAAAATGGTCTATATGTATGGAAATTCCACAATAACACCAAGGAATCGGAGTAATTACCAAGCTTATAAGTGATTATTTTTAAATAGGTGCATCCAAAATATAAGTTAGGAAAGCTTGTTACAAACTTAATGGTGGTTTGACCTTCATGATAGGGCCTTAGACCCCATTTTGTTAAAACTAGTTGTAGATTTGGGCAGCACAATGACTCCTCTATAACATGGTTCAGTAGCAGAGAGGACTTTCATTTTGTCACTCTACATGACTAGAAGAGCAGGGGTTCAGTGGCATGTTGACAAAGAACTTATGAATTAAAAGTTGATTAAACTGGGGACGTGAGAACTGAGAACAAAGCAAGAGTTCTGAATTTAGAGGCCCACAAGTATAGACTCAGAAATAGCCCCAGAGACAGGACAGGTAAGATAGCATGAGTGTTCCAGACTGACAAGCAAAAATATATAGGATGAAGGCATCTAGGTTCAAAGTGAATAGGGACAGGAATCCCCACTCTCAATTACTGCAAGCAGATTAGTCAACAGATAATAACCCTGGGGTTTGACGACTCTAGATCCAAATTCTGTATATAGTCTTCTACCTTTCTGCCATTCATTGGCATGGAGTCTGAAATCTCAAAGTATAGAGATCTAATTGACCCTTATGCTGCATATCTCCAATAGGGTGCTTCCATTCATTTGTAAGCAAGCTGCTAAAACAAGGCAAAGGTGATTGTTAGTTTGAAACAGCCTACTTAACTTTGTAAGCTCTTTGTACTCCAGCTGTACAAGGGCACCCCATAACAGAGGTTACAGTTTGTTATCCCAGCATTGCTTATTAAAATGATGGTACTATCCAGAGATGGGAAAGGAAGAATGTGATTATTTTAGTCTACGAATTTCCAAGTTTTAAAAAATAAATTAATCAATCACCAAAAAAAAAAAAAATTTAAGAAATCTTGAAAGTATGAAGACAGTTTCACCACCTCTTTTTATCTCTCTGATGCAGTTCCTCCTCAAACTCACAGTACAATACATACAGATCACTTATTTAAAATATTTGGCAGCCTACAGGAAACTGGGGAGTCTTGTAATCCTGAAAGACCCTGACTATTGCATAGACTGAAAAGCCCAAACCTATAATGTCAGCACCTCAGAAGCAGAGGCAGGTGGATCTCTGTGACCAAAACAAAGTCATTATGGAATTCTGATTGGGAGTTTAGCTTATCTAACTGGTAAAATATTCTCCCTCAAATTTACATGACAAACACCCACAGTGCCAAGATCTCATTTGGAATACAATTCTCTCTTACACTTTTTTTTTTTGAACTCTCATTATAAACTTTATGCATTCTTATTTTGTGTCTCCATACCACCCTTGGTCTCTCCAATTATAATAGGCAAGGTACATTATTGTAAGCACATTTAATCGGCTCCAAAAACTCCTAGACTCTCAAAAAGTTCTTAGTTCTATTGAATTAGTATTAAATATAGTAATGAATTTATGAAGAATGTAATCCTTATTAGTTGAGGTTTGTACAGCAGGGAAATTTTGTCTTCCCATTTCTTTAATTTTTGAATTTCTTTTATTTCATAATTTGATGATTTTTAACCTATAAACCCTGAAAATGTCTTATTAAAAGTTTACAAAATGCTTTCATTACATTTGGGGTAATTACAGATATTTTATTTCTAATTATGATTTCCACATGATTAATGTTAGTATTTAGATGAGTGATTTTGTGTGTGTTCTGTGAAGATTCAAATTTAGAACTAACACTGTAATGACAATGGCATAGCATCCAGAGTAAAGTTAGTTAGTAGGATCTAACAGATTTGTAAATGCATGTATTTATTTTTGATAATCATTGAAAAATTTATGGGATCAAATTGAATATTCAATTGTGTATTTTAAATGATTTGTATGATGGATAATTTTGTGTATCAAGTAGAGAAGCCCACAGTACCCACATATTTAAACAAATTACATTCTAGAAATGCCTGTGAATTCGTTTTTAGAGGGAAGTAACCTGTAAATTGATAGATTTAAAGTAATTGTAAATTATGTAACCTTTCAACTGGGCATTGTGGCAAACACCAATTACCTCATCCTAATACAGTAGTTCCATACCAGCTGTGGCCACAAGGAGAACCTGTCTCTAAAACAGAAAAAAAGATAAAAAAAGGAAATTAGGAAAAGGGAATAAAAGAAAAACTCAGGGTTTTCCTCATTATAAAACATAGAAAATTCCAGTTCACCAGTACTACACACTGACATTTCATTTATGTAAAAGTAAAGCAGATTCAAATCCACATATTTTTTTTGAAAGAAATAAGTCAAACTCAGAAAATAAACAAACTCCCCATTTATTCATAATGTGGACTTAATATTTTAAGAAACTTACACAAACTCACACACAAACACACATGATGGTTTGTGAGTTTATGTTTATGTGTGTTGCTGCTCTTCTAAAGAACATAAGTTCAATTCTTAAAATGAATGTGTCAGCTCATAATATGTGTAACTTCATATCCATGGAGGTGTCCTCCTCTGGCCTTTATGGGCAACTGCATGGAGATGCACATACACACACCCACATAATTAAAAATAAAATACATTTTAAGAAATTTGAATTTATATTCTATATATCCAATGGTGAAATGATAAACCAACAAGTCAGAGAATTAGAGTGAATCTGAATGTATCTTGATGCTCTATGGAAAATGAACAGGAAGACTTTAGACACTGAAGTAGGATTCTGGTTGTTGTATGTGAGGAAATAAAATGAAAGATGATATGTCTAGAAAAAAGCATGATTTGAGAAAAACATGAGAATTCTAATTGGTTCTCAGAATTTAAAAGTCATTATAGAGGCTAAATCTTATTCTGAACAAAAATAAAAAAAACAAGGTTACTTTCTAATTTTTAATTAATTAATTAATTAATTAATTAATTAATTTATGTGTATGAGTGTACTGTCTTCATGTAAGTTGGGGTACCTATGTCATGCAATGCCTTGGAGGTCAGAACAGGGCATCAGATTCCTCTGGAACTTGAGCTAAAGATGGTTCTTAGCCACCATGTGAGTACTGGGAATCGAATCTGGGTCCTCTGCAAGTGCAGTCGTTGCTCTTCATTGCTGAGCCATTTCTCCAGCCTCCCTGTTTTAATTAATTAATTACATAATTAATTACATAATTAATTAATTATGCATTTATTATCTAGTTTTGATTGGGATATTATCTGACTGTTATAATCTTCTCTTGCCTCTTTACATGCTTAAATTCTATGAATCTTTAAGATTTTACTTGATATATAATTCACACTTTTATTTTTCAGAACCCTCATTAAAACATATTATGAATTCTTATTTGTGTCTCCATAGCACACTTTACATCTCCAATTATAACATAAAAGATGCACTACTGAAAGTGGACATAATTAGCCCCTACCAACTCCTAGTCTCTTTAAAAGTTCTATTGAAGTTGCATTAAAGTATTAAGGAATTTGTAAAGAATAAAAGTTGAGGTTTTCACTATAATAACATTTATTTAGTTCTCTGATTTTTATCATAATTTCATGATTTGTAGTGTATAAACACTGGATGTTTTGTTAAATATTTACATAAAATTTTAATTACTTTGGGGCAATTACAGGAATTTTATTTCTGGTTAAGATTTACATGTTTATTATTAATATTTAGAAGTGTGATTTAGTTTGTACGTACTGTGTAAAGATTCAATTACATTTATTATTAAATGCTGCAAGGATAATGTCATAACAACTAGAGGACATTTATTTATTTCTATAATCATTGAAAGTTTTATGAGACCATATAAAATATTCAGTTGTGTATTTTGTATTATGTGAATGAGTTGTATGTCAAGTAAACAAGACGACAATATCCCCATATTTAAACAGATTACATTCTAGGTATGTCTTTGAATTTCAGTTTTAGCAGAGATAAACGTGTAAATTGGTATACTTAAAGTAACTTATATAACATTAGCAGTGGGCATTTTGAAGTGCATCAGTAACCTCAGCCCTTAAGAGGTCAAATCAGCTACATAAAATTTATGAGGCCAATTTGGCTATATTAAAATTATTTCAGACAAAATGTAGATATCATTTTAAGATGGGAATGGCCCCATCCAAGCTAAACACCATGAACAAATAATAAAAACAGGGAAAAGACATTAAAAATAAACAGAATTTCTATCAGAAAGTTTTCTGACCTGAGCTACATTTCCAATTTTCCATTCCTGTTCTGTTAAATTCCTAGTCTGGTTCTATGAAGCTATTCTGAATGGTGCCTCAATAAATATTTTTATTCAAGTATCTCTGTTAATAATATCTAATATTTCTTATATCTACTTTTCAAACAAAACTGGCTACAGAAATTTTGGATTGACCTACTGTTCATTTGACTTGTCACCAAAATATTTTCTCTGTGATCAGTGACTGAGATGGTAAAAAATAATTTCAACAAAAAGCTTTGAAGTTTGTAATCATTAAAAGTTGTTGATTTTGTCTTCCTAACATGACAAGGAATTATCAGATTGTTAATTTTGAAGCAGATAAGATTTTTAAGTATTCATGTAGCCATCATGTCTAATGTTTTGGTTTGTAGAAAAGTAGAATGGTATATTTAACTAATATTTTAGTAATTTCTTGTACAAGAAAGTTTGTTAACTCCTATCATTAATGTTCTGGGTAACTACCACTTTTTATTTCCAAGTATGTAATTATGTTTTTAACTAATTAATTAATTTTATATGTATGTGTCTTTTGTCTGCATGTATGCAAGTGGAACCATGTCTTGCAAAGGCAGCAGAGACCAGAAGTCAACATCAGATTTCTTGGTACTAGATTTACCAATGGCATTTAGCCACCATATGCACAGTGGTGTACAAACCTAGTGCTCTTAAACACTCAACTATATTTCTCAACCCTCAAGCATGCTTTTTAAAGATCTTTAATTAAGAATTTGTGAAAATAATGAATCACTGATGTAAAACAGCAGTTACTGATTATATTATTTTCATATCATCTGTCTCTGAAAAAAATAAGATATTGTGATATTTTGTTAGCTCAAAGTATTCTCCAGAAAAAAAAATGAACATAATGGCAGATCAATAATTATTTTAAATTTTTGTATTAGCAAAATAATGATATATTCCTTTTGTTGATGGAAATATTTGACATCATACCAATTGTATCATTTTAGTAACCTCAACTATAATCATGTCAACTATGTTACACTTTAAAATGTAATTTATGGGGCTGGAGAGATGGCCTAGCGGTAAAGAGTGCCGACCGCTCTTGCAGAGGACCCGGGTTCAATCCCCAGCACCCACATGGCGGCTGAGAACCATCTGAAACTCCAATTCCAGGAGAACTCTAGTTCCAGGGGAATCCGACGCTCTCTTCTGACCTCCGTGGCATTGCACGACACGGGTGCACAGACTTGCATGCAGACAGTACATTCATACACATACGGAAATAAATAAAATTAATTAAAAAAATAAAATAAAATAAAATGTAATTTATGAATTTTCAAGGAATATCGACCAGAATATAAATTATCAGGCTAAGTACTATGAAATAGTCTGAATTTATATTCGTTTGTTTTGTTCCACATTTGAAAATTACATTTTGTATCCCACATGGTCTCAAATCCCCTGCATAGTTCAGGCTGAAATTGAATTCTGAATCCCCCCCACTTACTCCTTTGAAATGTTTGGAATTCAGGCATCTTCCATCACATCGACAGTATTTGTAATGAAGTATGTTCCCAGATTTGTTATTTGTATATTGATTTTGGTATGTCTATTAATAGCTATATGTAATTATTAAAAATATTGGCCATGTTTAATAAGTCCTAAAATTTAAACATATATGAAGCATCATTTTATTTTATTTTTTTTTATTAATTTTTATTTATTTCTGTATGTGTATGAATGTACTGTCTGCATGCAAGTCTGTGCACCCGTGTCGTGCAATGCCGCGGAGGTCAGAAGAGGGTCTCGGATTCCCCTGGAGCTGGAGTTCTCCTGGAATTGGAGTTTCAGACGGCTCTCGGCCGCCATGTAGTTGCTGGGGATCGAACCCGGGTCCTCTGCAAGAGCAGTCGGTGCTCTTAACCGCTAGGCCATCTCTCCAGTCCCTGAAGCATCATTTTAAAGTCCTATTTATTCTTCGTGGATAAAAACATAACTTTAATCTTGAAATAAGAATTTTTTTAAATATTTAAAACTCCTAACAGCCCATTCCAAATTCTTTTTTCAGGAGTTTCCCGGTGGAGTTCTTAGCATCCCTTAAGTAGACAATCATATCATTAGCAAAAAGGGATAGACTTGAATTCCTCTTTTCCTATTAGAACTCCTTTAATTTCCTTTTCTTGCCTTATTGCCTTAGCAAGGGATTCAAGCACTATGTTGAAAAGGAGTGGCGACAGGGGGCTTCAGTAAAGTGGCAGGATACAAAATAAACCTAGAAAAAATCATTAGCTTTTCTAAACCAACAGATATGCAACTGAAAGAAGGAATACAAGAGACCCTCTTGACTCACACAATTAGCCCTCAAAAACAAAAAAAAAATCATAGAACAAACCTCTAACCAAATACACCAAATGACCTCCACAACAAAAAAGTTTTAAACCTCTGAAGAAGGAAATTGAAGAAGACATCATAAGATGGCCAAAACTCCATGCTCGTGGTTGGGAAATAAATAAGTATTAAAATAGAATTCCATTTTACCTAAACTTGCATACAGATTTAATGCAATCCCAGAGAACCATACAATTTCAGCCATCTCATATTTGATAAGGAGGCCAAGGAAGACACATTGTGAGAAAGAAGAGCATCTTCACAAGTGGTGTTGTGCAGAACACCTGACAGCACACCTGTTAGAAGAATGAAAATTAACCCCCTACTCTCACCCTGCTACAAAATCATCCCAGAATGATCAAACTTTCAATGTGAAAATCCAAAACTCTGTATGGTGTATAGAAGAAAATTCGCAGTCAGACTACACGAGCATGAGGATGTTAGGAAAGACTTGCTTCAAATCAGACAGCAGCTTCACAAGAAATAAGATCGACAATTGACTAATTGACCTCATTAAACTCAAAGCTTCCTTCTCAAAAGAACAATAAAATAAGTGAAGAGAAAGCCAGAGAATGGGAAGAAAGACTTCACGTCAAATATATATCTGAGCAAAGCATTAAGTTTCCAGAGTTATACAAAGCTACTCAAAACAAAGAAGAAAAAAAAAAAAAAAAAGATGAAACCAGAAGATGAGCAAAGATCTGAACAGAGAACTTCACAGAGGAGGAATTAGAGATGGCTGAGAAACAAACCTTAAGAATGTTCAACACTACGCTAATATAAGGAAATGCAAATTAAAAACCAACCTTAATACCCATCTTACTCCTAGTAAGACTGTGCTGGATCAAAAAACAAATATGCCAAGTGCTGGAGAGGGTGTGGGAGAAATTGGAACACTCATCACTGCTGGTTTGACTGTTATAACTTCAGACCACTATGGAATAAACAGTGTGGTGGAGAAACCCTTAAAACTCAAAATGGATCCTGCCATTGACCCAGTCATACCACTGCCTGGGTATGATACACCCACAAGACATATCTCTACTGCAGAAAGATCATTGCACGCTTGTTTATTGCCGCTCTCACATACAAAAACAAGGAAGAAAAAAACCCAAATGCCCCTCACCTGACAAAGGGTGATAGAGAAAAATGGGTACATTGTACACAATGGAATTCTAATCAGACGGTAAAGAAGACAACATCATGAACTCTGCAGGTAAAATGGTGTAGCGCTAGAAGACATACATGTGGTAAGTGAAGTAACACAGTCCCCAAGAAAAACAAAACGACAAATGCTGTTATCTCTCATTGTGGATGCTAGTACCAATAACCAGATTATAAATAATTTATGTGGAGAAAGTGAATGCATATTAAAAAGAACAATAACAGAAAGATTGCATCAGAATGACTGAAATGGGTGACTCGGAAAGAGTGGGAGGGGTGGGAAGGGACTATTGTTATATTCGATTAAGTCATATTTAATTACGTGAGTCCAAAAAGTATCCAGTTTTGCCAGACCTGTCTTACCAGGTTACATCTGTGTTTTAGACTTAGTAAATGTAAATATTTGTATAGTTAAACAACATTGGTTTAAAGGCTTGATAAAAATGGTAATGGTGGGTCTACTTAAATAGGTATATAAACTTGCTGTTGTCCACATGTATGTTTACATAAAATCTGTATAACAATACTTTTGATTGTATAAACAAATGTTCTCTATAATTTGTGGCTTCCATATAGTATCACCTGGTAGCAATCTTTTTCACCTATAGTGTATTTTAATTCAAAAAATAAAAGTTTTGTTTCCCCAGTTACATCACATACACGTAACCCCAACAACAGCACTGGTGAAACTTGTGGAAAACTCCTGTGCGCTTGATTCCACCCTTCGCATTGTACTATCATACTACCACCTGCTTTTTTGAGACTTCATGGGTCAAGAAATTACATCCTAACTAAACAAGGGGGCTATAGACTAGATCGAACACCCATTTTGTGGTACTCATACATCCTGCACCGTCCTCTTTGCCCTCCCGGGAACGGCTTTTGTAATGATTCCAAACAGGCCGAGTATCCCCACGTCATGGCTTGCCGCCCCGAGCCCCTGCAGCTTTGGCAGTGAGCCGGCTTTACCCGACAGTGCCCGCCAGGCTGGCCTCCTATGGGCATTAGGCCGACAGCCATGCCATCCGCTTTGCGCCAGCCGATCGGCACCACTCAATCTGAGATCCTACTAGTACCACCACGCCTTTTCCTGGATCCTAACGAAGCTTCCCTTCTAGATGCCACAAAGTTTTAAGTACAAGAGACTTTCTTAACCCACCCCCCCATAGAATAAGGAGAATATGGTGAGGAGGAGGAGTTCCGTCTCCCAGCTGTCGCGTTTAATCCAGCCGTGTATATAGTGGTAGTCTCTTGTACATTTGAGGTCCCCCTTCCTTCTTTCATTTGAGTATTTCCCTAGAAACTTGAAAGGCATCTTCTCTATTCATACCCACTATAATGCTAAAGTCCCCCTAAGCTATCCTTAAGAAATATATTAAGTACGGAGCTCTGACATCAACATGGATTATTCTACCAATGAATTAGCCAGGGATCCAAGCCCCCCAAAATGTAAAGACTTCTTGCCCCCTCAAACTTTGAATATCGGCAGAAGAGAGGCGATAAGGCCCTGGCTGTTGAAGACCTGATATAAAAACATGGGAAAGATGTATAAAGACCGCACTTGCAAAAATAAAGTTGGTCTCTGGAATGTCAGAGATTGTTACCAAAGGCTACTAAATCGATAAAGCAAATATAGGTCCCTTGAGTCAAGCAAGACTCCTCCGTCAGCACCAGCTACACCGCATCTGCCTGGAAAAGCTGTACAGCAGTGGCAGCCCATAGGAATGTCTGGCATATCCAAAACTAATTGGATTTTAGCTCTTTCCTTGGAGGAACAACCCACAGCTGATGCCATAAGCTTACATCTTCTAAAGGTTAGGAAACGTTATAAGCCACAAAGACCCTGTCATACTTACAGCCGCAAAGGTAATTCATGGATTAATACATCATCCAAATATCTGTGTGTATATCAAAGTAACCTACCAATAGACAATTAGTAACTGTTTAAATCTAGAATATGTAATTGCGTGTGCCTCATTAGTAAGATCGAAAGGCTATAGATTATCGCTGTTAAATACCTATATATCTAATAGCATGTGCTTCATCAGTAGGAACAAAAGGTTATTCCTGGACACTGCCAGCCCCAGGAAAGAAAACACAGCCGAACTACTAGAGACCAAGACAACAGCTCCAGAGAAAGTAGACTGTTTTGCTTCTCATATCCACCTGTCCCATTTTCTAAAGCCTAGGGAACAATCTGGTGAAGAGTGGTCGCGGTAGAATGTAAGGGCTGTGGATTGGGGTGAATGGTGAAGCTACAAACGTAGAGACTGGAAACTCATTGGATCAACGTTGATTGAACGTAAAAGCCCCCCCCCCGCCCCCCGCTGGATGGTTGGACCCATGAGCTGTGTGTTGGGGCACAACTGCTTGCAATTGGTTTTTACATGAAGGATGCTTGTACTCACAAATTAATCACGTATTGTTAAAAAAAATAAAAACAAAACAAAACGAAAAAAAAAAACAGATAAAGATGCAGAAAAGTTAGGCAAAATGCATGATCTGGATGGGTAGGGGGGGTGGGGGGGAAGGGAAGGGGAGAAATGCCTGAACTGAATTGAAAGTGATGTATGAAATACACAAAGGCATCAATAAAAAAAGTTCTTTTTTTCATAATGTTTTTATTGAATATTATCTTGATTTTCAAACATTTACTTAATCATATTTAAGACACATTCCCACCTGTCTCATTACCTCATTACCACCCGCACAGCAAACTCAACAGCATTCTGCCATACATATCTTGCATCTTTCTCTCAGTCTTTTTTAATTTTTCTGATCATTAGTAACTCCTTCGGGGTAGAAGTTTACCTCTTCATTCAGTCGTTGAAAAGTCATTTTTACTGTTGTTTTTCTTTAATTGTATTATTGTTTAAAAAAAAAAATAAATAATATCATATCATTATATATATATATATATATATATAGATATATATCGATATATATATTATAACTTATAAACTACAAAGTCTGAAAATAAACTATAGGAAAATTCCAAAACATGTTTTGGGATTCACATTTTAACAGTAGAGTTGCATGCAGGTCAGAAGAAATGTTTCTTTACATTCCTAAATTACATAGAAATTTGATGTATGTTTTAATGTACATTTTTAATAAATTACTTTTATTGATGTTTTGTGTATTTAATGCATCATTTTCAGGCCAATTTAGACCTTTCCCCTAACCTCACGACAGTTCATGATTTCTGTCATACATGTCTTGCATCTTTTTCTCAGTCTTTTTTAAAGTTTTTCTCTGCAGAGGTTTACTACTTTGGGCATAAATTATCTGTATGAGTTTTTGACCCAGTTCTTATGTTCTTGTTGTTCCCTCCCATTTATATTGCTCCAAAATATGTCTATACAAACCTGACATATACACAAAAATTATGCCCTCTGAAAATAAACTTAATGTTAATTCCAAATATGTGTTGGAATTCACATTTTTACCTTTAATTTTATATTACTCTAAAACATGAATACATACATTTCCACTCACAATAGCCTCAAAAAGAAAAGAAAAGAAAAGAAAAGAAAAGAAAAGAAAAGAAAAGAAAAGAAAAGAAAAAGAAAATACCTGGGAACAAACCTAACCAAAGGCACAAAAGACGTCTACAACAAAAATTTTAAACCCCTAAGGAAGGAGATTGAAGATGGCATCAAAAGATGTAAAGATCTCCCATGCTCATGGATTGGAAAAATTAATATAGTAAAATTGTCCATTCTACCCAAATTAATATACGGATTCAATGCAATGCCAATTAAAATCCCCATGTTTTACTTCACAGTCTTTGAAAAATAAAATCCTTAAATTCATATGGAAAAACAAAAGACCCCCAAAAACTAAAGCCCCCCTAAGCGAAAAGTTCAATACAGGGGGGATCACTTCAATGGACTTCAAAGTATATTACAGGACTATAGTCATAAAGACAGACTGGTACTGTGACAAAAACAGACCCATTGACCAATGGAACAAAACTGAAGTTTCAGACTTGAACTGATGCTATGTTAGCCACCTCATATTTGACGAAGGAGCCCAAAAAGCTCAATGGAGGAAAGAGAGCATCTTCAACAAATGGTGTTGGCAAAACTGGATCACCATTTGTAGAAGAACAAAATTAAACCTCTACCACTCACCCTATACAAAAATCAACTCGAGGTTGATTAGGTTAAAGACCTCAGTCTGAAACCCGAAACACTGAGGGTGATAGAAGAAAACGTTGGCAGTAACTTACAGGACATAGACATAGGAAAAGACTAAACCAAATAAACAGCTGCATAGGAAATAAGGTCGTCGGTTGACACGTAGGACCTCATCAAACTCAGAATCTGTAATGTACATTTTTTCAGTAGCATAAGAAAATGTGGTTCTATAGTTACTAAAAAAAGAAAACTAATTACTCACTTTGCTTTACATATAAGGATTTGGTACTAGGATCCAAATTCTTAATCTCATATTAATTTATATAATTTGCCAAACACATGAACAAATTTGGAAATTCCTTTCTTCTTTACATTTATTTTTTTAATTTTGTTTGGAACAGCATATCATGATATATAGCCCTCACTGGTCTGATATTATAAAGAGGTAGATGGAGTAAGCAGAAGCCACCCTTCACTTCAACACTTTTTCTTGAATACTCTAGATGAGATGTTCTGCATTACAAATTACATTGTAACAGCAGTACATTATACCTGAAATTTTTTATCATTCTATTTGAAATGATGCTGTTTATTCAGATGGACATGGCCTAGATCCTGTAGGCCATATATTAAACTTGCAACCTATAATTTCTTTTGGGGAAAAATTTTGTCCTCATACAAAGCATAGTTCTCAATTTTTAAAGCATTTATTACTTTTAACATTCATTGATATCTTTGATTAAGTTAATTATTATACATTGAGAACTATAAGTAATCTTTCCTAAATCTCCTACTTATTCAACATCCTTTGTACATGATACTTCTGAAAAAAAATCATAAACTATGGATATTCTTTTATATTGGAAAAACATAACACAGTAGACCCATGGATCTTCCTGGACCAAGCAGACCTGGGCAGGCAAACTGAACCAGGCGGTGCTCTGAGACAACTCGGCAGAGTGTCTCAGGCCAGGAAGACCGATGCAGGCAAGCTGAACCAGGCTGATCACCAAGACCACTTGACGAAGAATCCTGGCCCACGCAGGCCCACAAAGTTAAGCTAAACCAGGCTGACCCTCAAGACCACAGGCGGAATGGAATGTCCTGTCCCAGGAAGTCAAACTGAACTAAGCTGAGATCGGAGACCACCCAGTGGAACATCCGGAGCAGGCAGGCCCATGCAGTCAAGCTGGGCCATGCTGAGATCTGAGACTACCTGGGGGAGCATCTCAGCCCAGGCAGGCCCATGTAGGCAACGTGAACCAGGTGTTGCTCAGAGACCATCTGGCAGAGAGTCTGGGATCAGGCATGCCAAAGCAGGCAAGATAAACCAGGTGGGTCTCAACCACCCAATGTACTGGCCTGGCCCAACACCTGCAGGACAGCACCAGTAGGTGAAACCCAATAGCTAGGGAAAACTTAGGTCCACTCCCCTAACTCCACGCTAAGAATTCCTGACCCTGGAACCCAAACTATAAGCTTACAGCCATCCCAGTGTAACTGGTACACTCACATGAGGCTGTGGGACATTCAAGATGATCTGCTTGTTACCTGTCCTGAAACTCGGGAGAAACTACAGAATAGAAGGGCAAGAGCTAGCTGTTCCCACCAGTAGAAAATCAAAACTGAAACCCTGAAGCCTAGACCAGCCAGCCTTTCATAACAAATAAGAAGACAAAAAAATCACCTGAAGAAAGCAAAAAAATCAGCTTTCAACTCAACTAAGAAACACTTGAGTTTTATACCAGAATACAATCAACAAAACAAGTCCACATGCCAAAAGCACAACAACAACCAAAAAAAAAAAAAAATAGCATGGGAAAACCAAATAATAAATGCCCACTAAATTCCACCACTCCTATAGAAGACTCCTACAATGAGAACTCTCTGGAGGTACCCCAGGACATAGATATTAAATTAACTATCATAGACATATGCAAAGAAATCAAGGAATATAAAGAGCACACAGACAAATGAATCGAAGAACTCGAAAGAGAGAATGACAAACTCTGGATGGAAGTACAAATGCAGAAGAAATCTCAAGCTGAAATGAAAAAGGAAATGGAATAGTCATCCATAGGAGAAAGCCTCGTTAACAGAATGGATGAAGCAGAAAATAGAATATCAAGAATGGAAGAAGACATGGAAGAACTGGAATGCTTAAGCAAATATTATGAAAAAATTTAAAGACCACAAAACTAGAATAATCAGGAAATTCAGGACACAATTAAAAGTCCAACACTCCACATCATAGGTATTGAAGAAGGAGTAGAATCCCAGAATAATGGTATTGACCACATCTTCAACAGAATTATAGAAGAAAATTTTCCCAAATTGATACAAACACAAGAAGCACATAGACCACAAAATAGAAAAGACCAGAAAATAAATTTCCCCTCCACATCATATTAAAAATGCTAGATACTCAAAACAAAGACAGAATACTGAGAGCCACAAGACAAAAACAAGTTTATATGAAAGGAAACCCATCAGAATTACAGATGACTTATCAATTCAAATGATGAAAGCCAGAAGAGCTTCGACCAAAATATCCCCATGTCTAAATGACTATAGATGCAAACCCAGATTACTTTACCCAGCAAAATTGTCAATTATAGTTGAAGGAGAAAGAAAAATCTGTTATGATATAAACAAAATTAAAGAATACATGTAGAGAACACCAACCATTCAGAAAATACTCGAAGGAATTCAAAAGACAGAGTAATGGAGCAAATGTCCCTTAACCACAAGAGAAAGTAATTAATGAAGGTATAAATGTATAAATACAAACATAGATGAAAAATGGAAACAGAAATTAAATTGATGGGAAGCAATATACATTTCTTAATAAGAACCTTAACTATCAATGGTCTAAACTCCCCAATCATGAGACACAGACGGGGAGAATGGATTAAGAAATTGTTTCCATCTTTTTGTTGTCTACAAGAAACCCATCTCACCTTTAAGGTTAGGCACCATCTTAAGATGAAAGGATGGGAAAAAATATTCCAAGCAAATGATACTAAAAACCAAGCAGGAGTTGCTTTTCTAATATAAGATAAAATATACTTCATATTAAAACTAATCAGAAGAGATAGAAAGGGTAACTACATTCTTATCAAAGGAACAATTAACCATGAAGATTTCACAATCATGAATACATGCACCAAACTCTGGTGCACCAGACTTCATAAGCACAAATTTGAAGGATTCCAAGGCACAGATTAATCCTATCACACTACTAGTTGGGGACTTCAATACCTCACTGAGCCCACAGGTCAACTGGAAAAAAAATAAAAAGAGAGACATTTGAACTGAACCATATGATATACCATATGGACCTAACAAACATCTACCAAATGTGCCATTAATACACCGAGGAATACATTTTCTATTAAACACCCCAAGCAACAGTATCCAAAATCGACCACATAATGTGACACAGAAGAAACCTCCACAAATACAAAAAGATTGAAATAATTTCATGCATTCTATCAGACCACAATGCAATCAGCTTAATATCAACACCAGAAGAAGCTGTACTATCTAAAAGAATTTATGTAGACTAACAATACACTCCTGGCTAATGAACAGGTCAGGGGAGAAATGTAGTAATAAAAGTATTCCTGGATCTAAATACAAAGGACAATATAGCACAACAAAACCTATGGGAGACTCTAAAAGCAATCCTAAGAGGGAAGTTTATAGCTCTAAGTGCCCACATTAAAAAAACAGAAAGAGCACAAGTGAACAATCTAACACTCCAGCTAAAAGTACTTGAGAGACAACAACAAGTGAACCCTAAACAGAGCAGACAAGAAGAAATAACAAAAATGAGAGTGTAGATCAATGAAATAGAAAAAAAGAAAATAAAACAAAGGCTCAATTAATCCAAGAGCTGGTTCTTTGAAAGGATAAATAAGATTGATAAACCTATAGTCCACTTAACCAAATGGAAGAAAGAGCAATCCAACTCAACCAAATTACAGATGAAAAAGGTAACATCACAACAGAGAAAAATAGATCAAGAAAGTCATATGACAATGTTTTCAAAATCTATACTCTACCAAATCTGAAAACTTGAGAAATAGTTGAATATCTGAATTCATGGAGTTCACCAAAGCTTAACCAAGAAGAGTTCAACAGCTTAAACAGACCAATAACATATGAGCAAATTGAACCACTACTATAAACCTCCAAACTAAATACAGCACAGGCCCAGATGGAATTACAGCAGAATTCTATAAGACAATTGAAGAGGACCTACAATCATTATTTCTCAAATTATTTAAAAAGGATAGAAACAGAAGGAAATCTCCCAAATTCCTTCTATGTAGCCAGCATCACTCTAATACCAAGACTAGGCAAAGATACAACCAAAACAACAAACTTATAGGCCCATTTCATTAATGAACAGAGATGCAAAAATTCTCCACAAAATACTTGCAAAGTGCATACAGGAACAATGATGGTGAATCCCGGGTGTCAACTTGACTGTATTAGAGATGAACAAATATGAGTAAGAAATCTTCAGATTGGATTATCTCAAACCGGATGGCACACCCTAAATGTGGGTGTTACCTCCTTCTGGCAGCCAGTATAAAAGGCCATGGCAGAGGGAGCTGGTACCTTTTCTTTTTCCTGCTGCTTGCCTTCTCTCTCAATGGTGAGTTTCTTTTGCTACTGTGATAAAATCTTTGGATCCCAGCATAGACAGAGGTGTGCAGATCTCCTGGAATCCATTGGAACTTTAGCACCGGAATGGGACTACTGACACACCTAGCCTCGTGGACTGAGCAACTGTCTGGATTCTCAGCCTCCCCAGTGTGGTTTGGCAATTGATGGACTTCTTGGACTCTATACTATGAGCAAATCAATCAATATAGATAGGTAGATGATAGATAGATAGATAGATAGATAGATAGATAGATGATAGATTCGTTCTATTGATTCTGTTTCTTTAGAGAACCCTGAAAAATACAGATTGTGGTACCAGGAGTGGTTCTAGAGAAACAGAACAGAAAGGATGGATTTCCTTAGTGGGCTTAGTAGTTTCTGGAGCCAGCTCTCCAACCCATTGAAGCCTAGAGTTACTGAAGGCTTTCCTCATGGCATAAAGAGGAATGATAATCTTGGTGCAAACTGAAGCAATTATGAAGATAGATCTATTTGAGTCCCCCAACTCACCTCTTGTGAGGAGCAAAGAATTTTGTGACTCTCTATATAAAGTCTGTGAGAAATTGCAGAAAAATAATGAAAATAATGATGTTGGCTGGTTGCTCCTAGCATCTCTGGATAAAGTGATGGAGAAAACTAAGGAGCGCAGGGATAAAATTAACCAGCTCCAGATTTGCAAGAATAGTTTAAAAGTTTCCAAGTGTGCCCTGGAAGAAAGTTTTCTCTCCAGCAGCCAAAGAGCTAAAGCAGCAGAAAATCAAGCTGGAGCCTTTATTAGACATTTGGCTGATTTACAACACAAATTTAATTCCCAGCCATGAAGAGTGTCAGCAGTCAAAGTCAGGGCACTGGTGCAAAAATGATGGAACCCTGAAATTTGGGATGGAGAAATGTGGGAGAACCATGATGATGAGGACTTTGAAACCTCAGATTCTGAGGGATTTACTTCATCTGAGGAATTAATCTCCCCACCCTCAGCAAAGAATGAATTCCTACACCCTGCAGACCTGCCCTCCCCATCCTGGCGTGAGGAAATTAATCTCATTTTCCTAGAGGCAGCTGATGTCCCTCAGTGACCAGCGGTTGTTGCCTCTAGACCTATAACCATAGTCAAGGCTAAGCAAGGCCTAGTGCTGAGACAGAAAGTGTGGTCCATGAGGAAATGCACTACACCAGTAAAAAATTAGTGAGTTGGTTTAATTTATTCCAGCAGAAGACTAACGAATATGTGTGGGAATGGATTTTAATGGTGAGGGATAATGGTGGACGGAATATAAAATTGGATCAGACTGAGTTTATCTATATGGATCTACTGAATAGAGAGTCTAGGTTTGACAAAGAAGGTTGAGTGGTTAAAGAAAGGTGTTAAAAGTTTATTTGATTGGTTGGCTAAGTTATTTATTAAAACATGGCCTACTAACAGTGATGCCTGTTATTCATCGGCTTAGTAGGGATGAAGTATTGTAAGGGTCAGGCAAATGGGTATCCAGTGGATTCAATGTGAAAACCCACATTCTCCACAATACCAGGGCCCAGAGGACATGCCTTTCACTGAGTTTATAAGATGGAAAGTACTGAGTGAGACACGAGAACATTTGAAGAGCTTTGTTTTTCCTCTATTTCTTATGCCAGATCTTACAGTTGGAGAAATTGTTGCTCGCTTACATACATTAAATGTACATGTAATAGGTTTAACAGGACCTCAGGGTGGGTGGCAGGTGGCAGTACTGAATCGCCATAGACCAGATGAGTGTAGTTATTGTATTTATCATAATGGACAGCAAAGGCAAAACAATGTCTATAATGGCATGACCAGAATGCATCTTTGGAACTTGCTAATTAATCATGGTTTCCCCAGGTACCAAATACATAAGAAGCCTACTAAGTTTTTATTTGGTCTCTATAAGCAGAAAGTATCTAGAACAAATGACAGAAATTCAATATTGAATCTTAGCTTACAAATAGATTATCCCATCCAGTTCACCAGTTTCCAGACTTGAGACAGTTCACAGACCTGGAACACCTTGAACTAAGGGGTGCCCAGGTTCTGAGGAGGAAGGACCTTGTCACCAGAACAAAGTGTTATGCTGTTTGCCTTCCTCCTGTCCTTCCCCAGAGGGACCTGAGGTCTTTTCCTAGGGTAACAGGACACTGGGGAAAAGGAAATAATCAGAATATTTGAGGCCTATTGGATACCGGTTCTGAGTTGACACTTATCACAGGAGACCCTAAAAAAGCATTTTGGCCCTCCAGTTAAAGTAGGGGGCCTACGGAGGTCAGGTCATAAATGCAGTTTTGGTTGAAGTCTGACTCACAATGGGCGCAGTGGGTCCCAAAATTCATCCTGTGTTATTTCCCCAGTCCCAGAATGTATAATTGGGACAGATATATTTAGAAAATGGCAGAATCCCCACATTGGTTCCCTGACCTGTAGAGTGAGGGCTATTATGCTTGGAAAGGCCAAGTGGAAAGCATTGGTGTTGCCTATATCAGGGAAAACAGTGAACAAAACAGTATCATATCCTTAGAGAGATTGCAGAAATTAGTGCTACCATCAATGATTTGAAAGATGCAGGGGTGGTGATCCTTTTCACATCTCCCTTTAACTCTCCAATTTGGCCTGTGCAAAAGACAGATGGATCATGGAGAATGACAGTTGACTATCGAAATCTCAACCAAGTACTGACACCAATTGCAGCTGCTATACCAGATGTGGTGTCCTTACTTGAGCAGATTAATACATCTCCTGTTTCCTGGTATACATCTGTAGATCTGGCAAATGCTTTCTTCTCAATACCGGTTCATAAGGACCACCAGAATCAATTTGCTTTCAGCTGGCAAGGCCAATAGTATACCTTTACTCTCCTACCTCAAGGGTATGTTAGATCTCCAGCCTTGTGCCATAACTTAGTTAGAAGGAATCTTGATTGCCATTATTACATGGAAGTGGTATAAATGACAGGGCCCAGGCAGGCCCTGAGGGCACAAACAAGTTACATGAAGAAGTTGCCCAAATGCCTATGGTTCCCATTCCTGTTACAATGCCTCCTCTGCTCAAGCATGCACCTATGGCTTCATGGGGTTTGCCATATAATCAGTTGACTGAGGATAAGAAGATTAGGGCCTGGTTTATGGTTCTGCACGGTATGCAGGCACCACCTAGAGGCAGACAGCTGCTGCATTATAGCCAATTTCTGAAAAAACCCTAAAGCACACTGGTGAAGGAAAGTTTTCACAGTGGACAGAACTTCGGGCAGTGCACATGGTTGTGCATTTTGCCTGGAAGGAGAAATGGCCAGAGGTTCGATTATATACTGATTCATGGGCTTTAACCAATGGTTTGGGTGGATGGTCAGAGACTTTTAAGGAGCATGACTGGAAAACTGGTGAGAAAGACATTCGGGAAAGAAATATGTGGATAGATCTCTCTGAATTGTCAAAGGATGTGAAGATACTTGTGTCTCTTGTAAATGCTCATCAAAAGGTGATCTCAGCAGAGGATGAGTTCAACAATCAAGTAGATGGGATGACTAATTTTGTGGACAGTCATCCTCTTTCTCCAGCTGTCCATGTTGCTGCTCAATGGGCCCATGAACAAAGTGGTCATGGTGGCAGAGGTGGAGGTTATGCATGGGCTTGACAGCATGGACTTCCACTCACCAAGGGTGATCTGACCACAGCTGTTGCCAAGTGCCAGATTTGCCAACAGCAGAGACCAACATTGAGCCCTCCAATATGGCACTATTACCTGGGGTGACAAGCCAGTAACCTGGTGGCAGGTTGAATTCATTTGACCACTTCCATCATGGAGGGGACAGTGCTTTGTCCTTACAGGAATAGATACTTATTTCTGGTCATGGATTTGCCTTTCCTGCCTGTGATGCTTCTTCCAAAACTACCATCTGGGGACTTACAGAATGCCTTATATACCATCATGGTATTCCTCACAGCATATCTTCTGCCCAGGGAACTCACTTCACAGCCAAAGAAGTGTGAGAGTGGGCCCATGATCATGGTATCCACTGGTCTCTACCATGTTCTCTACCACCCAGAATCAGCTGGCTTGATAGAATCATGGTGTGGTCATTTAAAGACATGGTTACAGAGCCGATTAGGTAACAATACCCTGGATGGCTGGGGCAAGGTTCTCTAACAGGCAGTGTATGCTTTGAATCAGCAACCAATATATAGTACTATTTCTCATATAGCCAGAATTCATGGATCCAGGAACCAAGGGGTGGAAGTGGGAGTGATTCCACTCACTATCACTCCTAGGGACCTAGTAGGAAAATGTTAGCTTCCTGTACCCATGATCTTGTGTTCTGCTGGTCTAGAAATTTTGTTTACCCTAGGGGGAGTCCTTTTGCCAAGAGACACAGCAAACATTCCAATGAACAGGAAGCTAAGACTTCCCCCTCTCCACTTTGGGCATCTACTGCCCTTAAGCCAACAGGCTAAGAAAGGAATAACAGTAGTAGGAGGAGTGATTGATCCAGATTACCAGGAGGAAATTGGACATTTTCTCCACAATGGGGGCAAGGAAGATTATGTCTGGAAGGCAGGAGATGCTGTATTGCAAATTCTTGCGCTACTATGTCCTGTGATTAAGGTCAATGGGAAACTCCCATAACCCAAACCGGACAGGATAACAAATGGGCCAGAACCTTCAGGGATGAAGGTATGAGTCAGTCCTCCAGGAAAAGAGCCAAGACCTGCAGAGGTGCTTGCTGATGGTGGAGGAAATACAGAATGGGTAGTAGAAGAAGGTAGTCATAAATACCAGTTGAAACCATGTGACCAGTCGCAGAAAATTGATTGTAATAGAGAATAACGTTTCTCCTATTTGGAGATATATATTAAAATATATATAATAATATATTATATATTATATCAGAAACTTAGAAACTTGTTTGAATGTACAACTGAGTATAGTGTTAAGTGGTTGTCATATTTAATTTCATTTACATCCTGAGATACTATAGTATTCACAGGACATAATGGTTTGCAAAATGAGATTGGTAAATATATATATATATATATATATATATATATATATATATTATTTAATATTTAAAACGGAATTTGGGGAAGTAACTCAAAGAAACTTATAGTAATATATATGAAGAAATTTGACAGGGACTGAAACTATTATAAAAATTATATAGATGCCATGGAAGTGAAAAAAACAGAATGGTATCTCCAACATTCATATAATGAACAATCTCATTTTTTATAAGATTTTTATCCTTTTCTTCTCTACAATAAAAATTTTATTGCATATGCTTTTTTGTGATAAATATTTTACAAAAGATGTATACATCCAAATATCACATTTTGTTCACACCATAAACATATGCTATTTTAGCATGTCTTCTACATGCATATAGAGCTAAAATGATAATTTTTAATTCATACATATTTGAATATATTTCTTATCTTTTGAAGGCCTTTAAGTATAAATTACAGAAATATGTTATGTATAATGTGTACAACTACAATAAGAAAAATTATACATTTCAGTATGTTTACATTTATAATAAAATTGTCATCAACAATTTTGCAGAATTATCATTTTAACTCCTCAAACAATTGTTGCAAGCAGAGTGACCGTATGAGTTCAGGATGCATGTGGATATTTTGATCCCATAGTCAGTCATCCAGTGAAGTCATCATGCCCAACAGTACTTCTGCAGTTGTCATGTTGGCACAGCATCTGGGCGAAGATATTGGCTCTGAGTCCTATGGTTCAGTGATGTCAGGGAGCATGGTGAAACTTCAGCTCTGCCACTGGTCCCCAGATTAACGCGTATACCAAGACTTTAGGCCCACCATGGGGCACCCTGTGAAGTCACTGCCTGCACTGAGAGTTCAATCCCTGCTACCAGATTTTCTATAAACACAAAACAGGTCACATACAGTGACACAGCCCGGGTCATTGCTCCATGAGCTCAGCAATGTGCTGAGACTTCAGGCCCATCCAGCAACCTACAGCTATCTGAGCAATCTATAATCAGATTATTCATCTCACACAGAAATCATCATCACCCATCACTGTTGCTCAATTTCATGAACGTGAAGTTTAAGATATCTAAGGGAGAACCATGAATTGAAAGACAAAGACAGAGTGCAATCCATAAAATAATTATGCCATTTTGTTGTTGATGGTGGTTTGTTGCTTTATAGTAGGTTAGATTGGAATTATATGTTTTCATTCTGTATATTTTATTTTTCATATATATGTATATATATATGAAATATATACATATATATGAAGTATATACATATATGCAATATATATGCATCTTAGGTATTGTTTTTGTAATAGTTCAATGGTTTGATTTCTATTTCTATTGGTTTATTTTTCATAAATATTTGCAATTTTGAAAATTGTTAAATCATTTTGTTCTGATACCTGACTCATCAAAATAGAACTCCATGAACATTCCTCACTTACTATGCTCACAAAATCTTCTATCCTATTTTTCTCCATCCAAAATAATCCCTCAACTCCTTCTCACACCTCCAACCCACAAATATTCATTCCCCTTCATACTACACCTACTTTTTTCTCCATATCCTAGTTCTTCATCATTACACTGCCTAAATACTGATAGTATTTTATCTGAAAATGTCCCAAAACTACATATTTTACAATTAGTATACCAGTACCATTGCCTCTGAACAAAATCAAAGACACAGGTGTGATGCAAATGTTTTTCCACCAGTAGGCAAAACTGGAACAGCTCATAAATATGGTAGCATCACTACTTTTGCACCATCACCAAAGGTGATCGAAACATAGTTTAAAAAAATCTCTAGGCTGTCACAGAGAAACAAATAAAGACAACCACATAGATTTGGAAAGGGTGGAAATTAAAGCAGATAAACCTATCCATTCCATCAAATTCTCAGAGTACTACAAAGAGGCACAAAAAACATGAGATGACCACCTACCATGACTCAATACAGATGCCTATACCATGCAACCCATAATTACTGTGACAGCACTCAAGAATATTTATATCTGGCAACAATTTCTTTCAAAATTGATGGATAAATGTGTACATTTTAAGACAAATACTTTTTAAGAAAAATCATGAAATCAAATTTAACATAATACATAAACAAATACTACATGAAAAATACAGTAAAAGAAAAAAAATGAACAAAGAACAATTTGAAAATAATAGTTTAATACCAAGCATAGCAAACTACCAAAATCTCCCAAACACACACGGGAAGAGAAAAAGGAAAATGATCCAGCCAACCAAAATATATTCTAATGAAATTATGGGAAATATCATGCCCTTTTCAATAAAAAATTCAATGCAAATTTGTTGTCTGATATATATATATATATATATATATATATATATATATAATATATTAGATAGTGAGTATATATAATATATATACTATAGATAGGTGATATATGTGAGTGTGTGGTGTTGTGTAGTGTGTATATTATGAGTGATGGATGTAGTGAGAGGAGTAGTGAGATGATAGATGATAGATATAGATATAGATATAGATATAGATATAGATATAGATATAGATATAGATATAGATAGTCTGTTGGTCCTTTAATCATGCATGGCCAAAATCCAGAAGATGTTCTCTCCTTGGACCAGGTTTGCAGCTAAACAAAGCTATAAGCATTGTACCTGTCTCCTGCTGGCAGGCTGACAGTTCCTAGGCTGAGCTCTGGCAAGAAGGGGGGAGGGAACCATGAAAAGTCACCAAGAGAAAGGAAATGGACTCAAAGAGCAAAGCCAGAAGAAAAATGGGTCAGTTTTATTCATGCCATCAATGTGTTTATATACTAAAAGCTACTGTTCTCCGGGCAAGGAAGTTGGAGGCAGGAGGATATGAATGAGAGCAAGGGAAGAGCGAGCCATCTTGGCTCCTACCAGGGGCAGCAGAGCTCCTGTTTGGGTAAGCAGTAAACTAGAGGTGTAGCATTTTGCACAATATCTCGAAGGATGAGGCCATCAGGGTCTGGAACTTTGCAGAGATAGGAGAGTCAGGAAATACCACACTATCATGACCTCACAGACCTACAAGTAACTCATAGAGGCAACTTAAATGCCCACGGAGATATCAGATAACTCACAAAAGCCCTGGGATGGAATTTGCAGGCCCTACATCAAGCCAGACAAAGTCTTATTCCTACAGCCTCTCCATTGTTGTTGTTGTTGTTTTTTTTTTAATTAAAATAGATCAGTAATATCACTGTCCTCCAGAAGATTTTGTGGGATGGCCTGATATTGGACTAAAACAGTCTGGGCTGCAACCTCCGTGAGAGAATTGATTTGGTTTTTGATATACTGGATAACACAAAGTGCCAGGGTAGGAGATTCAGGAGACGTCCTAGGGGGAAAATGGGTCCCAGCAAAGGAAGCCACTAGGCAGGCAGGAGGTTGGAAAACCACAGGACAGAAACTTGTGGGGAGTACATTACACAGAATTCTTTCCTAAGGTCCTTTAGGGTTTTAACATTTTATTCAACTACACCAGATTCATTGACATAAAAGCAACATTCCTCCCCCAGGAACATACAGGTTCCCCTGTTTTCTGCAGTCAGTAAGTCCAGGGCTTGCCAGTTCTGCATCACCACCTCAGCCAGAGAAGTTATCTGTCTCTGGAGTGATTCAAGGCTGTTCGTCGTGGATGCCATTGCCTCATCAAGCTTATTTTGGAAGACTGCTTCCATGCTGTAAACCTTTGCTAAGGCTTTGCCTGCAGCTCCTGCCACTGCCTTGGAAAGAATGATGCCTAGGCTGATGAGAAGTGGGATAAATATCTTTCTCTTTTGATGGTCGGCATCTGGTGGCAGCATCCAAGTGACTTCCTTCTTCTCATAAAGGAAGAGTTGGGCAATAATAAGAACAGGCAAGCTAATTCCAGAACCAGTGGCAATTGCACAGAGAGAGGCAGCACCCTCCTACCAGACAATAAAAAAAAAAAAAAAACAGGTATTTGACCCACAGAGTCCTGTCAATGGGAACAATCCAGAGGCACCTGGAGTCTGGGGATGTCGCAGATCTCACTGAATGAATAGGAAGATTCATGAGTCAGTCAAATAGTGAAATGCCATGAAATTCCAGCCCTGTCGCCATGGGGGCAAATTCCTGTAAAGAGGTGTTAGAATGAATGTTACTGAGAAGGGGACTTGTGAGAGATGTACAGCAAAAACATTGGGAGACAATGGTTTGGGTGGTGTAGTTAAGGAGATCTCTGGGATATTCAATGTACCGGGGCCATGTTACAGTAGACTGCAGTTTTCCTTCCATTTTGGATTAATGTAACAGAATGTAGGATTGAGTAAGAATTGGCTGAGGGGCTAGAAAGAGCTGGCGAGAGATGTAAATATCTGCCACTGGGTACCTGGCATTACTGTAAGAGTAGAGTTTTCCTGCTGGGCGTGGTGGCACATGCCTTGGCAGAGGCAGGCAGATCTCTGTGAGTTCAAGGCCAGCCTGGTCTACAGACTGAGTTCCAGAACAGCTGGAGCTACAGGGAGACCCTGTTTCAAAAAGACACACACACACACACACACACACACACAAATAAATAAATAAATAAATAAATAAATAAATAAATAAAAATTAAAAATAAAAATAAATATAAAAAGAGATGAGTTTTCCTTGCACTCCATCCCTCCAGCAGTCACTGCAGGGATCCTGTGTGCTAATTTCAAACTGGATATTTTGGATTTGTAACAGGCTCCTTGGGCTGTGAAAATTCTCCAGCCTGCAAGACCAAAATCTGCAACTACCATAAGTGTGAACTTCCTGTAAACATTGTCCTTTTGTTAAGATGGAGGAAACATACAAAGAGTCCCTAAGAAGTAGAGGAGGAGTTGGAGACCACAGATATTGTGACTGTCTTGTGACAGCCTTGTAAATGACAGTCCCTGGTTTCAATCTCCTGATTCCTTCCTTCCTTCCCAAGTTTTCTCTGAAAAAAAAAAAAAAAAAAAAAGAAAAAAAAAAAAAAAAAAAAAAACCACGACACACGGATCCAAGTCAGTGGTCTGTTCACAGGCTGGGCAGAGGCAGAGTTAGCTTGAACTATTATTAGAGGAGTTAAAAGGTTCGCAGAATGGGGCACATGGTCTTTGCAGAAGTGAGGAGATGGTCAACTTTTTTCATTTGGGTTATAGGATTGTCTCTTTCTCTTTTTTCTCTTTTTCCCATCCACAAGTGGCAGGTGTGCCATCTTTTTGGTTGGTAGGGAGGAATATGACATTTCTGGCTGGGATCCAAATGAGTCTCAGACAGTCCTTTGGGAAAATGCAAGCAAAGCCCCTCCCTGTTTTTAACAGTGGATCAGGTCCTTTCCACTGACTGTCTCAGGGATCCTTCCACCTGACAAGTATTTGAGGAACAGTGTTTGGTGTCTGCCAATGTTTGGTTATGGTTGGACATTTTGAGTCCCTGCAAATGTTAAAGAGGTTGAGAGTTGCCAATGCCATGGTCAACTGGATATTAGTAGGATATTTTCCTTCCCTTTGTTTTAATAATTGATTTTTAGGACCTGATGCATCTGTTCTATGATGCCCCGTCCCGGTGGATTATGAGGGATACCTGTATGGTGTGTGATATTCCATAACTGACAAAACGATTTAAAGAGAGAGCTAGAAAATGCTGGTCCATTGT
Source organism: Rhizomys pruinosus (assembly GCA_009823505.1). Lineage (NCBI taxonomy): Eukaryota > Metazoa > Chordata > Mammalia > Rodentia > Spalacidae > Rhizomys > Rhizomys pruinosus. The sequence goes on from VZQC01006713.1 coordinate 581,756, forward strand.
CCATTTTAATCTGTTTAGGAAGACCCATGGTGGCAAATGTAGAGAGGAGATGGGCGGTGAGGTGCTTAGCTCTCTCTCTCTCTCCTGTGGGTAGTGGCCCAAACAAATTTGGAGTAGGTTTCCATGGTGACAAATAAATATTTTTGTCTACCAAAGGAAGTTATGTGTGTAACATCAATTTGCCAGAGGGCATTAGATATAATCCCCCAGGATTATTTCCCAGAGCCTGTAATGCAAGTGTTTTTACCAAAGAAGAACAGGAGGATCAAGTCCTAAGGATTCACTGAAGTTGAGCAGAGGGAACTTCAGGAAAGTGAGTGCAGAGGCTCCTTAGGTTAGTATGGGTGGTGGAGTGGAATTTTTCTGCTTCAGAGAGGGACAGGACATAGAATCCTCTAGAGGCGACTTGGTCTGCAAGAGTTGCCTTCAGAAAGAGGCCCTGGAAGGAGGCTGTGTGCACAAATGTACTGTATGAAGAGAGGTTTGGTCCTTTTCTTTTAAACATTTTTAAAATTTTAATTTATTTATTTATGTGTATGAATGTACTATCTGCATGTAGGTTTGTGCACCCCTGCAGTGCCGCAGAGGTCAGAAGAGGGTGTCGGATTCCCCTGGAACTGGAGTTCTCCTGGAATTGGAGTTACGGACGGTTCTCAGCCACCATGTGGGTGCTGGGGATCGAACCCAGGTCCTCTGCAAGAGCGGTCGGCAGTCTTAACCACTAGGCCATCTCTCTAGCCCTGGGTCCTTTTCTGTAAGAGGGATGAGATGGCAATGAGGAGGAGGGAGAGGGGGCTCCCGTCTAATGGGACAAAGGATCTGGATAGCCAGGTCAGCAAATTAACCACACAGATAGAGTCTGAGAAATGATTAAGAGGTCTGTTGGTTTCTTTGAGTGCTAGATAAACAGCATAGAGCTTCCTGTACTGTGAAGAGTGTTCAGGGAACAGGTGGAAAAGGATCTGAGGGGTTTGATCTAGGTTATTTTAAATTATGGCTGCAGCTCCTCATTTCCCTCCATCTGTGAAAACTGATGCCACCTGCTTTATAGGTGCATCTTTGAAAAGACAGTGGCAAGCCACTTTAATAATGGGCAGGCAGAGACCTATGGGTAGTGGTTTTTTATGATTCTTGGAAGCCCCATGAGGCCCACGGCTATATGAACGTGATTTCACATCAGCCACTGCATGTTTGGGAGGGAGAATGGTGTCACCATGACATCAGGCTCCTTCCCCAATGTTTGCAGAGAGTGCTTCCTCCCGCTTCTTATCATGGTGGCTAAATAATCTATTTCAGTAACAGTAGTTAACTGAACAGAGTTCCCCCTATGGACGTGTGGAGCCACTCTAGAACTCCCATGGGTTTGTACAGAGCTCCTAGGAACATGGGGGTGGTGTTAAAAATAAGCAACTGTACAGAAATGGAGGGTGTAAAACATGCTAAAGCCAGCCAGGCGTGGTGGCGCACGCCTTTAATCCTAGCACTTGGGAGGCAGAGGCATGCGGATCTCTGTGAGTTCAAGGCCAGCCTGGTCTACAGAGTGAGTTCCAGGACAGCCAGAGCTACAGGGAGACTCTGTCTCAAAAAGACCAAAAAAAAAAAAAAAGAAACATGCTAAAGCCATGCTCTGGATGGCTCAGTTGACCTCAGCAAGAGCTTCTGAGGCCTCCACTGTGACATTTAGCTTGGAAACTGGGCTCCTGTCACTTCACAAAAGATCAAAAAGAGGCTGTCATGGGTTAGACAACCATGGGCAGAGCCAATTAAGATTTCCTAGGAATGACTGTAGGGATGCTAGTATGAGCGTGTGAGGAAAGGACAGTACAGGTTTGAGTGGCCTCACTGCCGTGAAAGAAATTTCAATGCCTAGGAAACTTATGGGAGGAATCAGTTTAACCTTAGCATGGACTATTTTGAATCCAAAAGCCTCTAGGGATGGTACAAGCTTGTCCCTTAATGTTGTCAGGTCAGTTGATAATTTGTCCCATACTAAAACCTCATCCACATAGTGGAAGACATGAAGAACTTGTTCCATGTGGAGCTTAAGGGCAATTGCATCACCTCTTGTCAGGGCATTGGTCTGTTGGCCATACCTTGTGGCAGGATAGTCCACTCCTTATGAGCACCCCCAATCCTGAGGGTAACTGCAGAGTATGATCCCCCTCGTCTGGACTGGAAGTCAGATGATCCGGTCTGGAATGAGCAGTGGCCCTTACCAGAGGAGAAATTATGAGCTTTACAAGACCTAGTCAAAGTCAAAGAGCAGTTTTCTTTCTTTTTTTTTTTAAAGCAATCTTCATTGGGACATATCCATCTGTCTCACAGTTCTGTAACACCCCTCTGTTATAAAGAAGGCAACAGGAGGATGGCATCTCTTACAAGACCTGTGAGCCATTAACAGAACTATACATACATGAGTGCCTCCACAAAACTGTGTCCCCCTTGCTTCTGTTATCCCAACTAACACCACTTTACTAACTTTAGATATCAACAACAGCTTCTTTTCAATTCCCCTCCATGCTGACGATTGTGGCGTTCAACTTTCTACCAGAAACAGAATCATAAGGAAAAAAAGTATTTTCTCAGGCTGTCGTATATATAGTATAAAGGACCAGCAGATCCTTTAATCATGCATGGTTACAATCCACGAGATGTTCTTCCCTCCTTGGACCAGGCTCACAGATTTACAAGGCTGTAAGTCTTGGAGTTGTCCCCTGCCATCAGGCTGACAGTTTCTAGGCTGAGCTCTGGGAAGAAGTGGGAGGGAACCAAGAGAAGTCACTCAGCAATGTGTTTATATAATAAAATCTACTGTGCTCTGGACAAGGAACTGGGGGGCAGGAGGGTGTTAATGAAAGCAAGTGAAGGGTGAGCCATCTTGGCTCCTACCAGGAGCAGCAGAGCTCCTGTTTGTGTAAGCAGTGAACTGGAGGTGTGACATTTTGCTCAATTTCTCGAACGCTGAGGCCATCAGGGTCTGGAACTCACAGAGATAGGCAAGGCAGGAAATACTGCAATATCCTGACCTCATGGAGACACAGATAACTCACAGATGCAGTTTAAATGCCCATGGGGATATTATATAACTCGTGGAATCCCTGGGACAGAATTTGCAGGCCTTACCTCAAGGCAGACAAAGTCTTATTCCTACACCAATAAAATGATGCAGACTAATTGACTACATTTAAAACCGTACAAATTAACAGTTGTCTCCAATAAAATACAGTTAATTACAAAAGACGCTCAAAAATTGAGTACCAAAAGATATAAATAAATCAGTTTTTTGGCTAACATTTAATAAACTTGTCTTTAATTCAATATTGTTGTAGGAGCTTCTCTTATTCTGAGCATGTACAGTGTGGCCCTGCTAAGGGAACGGGAGCATTAAGGCCACCTACAGACATTGTGGGGAACTGAGCCCTTGGTGCAGATATCAGATGGTTACTTTCATAACCCAACCTGAGAGGTACTTCCAACCCACGTCTTTAGCATAGTAACCAGAACACTTCCTGTTCGGTAGTGCTTTCCCACCGACCCAAAGACTTCAGGTCTCTGGACAGGAATTTCAGTCTGTTGGCTGATGGCTTATCTTCAGCCTACACCCACTCACAATTCACTTCACAGGTTAGTGACCTGTTAGATTTCTGTCCAACCCCATCCTAGCTTACCAGGTTGGTGGTCTGATAGACCCCATCCAAACTACTAGCCACAGGCCGGTGATCTTATAGGTTGCTGTCCAGCCCCACATTACCATCCACCTTATGATAGCTTACCAGGCTGGTGATTTGAAAAAATCCTGTTCAACTCACTAGCCACTGACACTAGAAATCCAGGCCTGCTTTGGCATGTATAGGAACAAAATAATGGACTCAAGAATTCTGTGTAATGATGGTAATGGAGAATTTAATTTATTGCCTGATGAAACTCACTTTTTTAAGAAAAATGATATCAGCTCTCAGAGCCAATCACAGACCCCCAGTTTTTCACCACTGTATTCTTCTGCTCCATCTAGCATCATGTTCCTTGGCAACATTGCTTGCTCCCTCTTGGGTCAGGGTCAGAGGAATCCTATGACTCCCACATTGTGCCCTGAGAACTAGCTCCTAATTCAAACTGGGACTAACCACAGCTAATCAGAATAAATATATTGCCTCTGTATATCAGTGAAGGGAATAATTCATCAAAATACATAATTATAAACATTTATAAACCAATATTGGAAATCTCAATTCCATAAAACAAACAAGACATGACATTCACACATTCTAACACAATAATATTGGGAAACTTCAATACTACACTCTCAGATAATAAAATTCTATACTTAAAAGACCATATATAATCTATTAGAAAAAGTTGTGGAGTTAATAAACACTTTTAATAATATTACAAGAGTGAAAAACAATATACAAAATCAATAACTTTCATGTATCCTAATAAAGAATTTTTTCAGCAAGAAATATCCTAGGCATAGTACTGCAAATAAACATGTAAAGTAACTCGCAATAAACCTAACCATGGAAGTGTAGGCCTTCAGCAATTAAAAATTTTAGACCATGAAAACTGTAATTGGAGAAGATACTTGAAAATGGAAAGTCCTTCCATTTCTCTGGAATGGAAGAATTATTATTGTAAAATGACTATACTACCAAAATTCATGTACATATTCAAAATCCCCATCAAAATTCCAATAATCTTCTGTGTAGAACTAGAAAAGAGTTAAAAAATAAATCTAGAAACAGAAAAACGTGAATGAGAAAGACATTGCTTGAGGCATCACAATACCTGTCCTCATATTACCAGGAACATTTTGCCAAAAAAAGCCTGATATGGGTAAAAAAACAGACACAACCAATAGAAGAGAATATTCCAGTGGAACACATTATAAGACCCCCCCAAAAAACACACAAAGCTATGAGTTACCTAATTTTGAAAAAGTTCAAAAGCATACAGTGGAAAAAAATGACAATCTTTTCAATAAGTGGTACTGGTACAACTGGATATAAATATATAGAAGAATGAAAATAAATCCAAGGCTGGAGAGATGGCCTAGCAGTTAAGAGTGCTGACCGCTCTTGCAGAGGACCCGGGTTTGATCCCCAGCACCCACATGGCGGACGAGGGCCATCTGGGACTCCAATTTCAGGAGAACTCCAGTTCCAGGAGAATCCGACACCCTCTTCTGATCTCCGCAGCATGGCACAACATTGGTGCACAAACTTACATGCAGACAGTACATTCGTACACATACAGAAATAATTTTAAAACATTATAAAAAAGAAAGTAAAAGAAAATAAATCCATATATTTAACTCTTCTCAAAACTAATTCAAAGTATTTTAAATAATGTAATTAATTAAAAACTGTAACACGGAAACTGCCAGAGCAAAACATACAGAACACACATCAAATGAAGATATACACAAGAACTTTCCAAAGAAGTCTCCAATAGTATAGGAAATAGTCATATGACCATCAATTCATAGTCCAACTAAAATATGGTTCCATATAACTAAATTTACATTTAAAATATATTCTCATTTAATAAATAAGATTGTAAGAATTTTGACAATGTAAAGGAAACTATTTTCAAGGAAGACAGAATGACAGAAAAAAAATATTTGCCACCTATACATCAGGCAGGAGATGAAACCTATTATATATCAAGAACTACAAAAATTAAGTACAAAACAATCTGCCAAAGCACAAATAGGTTAAAATACTGACAGTTCTCAAAACAAGAAGAAAAATACCCAACAAATAATTTTAAAATATTTAATATTCTTATACTTTGAGTAATGCAAATTAAAACTACTTTGAAATTTTCCAACACTAATTTCAAAATGACTATTGTCAAGGATACAAATGACAAATATTACTGGCCAGAGTGTAAGGAAGTTTTGAGATATCCTTATTCCATGCTGGTGGTAATTTAAATTAGTGCAAGCATTATGCAAACTACTATGCAGCTTTGAGAGAGAGAGAGAGAGAGAGAGAGAGAGAGAGAGAGAGAGAGAGAGACCTGAGCCAGATGTACCTCTCTTGGCCAAATAGCCAAAGGACTATAAATCTTACCACAGCTGTATGTACACATTTGTATTTACTGTTGTATTAGTCACAATAGCAAGGAAATGGAACCATTGTGGATGTCCAAGAGCAGATGAATGGACAATGAAAAACTTGTATATAAAGAAAATAGAATATTATTCTTCTACAAAGAAAAATAGGAAATCATTTCTTTTGCAGGAAAATGGATGGATCCAGAAAACATATATTAAATGGCTTGTCAGACTCAGAAAGAAATAAATTACATGTTCTGTCTCATATTCAGATCCTAGTTTACAATTAGCATCTGTTTGTATTTAAATAGGAAAAGGAATAAGTACAGCCTCTGAAACTAGGGACTATGAATGGGAGACTAGAGCTATTGAGAAGATGGGAAAGTTACTGGTAACTAAAAGCTAAAAGGAGACTTTAGTGTGAGTGGGAGGACAGAAAGTGGTGGATATCAAGAACTGGGCAAAAGAAGGGGGTGGAATGAAAACCAAAAAAAAATTTTGTTTCAAAAAAAGGAACTATAAACAGATATTAATCAAATTGTAGAAAATAATAAAATAATGAAAATTTACACCAAACTGGAGGCTTTATGTTTACTTATTTTTAAAAATATTTCATTATTTTTATTTTATGTATATGAGTGTATAGCCTGTATGTATGTAAATGCACCCATGTTGTACACTGGCTTGCAGAGGTAAGAAGAGGGTATTGGATCCCCTGGAACTGATGTTAGGATGGTTGTTAGCCACCACGTGGATGCAGGGATCTGAATGCAGATCATCTGCAAGAGTATCCAGTGCACTAATCATTGACACATCTCCCCAGCCTCACAGGTTTTACATTTAAATTATCATAATTTTTATTCTCATGTACCAGAGCATATGTAAAGTTGGAGTATATGAATAATATACATATTACTAATTCTTTTCTGTAATGCAAAATCTTGCTATTATAATACATGCAGGCAGTGGGCATGGGTGATGGGTGTGCGTTTATCTCTGTAGACGTGTATAAACATCTTTAGGTATACACCCAGCAGTGGCATAGGTGGCGACATCACTCCATTGTGAAAATGATTTGCAGTACAAACTTTACAACCTGTTTGGATCACCAGAACCCTTACAAAAGCTCGTCACAATACCACATGCATCAGTAATCTCAGCATACCCCTTCCCTTAAATGTAAGATTAAGACTAGACAATAACAGGAAGCTTACAGAACAGCTACCTGGTCTATCCATCAGTGAGCAGGAGAGATACGGTCTCAAGCAAGGTGGGAGAGGAAGACCAACACCAGACCTGCCCACCTATCAGTCTTGAGAAGTAAACACACACACACACACACACACACACACACACACACACACGCACGCGCACACGCGCGCGCACACGCGCACACAATACTACATTTTCTCAATGCCAGAGCAGATCAATTGAAACATGATAAAATAAAAAAAAGAAAGCCAGGTGTGGTGGCATGTCGTGTCCCCGTTCGTCCAGCGAAAGAAGACATGAAACGAGAGAAATCTTCCTCAAGCAGTTTATTCGGGTAACCTTACATCCGCTCTCCCCCTGTCCCTTCCTGGTTCACCACCTATAAGGCATGTCACAACCAATCGACTTCCACCACGTGGGTCTCAAGGATAGGATATCTCTATGCGGAACAGAGGGCTTCAGCAAGGCCAAACCAAATAAGGACATGTTTGCTGCATGGAGCGCTCACCCCCGTGGGGGTGGGAGGCGGAAACCGGCGCCATCCTTGAGGCGCGGCACTCCGCAGCTCCCAACAGTTCTCCCTTTTTGTTTTAATAGAGCATGGTCTCGAGGCCGCAGATGGCTGAATTCAACAATCCCCCCTGTCTTAGGATCATTCCTTCATTAAACCCGTCATAGGATACTCCATCGCCCTGAGGGTTCCATGCCTTAGGTAGAAGGAAAGTTGCCCGTCTCTGAGTAGGATCGTGAAGACATTCAGGGGTGACACGACCTTTAAGATTTTTGCATAATTGAGAGCCAAGCTTGTGGGGAATGTCCATCTTCAATGGCAGCAAAAGCCTGTGCTAGTAAAGCCATGTTCCGCTGT
>VZQC01006713.1:591739-622957 GCA_009823505.1 Rhizomys pruinosus
TCTTCCTTTTTTTTTTTTTTTTGTCTTTTTGAGACAGGGTCTCCTGGTAGCCCTGGCTGTCCTGGAACTTACTTTGTAGACCAGGCTGGCCTTGAACTCACAAAGATCCGCCTGCCTCTGCCTCCCGAATGCTAGAATTAAAGGCATGTGCCACCACGCACAGCATTTTTTTTTTCTTCCATTATTTTTAAAAGATATGCTTGATTTGCCTCCAGGTAGAAAGGGAAGGACGACTAGAGGTTAGTGGGATGAAAGTGAGATCGCAGTGATGACTGAGTGTTCTCTGATGAAATTTGTGAAGCGCCTTTTATGTTAAATATGGACTTTGTGCCACTTCCTATTGACGCTGAAATTATTTTCTTGCAGATTTAGTTTAAATGAATGAGATAATTTAATATGTTTTAAATTCATCAATGACTATTTTAAACTTTTTACCCTGTCTTGAAAATATGGAATGCAAAATCTGAACCATCGACAGACTGAATTTGTGTGAAGCACTTTTAAGGCATTTAACTTCTCAGATTTACAATGTTCCTGATTTCAAAGACTTTTTTATATTAAATAAAAGAAAATATGGAAGGCTTCACGAATTTGTGTGTCATCCTTGCACAGGGGCCTCTGTATTGTTCCAATTTTAGTATATGTGCTGTTGAAGCAAGCACTCAAAGACTTTTTAGGATATGTTTTATTTGGTTTTTATCTATAAATTCCATACTGTAGAATACTTTATTTTCATTGAAAATTCAAACCTGAACAAGCCTGCACATCAAGTTTCTCAACAAAATCTGATAACTAATGACTCACTAGGAACAGAGATGCCTGGTGTGTTGTTACTCTGTGCAGTTTGGAGGTAGCAATGTAGTTGTTAAAAAAGTGTCTGAATAGCCTGCAAATACAATTAGACTGACTAGACAGTTGGACCATTTGAAATTGGCTATCTCCAAGATCTATTGCACCAATAAAAATTTGGAAATTGAGTAAAAGGAATGGTGATAACCCTAAAGTAATTTCACATTTTAAGGAGGGTATAGCATAAAAGTGCTAGGTCCCAGCTGGGCACAACTTTAATCCCAGCAGAGGTAGAGGCAGGTGGATCTCTGTGAGTTCAAGGCCAGGCTAGTCTACATAGCGAGTTCCAGGACAGCTGGGACTACAGGGAGACCCTGTTTGGAAAGACCAAAAAAAAAAAAAAATATATATATATAGCCATCCCTGCAGTCCAAATTTGGGTCATGGGAACAGGGGATTTCCAATCTAGAAAAGAAAATTTTATGCGTGATCCAGGTAAGAATTTTTAGCAAGGCTAAGAAAATTACCTTCACCTTTCTCAAAGTACAGGAGCAATGTTTGCATTTAAAAATGAAAATGAAACACTTTTTAGTAATCCAGTATTTATAATATAAATTTACAAGCATCATTTCTATTTAGAATAATTATCTTCCAATATGTCTCATGCTATCATGATAAATACTCCAAATATTCAAGTCATACCAAACACTGAATAAGTGGTTATATATTAATAGTTCTCTGTTCAACATAGATCAAGGATTTTCTTATAAAGGCACAATTGAAGATATTTCTGATGCATAAAGGAAAATCATGACTTTTAAGAAGGAATTTCCCCCTTAAAAGCATCCGTGAATTCTAAGTAGGATCCTTAGAGAGCAGCTAGCTTATATAGTATTCTGCTTAACCTGTCCAACATTTCAAGGGACATACATATTTTTTAAGGTTCATTATATTTCCTTACAATTTTAAAACCACTTCTAATATCTGTCATTTGTAGAATATAAAATGGTGGAATAGGAACCTACCTTAGAGCCAGTATAGTATAAGTCACTCTTTTATGGACAGAAGAACAATACAGGGTTTTTTTGATACTTTATAGCAAAATTAAAAAAAAAATAAAATGACTTCAGGAAAAACAATGAAAAGAAGAAAAACATTCTTCTATGTATTATGAAAGAACATTATATAAGTGCAATAGAATTGAAATCATGATAGAAGCCTCAGGCAGTTTTTTAAGCACTATTATGATTATTCATGAGCAGTAATTGTATCTTTTCCTTTTCTTTTTATCATTGAAAAAGAAATGTAATAATAAAACCTTTGTCAGTCTTGTTTTTGAAGCAAATTTTTAACACAAAGTCGTCCTTCATTTGCTGTAGTAAACAGAAGTTTCAATCAACAAATGCAAATGCTAGCTATAATCCTATGCACTGAGTTTATTTACACTGTGTGATGATATCTGAGTCCAGAGGTACTGGTTGGCAATCAAATTTTCTTAACACTGATCACAGCTGCTTTTTATACTTCCAGAGATGTTTCATTTCTTTCTGTGAATCAATATTTCAGTAATGAGGGAAACTTACTTTCCTGAGAATAGAATTAATCTACTCTGTAGATAATGAAACATTTTTAACTTTGAGTTAATATTTTATATTTTCTTCTCTTTTGCTACATTTTATCCAGTTTTGAAAATGAAAATAACTGGAGCTTCCAGCATGCATAACACTAATGGAATGAGAAATTCTCCTGCTTGTTCAATGGTAAGGAAAAGAAATTCTAAAGGAGTTAAGAAGATACATGAAACCTTTCCAATGCTTTGGCAGAATATTTTCCAAAGGATCCCAATTGTATATGTTGTGTTTAACTGAATGTAAAGCCATGAAGTTTATTTATGTGAAAATATAAGTGCTTTTTTGCAGTTCTTAGCCTCAGCCTTTAACGGCTGCACTATCCCCACAAAAGGTAAAGACTCCTTGCCTCTAAACTGGGATACCTGCAAGAAGAGAGGCGATAAGGCCCTACTGTCGAAGACCTGATGTTAACATGGGAAAGATGTATTGAGACTACACATGCAAGTGTACAGATGGTCTCTGGAATACCAGAGAGTGTTACCAAAGGCCACTATACCAATAAAACAAATATGGGTCTCCTTGAGTCAAGCAAGATTCCTCCATCAGCGCCAGCTACACCTCACCTGCCTGGAAATACTGTGCAGCAGAGGCAGCCATGTGCCTGTATATCCCAAATCTAATTGGCTATTGGCTCTCTCCTTGGAGGAATAACCCATGGCTGATGCCACAAGCTTACATCCTCTACAGGTTAGGAGATGTTATAAGCCACAGTAAGACCCTGTCATATTTATCAGGGGGAAAAAATGTAATTCATGGATTAACATATCATCCAAACATATGTGTCTATACCAAAGTAACCTACCATAACTATTAGTGCTGTTTAAATACCTATATATCTAATTGCTTGTGCTTCATTAGTAGGATCGAAAGGTTATTCCTGGACAAACTGTCAGCCCATGAAAGAAAACAGCCAGAATTGGCCAGAGTCCAAGACAACAGCTCCAGAGAAAGTAGACTGTTTTGATTCTCATCCACCTGTGCCCCTTGTCTAAGCCTAGGGAAAAATCTGCGGAAGAGGGGTGTGGTAGAATGTAAGGGCTGTGATTGGGGTGAACGGTGAACCTACAGCAATATAGCCTGGAAACTCATTTGATCAACTTGATTGAACATACAAGCACCCCCTGCTGGATGGTGGGACCAAGGGCCTGTGTGGCTTAGGACACAACTGCTTGCAAATTGGTTTTACATGAAGGATGCTTGTACTCATAAATTATCACTTATTGCTAAAAAAATGGGAAAAAAAAATGAGAGAAAGTTGCAAGACAGTTATGGCAGAATGCATGATCTGGGAAGGGGTGGGGTGGGATGGGGGGAAGGGAAGGGGAAATATGCCTGAACTGAATTGGAAAATGATGTATGAAATACACAAAGCATCAATTAAAAAAATCAGTTCTAATATTCCTATACCTATAAACAACAAAATCAATATATTCATGTTACTATGCTAGTTAAGATATAGTGAGTCAAAAATGCTTTGCTTTAGTAAGATAAAATAAAACTGCATACACTAAGTAAAAATAAAAAAAAAACAGCAAAGTTATAAACAATAACAAATGAACAAGTAGGACTTGGTGAACAGTTGCAAAATGATACCCATCTCTTACTGTCATTTAATTCAAACGATTATTTGTGTACCATAAAGTAAATTTAGAAAATATTTGCCAATTGTCATCAGGCAATTTCAAGTTATATGTTCAAATCTTGAAGCAATATTATTTAAAAGTTATATAACCATATGATGGAGTGTAACTTTACTTACTTAGTAAAATGACCATTCTATTGTCTTTTCTACAATTGTACTCCAATGATACAAAATGTCATTAGTTGGTGTAATTCTCAGGTTGATGTAATTCTTCATTCTATCAGTTATTTATAGTGATTTCAGGATTGTTAGTTGTTAACTTGTGTGAAACAATGTGCATCTTTCTCGCATTATTCAATACCTTCTAGATAAAGTAGTTCACGTTGGAGTAAAAGTGCAGTAAATGTTAATGTGAAGCCACATGAACTGTAAGTGACTCTGGGAAATTTAATATGTAGATTAGTATTTTATAAAATGATTGTTGAAATTCGTATTGGGAAAACAAATTTTTATTTTCTATAGGACTTAATGATAAGTGCATAAAACTGTAAATCTAGGTAAATGAATGAATATGTAAAATATTTATTTTATATTAACAATGTATAGTAGTAAAGCAAATAAAGACTCTAATGTTATGCAAATAAAATGCAATAGGTCATCAATAAAAACAGATTTTTTTTCACTTGGTATCACTAGGGTAACTACCAAAACACCTGTGGAGTATGTGTAGAAATAAATGAAAAGTTACTGAAAGTGTGTAGCAAACATTACCTACAATAAAGTGAAAAAAAATTGAATATGGGTATTTGTAAGAGAAACTGTAATTAAAACTAACATAACGGCAAACAAGTCTTTCCTTTCAGTAAATGGATAAAACTCCTCTAATTAGAAGACTTTCAAGGGACGATTTTCAAATGGACTCTAACTATATATTATCAACAAAACAATAATTTTAAATGAATGACATGTGTATCCAGAAAATAAAAAAAAAAATAAAGAAGATATCTACATGCACACTAAAAACGTATCCAAGTGGGGAATGAACTGTGTACATGCTAGGAAAGTACAACTGAACTCTCACCAAAGGCCTAAATAAGTAAATATTTTTTTGAGACAAGGTCTCATTCAGCCATTGTTTTACTTGAGCTCTAAGTACCTAAAGATTACTTAAAGTCTTGCTCCTTCTCCTTCAAACTCTGGAGAGCTGGGATTATATGCATCTACCACCATGTCAAGCTGATTTTTAAGAATGACTCAGTGTTATGGAAAATCTTATAATTAAATTTTATTTGAGAGCAGGATGTATAAGTGTCTGACTTTGTGTTACAGGATGTGCTTAGTATGAATGAGGGCCTGTATTTAATCCATAGTACTCACAATTATTTGTTGTTTAATGGATTAACCTTGAATTTAAATGTTGTATCGTTTTGAGAAACTCAAATTTGTGTATCTTGTACTTTTATTTAGTAAATCTGACAATTCAATACTAGCAAGAAAAGTACAAAGTCCTGTAAAACATATATTATTGTTGCTACTGGGTAAACAATCTAGAGAGAATAGCATTCAATTCATGGTGGAAACCTTCTACGGACCCTATGTAACTTTTGACAAAACACTGTGAAAAGAAGGTTGAACCTGAAATCCCCACTGAGCTCTTATTTAGCTGTATACATATTCACAGCAGATATATATTTAAGAGATATATGACTAAGTGGGGAGCTCCGTGACAGTTTAATATGTATTTAATCCATAGTTCCCATTGAAAAATAGATGTATCTGGGCTGGAGAGATGGCCTAGCGGTTAAGAGCGCCGACTGCTCTCACAGAGGACCCGGGTTCGATCCCCAGCACCCACATGGTGGCTAAGAACCGTCTGAAACTCCAATTCCAGGAGAACTCCAGTTCCAGGGGAATCCGACACCCTCTTCTGACCTCCGCAGCATTGCACGACACGGGTGCACAAACCTACATGCAGACAGTACACTCATACACATACAAAAATAAATAAAATTAAAAAAAAATTAAAAAAATAGATGTATCAGTTAGCAAAAGAGAAATTTATACATATGTTACTAGAAATAAATCATTCTATCCAGTCAGAGAGGCTCAGGCCTACAAACCACAACACTCAGAAGATGGGTGTAGGAGTGTAGTCCTACATTTGAAACAAGCCTGAGCTATATTAAGAGACCTGCTTTAATGAAAATAACACAATAAAAAGAGAAGATACCTTCTAAAGCATAAAGTAACATTGGTTCTTTGGTTCAAATAAGTTTGAAATATAGTTGCATTTGGAATTTGGAAAGATAATTATATTTTATTACTTTAGAAGTTGAGTAGAAATATTTACTCTTTTTTAATATATTTATTGATGTTTTGTGCATTTCATACATCATTTCTCAGTCCAATTAAAAATCAATCCTTTTCCATGGCCCCCCACCTGATTTAATATATTCTACCATACATGTCTTGTAAATTTTTCTGAGTCTTTTTAAAAGTTTTCCAAAGCAGAGGATTATTGTTTTAAGCAGAATTTTACTGTTTAAGCGGTCGATTCAATATACCAGATTTTTTGCTGGTGTCATCCATTTGTAATTGCATCAATGGCAACACTATATATATATATATATTATATATATATATATATATAATACCTATACTAAAACTATGTCATCAAAATTATGACTTCTGAAAATAAGCTGTATGTTATTTCCAAATCATATTTCAGGATTCACATTTTTCCTTTTAAATTTATATTACTCTAAAATATTCATACACACCCTCTACCCATATATTAAGAATACAAAGTCTGAAATTAAGTGGTGGGTTAATTCTAGAGGCTGTTAAGGGATTCACATTTTAAATGCAGAGGTGCTTTCAGATAAAGAAGAATATAGCATTAAAGTTGCTAAGTTTGCCTTTACGAATAGATACTTGGTGCTAGCATGCACAAATGAGGGATATCATTTATCATTTGTTTTTCTGGGGACTGTGTTCCTTCATTTAACATAGTGTCTTATAGTGCTATCAATTCGGAGATCAGGGATTTCTCATGACCACCTGAAGCACAGGTAGAAGCTGGGCGCTTCACCCAGGCGGATTGTTTGGTTTGATACAATCCACTTTGGTTTGATTCAGTTGTCTTCTGTGGCTGTGGGGGTAGAGTTGTCTTCCTAGCTGGTATAAAAGATGAGACTTGAGATGGGGGATTTCCCAGGACCACCTGAAGAACAGAGTACCAGGGCATGGGCTAAACAGGCACCCCCCACCCCCCACCAACTGGCATTGCCAAGGGAGTGGAGTGTCCAAGTGGATTTTTTGGAGAACCTTCAGAACAGAAAGGGAAGAGTGAGTTAGACTTCTAATAGAAACCCTAAAACTTAGAAGAGTCAACAATCCCTAAGCAAGGAGAAAAGGAAAAAAAATAAAAATAAACAAATCAATCAAACAAAAAACGAAGGCATCTGAAGGAGGAAAGCAAAGCAAGCCTTCAACACAGTGAAGAGGCATTTGGGATTCACATTGGAATACAGGCAAAAAGAAACCCACGTTCCAGGGACATGAAGAAGAGACAACATGGGAGATGTGCAGGATAATCCTACACCAAGCTCTACCAACCCTGTGGAAGATTCCTACTGTGGGATCCCTCTGGGGATGGCCCAGGACACAGCTATTAGAAGTACAATTGTGGACATACTCAAAGAAATAAAAGACTATATAGAACAAGTCAGAGAACTAAGAAAATATAATGAAAAACTCAAGAAGGACCTAGAGAGAGAGAATGACAAACTCTGAAAGGAAGTGGAAATACTGAAAAGATCCCATGTTGAAAAAGATAAGGAAACCAACCAGCAAAGCAAAGAGCTACAGGAAGAGATTGAGAAGCTCCAAAGGGAAGTGGAAATACTAAATAAATCAGAAGACTAAATGAAAAAGGAAATCAACAGTCATCCAATCAAGAGGAAAGGAATGGAAAAAGCCTCAGAAGTAGAATGGAGGAAGCAAAACGAAGAATATCAGACCTGGAAGATAACACAGAAAAACTGAAAGCCTAAAGGAAAGATTATGAAAAATTTAAAAATACACAAAAGTGGAACAACCAGGAACTGTGGGACACTATGAAAAGACCAAACCTCTGCATCATAGGAATAGAGGAAGGAGAAGAATCCCAAGAGGATGGTATTGATCAGATCTTCAACAGAATAATAGATGAAAATTTCCACAAACTAGAAAAATACAAACCAATACAAATACAAGAAGCACATAGAACTCCAAACAGACAAGATCAGAAAAGAAACTCTCCATTCCATATCATAGTTAAAATGCTAGACACCCAAAACAAAGTCAAAATTCTGAAAGCCACAAGAGAAAAACAAGTAACATATAAGAGGAAACCTATCAGAGTTACAACTGTCTTTTCAGTGCAAACTATGAAAGCAAGAAGAATGTGGATCATTGCATTCCCAGGGTTAAAGGACTATAGATGCCAACCCTGGTTACTATACCCAGCAAAAATGTCAATTATAGTTGAAGGAGAGAGAAAAGTCTTCCATGACATAAACAAAATGAAAGGATATATTTCTGGAAAACCAATCCTTCAGGAAATACTTGAAGTACATCAAAGGAAAGAAGGGAGGAGCAACTATCCCCAGGCACCTAGAAAGAGAAATTTAAAAAAGTGTAACCGTAGAAGTAGAAACCTAGTCTAAAAATGCAAATGAATAATGAAGTGAAAGGAAGCAGCACATATCTTTCAATTATAACCTTAAATATTAATGGACTAAACTCGCCAATCAAAAGACACAGACTGGGAGATGGGATTAGGAAACACAACCCATCTATATGTGGTCTACAAGAAACACATCTTACCTTCAAGGATAGGCACCAACTTAAAGTGAAAGGATGGAAAAAATATTCCAAGCAAATGGTACCAAAAAGAAAGCAGGTATTGCTATTTTAATACCAGACAAAGAAGACTTCAAAGTAAAAGAAATCAAAAGAAAAAGAAGGCCATTATATTTTTATTAAAGGAAAAATTAACCATGAAGAGTTCACAATCATGAATATATATGAACCAAACTCTGGTGAACCAAACTTTTTAAAGACAATTCTCCAGGACCACAAGGCACATATTAACCCCAGTACAGTCAGAGTAGGGGAAATCCGTACTCAATTGAGCCATTTGGACAGGACAATAGGACAAATAATAAACAGAGAGACATCTGAACTGAATGATACAATACACCAAATGGACGTCACAGACCGCTACCAATTATTCCACCCAAATACCAGAGAATAAACTTTATACTCAGCACCCCATGAAACGTTCTCCAAAATCGACCACATACTAGGACACAGAAGAAGCCTCCACAAATACCAAAAGATTGAAATACTTTCATGCATTCTATCAGACCACAGTGCAATAAAGCTCAACATTAACACCAGGATAAGCCCTACTGCCTACAAGAACACATGGAGACTAAACAACACACTCTTGAATAATGAATAGGTCAAGGAAGAGATAAAGAAAGAAACAAATGCATTCCTGGAACTGAATGACAATGACAATACAACACAACAAAACCTATGGGATACAGTAAAAGCAGTCCTAAGAGGGAAGTTTATGGCCCTGGGTGCCTACATTAGAAAAACAGAAAGAGTACAAGTGAATGACCTAACACTGCATCTAAAAGCACTTGAGAGGCAACAACAGATGAACCCTAAAGGCAACAGACAGGAAGAAATTACAAAAATCAGAGCAGAAATCAATGAAACAGAAACAAAGAAAACAATAAAAAAAATCAATGAATCCAAAAGTTGGTTCTTTGAAAGAATATACAAGATAGACAGACCTCCAGCCCAGTTAACCAAAAGAAAGAAGGAACAACTCCAAATCAATACAATCCATGATAAAAGTGGAAAATCACAAAAGACAATAAAAAAGATCCAAAAAATCATATGGGAATACTTCAAAAAACTTTGCTCTACTAAGTTTTTTTTTTTAATTTTTATTTATTTCTGTATNTTTGGACATTTTAAGGACTGTGGGGCTTTTAAGGTTGTACTGTCTTAGGTTGTGATTAATGTTAACATCATACTTTGGGGATAAGAACTGGAAAGGTGGTGGTTTAATAGTGATGTGTTTTGTGTGTCAAGTTGACAAGGGGTCAATTGTGCTGGATAGCTTTAGTGTCAACTTGACACACCTGGGTTGAGGGAGCCTCAATTGGGGAATTGGCTCCATTGGACTGGCCTGTGGCCACATCTGTGGAGTATTGTCTTGATTGTTGAGCAATGTGGGAGGGCCCAGCCCACTATGGGTGGTGCCACCCTGGGCAGGTTGTTGTGTACTGTAAAAGAAGGTGGGCTGGGCATGAGCCAGGGGAGCAAGCCAGTGAACAGCATTCCTCCATGGCCTGTGCTTCAGCTCCTGCCTTCAGGTTCCTGCCCTGAGTTCCTGCCTTGGGCTCCCTAAGTGATGAACTATGACCCAGGAGATGTAAGCTGAATAAATCCTTTCCTCCCCAAGTTGGTGTTGGTCGGAGTGTTTTGTCACAGCAATGGAAGACAAACTAGGACAGACCCATAATATATGAAGACATTGAAGATGTCATAAGAAACCTCCCAACTAAAAAAAGCCCAGGCCCAGATGGATTTATAGCAGAATAATATAAAACATTTCAAAAAGACTTAAAACCATTATTACTCAAATTGCTTAGAAGGAAAGACAGAATCCTCCCAAATTCCTTCTATGAAGCCAGCCTCACTCTATTACCAAAACCAGGCAAAAATACAATCAAAAAGGAGAAATATAGACCCATCTCATTAATGAATACAGATGCTAAATTTTCAACAGGATTCTTGCAAATTGCATACATACCCACATCAAGAAGATCATGAACAAGGTGGATTCATACAAGATATGCAGGGATGGTTCAACATAAGAAAATCAATAAATATCATCAAGCATACAAATGGACTAAAAGACAAAAACCACACCATCATCTCAATTGACACAGAAAACACTTTTGACAAAATGCAGCATCCCTTCATGCTTAAAGTCCTAGAGGGATTTGGATTTGAGGGATCATTCCTCAATTTAATCAAAGCCATATACAGGAAACACACAACCAATATCATCCTAAATGGGGAAAAGACAGAAGCATTCCCTCGAAAGGTAGGAATTCAGCAAGGCTGCCCCCTGTGACCACTCCTCTTCAGTATAGTTCTTGAAACACTTGCTAGGGCAATAAGGCAAGAAAAGGAAATTAAAGGAGTACTAATTGGAAAAGTGGAAGTCAAACTATCACTTTTTGCCGATTATATGATTGTTTACTTAAGGGATGCTAAAAACTCCACCAGAAAACTCCTAGAAACCATTAAGAGCTTCAGTAGAGTGGCACGATACAAAATTAACCTAGAAAAATCAGTAGCCTTTCTTTACACCACCAACAAGCAACTGAAATAGGAATACAAGGAGACCTCCCCAATCACAATAGCCTCAAAAACAATAAAATACCTAGGAACAAACCTAACCAAAGACACCAAAGATCTCTACAACAAAAAATTTAAACCCCTGAAGAAAGAAATTGAAGAAGACAACAGAAGATGGAAAAACCTCCCCTGCTCATTGATTTGGAAAATTAATACACTAAAAATGTACATTCTACCCAAACTCTTGTATAGATTTAAGGCAATCCCAATTAAAATCCCCAAGAGTTTCTTCACAGACTTTGAGAAAATATTCCTTAGTAGTTCCAACAATTTACCTGCAAATTTCATGATGTCATATTTCTTTAGCACTGCATAGAACTCCATTTTGTGCATGTAACACATTTTATCTCTCCACTCCTTGGTTGAGGGGCACTTGGGTTTGTTTCAATTCATTGGTATTGTGAAGAGTGGTGCAATAAACATGGATGTACATGTATCTCTGTGGGAAGGTGAGTCTTCTAGGTATATACCCAGGAGTGGTATGACTGGTCAGGTGGTATGCTTATTTTGAGTCTTTTAAGTGTTCTCCATGCTGCTTTACATAGTTGTTGTACAAGTTTACATTCCCAACAGCAGTGGATGAGTATCCCCCTTCCCCACAACCTCTCCAACATTTAATATCATTTGTTTTCTTGATTCTAGCCATCTTATCAAAGTAAGATGACATTTAAATCTGTTTTAATTTGCATTTCTTTAATTATTAGTAACATTGAACACTTTTTTATTTTGATTTTTTTTGGGGGGGTCTTTTTGAGACAGGGTCTCCCTGTAGCTCTGGCTGTCCTGGAATTCACTCTGTAGACCAGGCTGGCCTCAAACTCACAGAGAACAACTTGCCTCTGCCTCCCAAGTGCTAGGATTAAAGGCATGAGCCACCACGCCCAGCATTTATTTATTTCTGTATGTGTATCAGTGTACTGTCTGCATGCAAGATTTTGCACCCGTGTTGTGCAATGCCGCGGAGGTCAGAAGAGGGTGTCAGATTCCCCTGGAACTGGAGTTCTCCTGGAATTGGAGATTCAGACGGTTCTTGGCTGCCATTTGGATGCTGGGGATCGAACCCGGATACTTTGTAAGAGTGGTCGGCACTCTTAACCACTAAGCCATCTCTCCAGCCCATGTTGAACACTTTTTAAGATGTTTCTCAGCTATCTTAATTTCCTCACTTGTCAGTTCTCTGTTTACCTCTTTACTCCATCTTTTGAGCAAGTCATTTGTTTTCTTCTTTTTTTTTTCAGTTTTTTATATATTCTGGAAGTTAATGCTCTGTCAGATGTATCAGCGGTTAAGGTTTCCTCCCAGTCTCTCGTCTTTCTCTTCACTTTACTGAATGTTTCTTTCACTGTTCACAAGCTTTTGGTTTTAATGAGGTCCCACTTTTTTGTTGACCTTATTTTCTGTGCAGCTGCTTTCTGATTTAGAAAGTCTTCTCTTACTCCTATGTCATGTAGGTTGCTGCCAACATATTCTACTACCACCTTCAGAGTTTCACATTTCAACGTTGATGTCTCTGATCCATTGGGACTTGATTTTTGTGCAGGGTGAGATGTGGGGGTTTAATTTTTGCCAGATATTTATTTACATAATGAGTATTTATTACTCACTATGTAGCCATACTACCTTTGTACTCCTAATCTTCCACCCTACCTCTCTATTTGTTTTGACACAACTGGTCAAACTTTGGGGCATGAAGAATCAATCTTTCTTTCTCTTTCTTTCTTTCTTTCTTTCTTTCTTTCTTTCTTTCTTTCTTTCTTTCTTTCTTTCTCTCTCTCTCTCTCTCTCTTTCTTTCTCTCTCTCTCTTTCTTTCTTTCTTTCTTTCTTTCTTTCTTTCTTTCTTTCTTTTATGTTACTAATCAAATATAGACCCTTGTCCCTCACCCTATCCCCCCACCCCACCAGAGCTCATGTATTCTGCCAAACATGCTTTTCATCGTTTTCTTGTATTTCTCAAAATTCTCCATGTGGAAGTTAATTATTTTGAGCAGAAGTTCACCATTTCAGTCAATTCTTTGATGCAGTCATTTCTATAGTTGTTGTTGTTGTCATTGTTGTTGTTTCCAATAAACATAACTCCCAACTACTTGGACAAAAGCTCAAGGGGCCATGCACAAGAAATATTTACAACTAGGAAATTGGCACGAGCATCAACATATGAGGGATACCATTCATTGTTTGTTTCTCTAGGACTGTGTTATTTCACTCAGCATGATATCATCTAGCTACAGCCATTTACCTGCAAAGCTCATAATGTCATCTTTCTTTACTGCTGTATAGAACTCCATTGTGTAGATGTAGCACATTTTCTCTATCCACTCTTTAGTTGAGGGGCATTTGTGTTGGTTCCAGCTCCTTGCTGTTGTGAAGAGAGCTGTGCTTCAGGTGGTCTTCAGAGACCTCCGATCCGAAGAATTTTTCTGTGATAATCTTCCATGTTACATGAAGTCTGCATGACTCAGTTTCCAAGATTCAAAAATTTTCATTTAGAATGTGAAGTTCTCAGTGATTGATTCACAATGAGGACCTGCTATCATTTCAAATTTCTAAATTTTGTGCTGTTCAAAATATAGTTCTCATACCAAAAGTTATAGATGCCATGCTATATTTGTCCAATGTGTGGCATCTTTGACATTGGATAATCTCAAATTTCAAGGTAACCTTTAACAGTTACTCTTTGGGAATAGGTCTGGTGAAACATCTACTCTGTGGTGAGGCTAAAGGAAGAAGTGTAAGGAGAGTAGAGTAGAGGAGAGACTCTTCTTTCTTAAAAAAACAATTTTGACTTTAGCTTTTGCCTTTCTTGTTTAAAATTGGACAAGACTTTTTTTTTGGGGGGGGTAATTTTTTAGTATTTTACTTTTTATTTTGTTTATATGAGTAAAATGTATTTATTCAGGAAAAATGACAATATGAGTTCTGGTGGTTTGAATGAATGTGTTCCCCATAGGCTTTAAACATTCAGACATTTTTTCCTCAGTTGGTGGCACTGTTTTGGGAGTTCCTAGAAGGTGTGGCCATGCTGGAGGAAGTATGTCACTGAGGGTGGGCTTATTGCTTTCAGTAAGCCATGCAGTCTCCAGTGTCTCTCTCTTAGCTCCCTGTGCTCATGTGAACATTGGCTTTCTGCTCCAGCCCCCGCCACTATGCATCACTGCCAAAATGGATTCTTAATTCCCTGGAACCATCAATTGTAAGCTCAAATAAACAATTCATTTTAAGTTCCCTTGGTTATGATGCTTTTATCACAGCAACAGAAAAGTGACTAATACATGAGTGGAGGGATTTTTCTCAAAAGATGCACTTTGCTTTTAAAGAGGAGTTTCTGGGACTGCAGAAATATCTCAGCAGTGAAAAGCACTCTGTGCTCTTGCAGAGGAACCAGGTTCAATTCCTAGCACCTTCATGGCAGCTAACAAAGTCCCTATATCTAGTCCCAGTGGATCTGACACCCTCTTTTGACTTCTGCTTGCACTCCACATACCTACCTACATGCAGGCATTACACTCATGCAAATACAATTAAAAATTAGAAATATTTAAAGATGAGCTTCTTTTTCTCTTATTTAACATAATGAAATAAATTTATTTTACATTTCCCTCAGGAACTTAACTCATTAGAAAAAAATCAGGGAAATCAGACTCTTGTTATACTGGTGTGATTAGTACAATTTATAATCATGAGGAAGTTTAACAATGAAGCATCCCACCAAACCTTTCAATAAATATGTGGAACTTTCAGGTCCTTGAGCTTTTGAATATGCTTGTCCCTTTCCTGAAATGGGTATCTCACAAACGAGGTCATTGTCATTTTTTACGTGGTAATATAGTTGTGATTATTTTCCATGTGACCATGCCTCAGAGTATCTGAGTCTTATGTTCTTTCTTGAGATATTGCTTAAACAATATCTTAGGACATGTATAATGACCAAGTCAACATCCAAGTGAAAGACAAATTCAACATACAGAAGCTGCCACAGTCATCAGAAACATGCTGAGCAGTATTAAGACTTGTGGTTACCATGCACTGTGAAAAACCCTGCTTATTTATCCATCAGAGTCAGCTTTTTATGAATTAATATGCCCCCTGATGAATAGTCATAGCTGTAATTGTGTTATGTTTCATTGAAAAAAATGTTTCACTGAGTTGCCATTTGCTTCCATCTATCTTTATTATTTAAATCCTTTCCTCCTTAAAATCACTTTTATCCTTGTTCATTTTTTAAATTTTACCTATTTTATTGATGTTTTGCCAACTTCATAAAATATTGCTTGGGAGTATTTAAATCCTCTTCCTTATGTGCACCTCCTCTACTGCCCATTGTCCCAAGTGTAGAGCCTGATTTATGTCTCTAAATGTCCTTTAGTGTGGATCAATCAACTGGGCCCACAAAGAGTCCTATCTATGTAAAACATTATCTCTCCCCTCCCAGAAGCCATCAGTTGCCAAAGGTTATCAAACCTTAGGTTGGGTTTTGATTTCTTACCTACTTAACCATGTCTAGGCTAGGAATTTTTAAGGTTTGAGCTTTCTTTTTTTGAGGGAGGTTAACTTTATTTTTCAAAAGAAGTGTATTGTATTTACTGTTTTATAGGGTCAGGATCAAGTCACTAATATCAGTGACCAATGCAGGGCAGTAGAATATGCTACAGGGAGAGAACTCTTTGTTAAAAGGAAGCCACTTCAGGGACCACTCAGCCCTTCTTTTTTTTTTTTTTTTTTTTTTTTTTTTTTTTTTTGGTCTTTTTGGACTGGGTCTCCCTTTTAGCTCGGCGTCTGGAACTCACTCTGTAGACCAGGCTGGCCTCAAACTCACAGAGATCCACTTGCCTCTGCCTCCCAAGTGCTAGGTTTAAAGGAGTGCGCCACCACGCCCGGCATTTATTTATTTCTGTATGTGTATCAATGTACTGTCTGCATGCAAGTTTGTGCATCTGTGTCGTGCAATGCCGCGGAGGTCAGAAGAGGGTGTGTTGGATTCTCCTGGAACTGGAGTTCTCCTGGAATTGGAGTTTCAGATGGTTCTCGGCCGCCATGTGACTGCTGGGGATTGAACCCGGGTCCTCTGTAAGAGCGGTCGGCACTCTTAACCGCTAGGCCATCTCTCCAGCCCCCACTCAGCCCTTCTATGACCAATTGTCCCTATGAGAACTCATTCTCAATGATTAGAATTCCGTTCTGAGGGTAATACTGCCCAAGGACCTAAAGAACTTTCATTATCCCATCATCTCAACAGTACATCTCAACAGTGTAGACCAAGTTCTCAGCATAGGAACCTCACTTAATCTAAATTCAAACCACAGTAAATTGTTTATTGGAAAAAATTATCACAAATCTGTGAAGACTGTGTAATCTGAGATCAGATACTGTTTGAATCCAACCTTTCTACCTGAGGACCTTGTGCTTAATGCTAAAACTCCCTTCGATTTAATGTTTTGTCTGTAAAATGAGGACCATGATTATTACAAGTTTAGAGAGTTGTGACTTAGAATACGTGGTCATACAATAAGTCATTGACATTAAGTCAAGAAAGAGGGT
Source organism: Rhizomys pruinosus (assembly GCA_009823505.1). Taxonomy (NCBI): domain Eukaryota; kingdom Metazoa; phylum Chordata; class Mammalia; order Rodentia; family Spalacidae; genus Rhizomys; species Rhizomys pruinosus. The sequence continues at coordinate 608,772 of VZQC01006713.1, forward strand.
GAGTACTTACTTTCATGGATGTATATGAGGCCCTAGCTGTCTGATGGCCTCCTATACCTTCCCCGTTCTTCAGAACTAACACTAATGCTTTGCCATGGGCATGTGCGTCTTCATTTTCTTAAAATAAGATGTGGTCTCTAGGGGAAGTGGTGTAAATCTTTTTTATGTTTAGGAGTTCACATTTTCCGTTTAATTTTATATTACTCTAAAATATGAATATATACCTTCCAACCATATACATTAATTACCATGTCTGAAAGTAAATGGTAAGTTAACAAGATTTTTGTATGCTGTCAGCAATCTTGTGACTTCATATGTGTAACTAACTAGGTGCCTGGAAAGCTGTTACCTTGTGGTCATTCACCACCTCTAGATATTATAAGCTTTCTGCCTCTTCTGCAAGGACCTATTAGTTATGGGAGGCAGAGGCTTAAATACAGGTGTCCTATTCTGTGCCTACATGCTTCAGCATATTGTTCTCTACACATTTACCAATGATGGGTTTCTAGGTTAATCACCATCAGAAAGGGAGTAAAAAAAATTCCTTAAGCAAATACAACCAGAAATAAATAATCAATAAGACCTGAGAAAATGTACTGCAGATGTAAAACTTGAGATCTTGGTAGAAAGACAAAAAGGAAAAAGAGAGTAAAAAAAAATCATTATCAAAACAGCTATAAATATAAATAGGCATTTAATCAAGATGATATATACATATATGTATATAATCAAACTGTGCATTAGTGAAATACAAATTATTCTCAAATTTCGATATCTTTGCATTAATTTTAAGGTAATAAAAACAAAAGCAAGATCAGCCCAAAATATTTAGGACATTGTTTACCAATACACTGAATGTGGCCATGGGAAGTAGCTGCCAGGACTCCAACATTATTAAGCTTCCTAGTGCTCTTTTTCTCTCAAAATATACATTTTTGTCTTCCTTTTGGTCCCATTTATTCTTTTGCACTATATATCACCACAATATTCATCATTAAAAACCATGCCACACGAAAAACATTAAGCTGCCTTGAAATTTCTTCCACCATAGAAATTATTCTATTGCTTTCACGTTCCTTCAAAAATATGTTTCTTTATTACCAGAGCCCATTCTGTTTTAGTTACTTTTCTGTTGTTATGATAAAACATCACAACAAAGGCTACTTATAGAAGAAAGAGTTTATTGAGCTTATGGATATAGAGGGATACATGTCCATTATCACAAGGGAAACATTACAGAAGACAGTAGGAGAAAGAAGCTTAGGACTCACATCTTGAAACAAGCAAAAAGAGATCATATCTGGAAGTGGACAATACTTAGAACTCTTAAAACCCACCTGCAATGATATCCTTCCTCTGACAAGTCCACAAATCCTAAAGATCCCAAGACAATGCCCCAAACTGAGGACAAATTATTAACATACTGGAAGCTTATGTAGAAACATTCTATGTTCAAAATATCACAGACATTGATCCCCCCAAAATTAAAATATGTTCATATATATTTCATGGAAAAAGTGTACATAACACCTTTATTTACATCACAATAAAATGTAATTTACCCACAAGCTATTTGTAGTGAAAACTATTCATCTGAAATACACAAACCTATTTTATAATTTTTCTCACCAATAAATAGGACAATTCAAAACCTAGGGATGCAACAGACTTTTTTTTATCAAATCTAGACCCGTGCCCCCCCATTACCCCACCCCTCCATAGCTCATGCATTCTGCCAAATATGCTTTTCATCTCTTTCTCAGTCTTTCTCCATGAGGAAGTTGACTGTTTTGAGCAGAAGTTCACTGTTTCGGTTAGTTCTTCGATGCAGTCCTTTCTGTTGTTGTTGTTATTGTTGTTGTTGTTTCCAACATGCATCACTACCAGCTGCTTTAGACAAAAGCTCAAAGGGCTGTGCGCAAGAAATACAACTAGGTAATTGGCACTAGCATCCACAGATGAGGGGTACTATTCGTCGTTTGTTTTTTCTGGGACTGTGTTACTTCACTCAGCATGATGTCCTCTAGCTCCAGCAATTTTCCTGCAAAGCTTATGATGTCGTCTTTCTTTACTGCTGCATAGAACTCCATTGTGTAGATGTAGCAACAGACTGTTATAGTATGAGGTAAGATGTGAAATATTCTGGGTTCAAACACCGTCATTTCACCAACAACCCCCCCTCCACAGAAGGCAAGAAGTTGTCAAGGTAGTTAGCCAATTTTAAGAAAACAGAAATTATATGGAAATGAAACATACATTTTAAAATACTCTAGACCAAGGTGGAAATACATGTGAGGAACAAAAATTAAGATGTACAAAATGAGTATGCCTGATATTGGCCCTATCTACTAAATTAAAAATAAGATGGGGGAAATGGAAAATGCAGAATTATAACCTAAACATCACTTGCTATTAATTTTCTAAATTTCCCATTTCTTCTATTTATTGATAATTTACTGTAAAATAAAATATAACGGACTCTACAATATCATCTTTAAAATTTTAATTGAATTTTTGACAATTACATATAGTACCTGTTGACAATGTTTAGACTCTTGCACTTGTCTGTACCACCCAGTAGGCTCCATCACATCAGGTTTAATACATTCTGTAATATATGTTAAAGACTATCCAGTCAAGTTTTTGTCCAGAAATATCCCTCCTTGTCAATTCCCTGAAGAAAATTGCTTCTCCAAGCAGTGAACAGTTGCCAATAGTTGCCGAGCTAAGGTTGGGTGTCATTTCTCCAGTTCTATACTTGGTTTCTGTCTGATGTGAGTTTGCATAGGCCTTGTGAATTCTGTCACCATTACTATAATTTTACATGTGAAATTTCTCAGCTTCCTGGAAAATTTTGTTTTCTTGTGGTCAAAACCCTTGGTCTTACAGTTTTTCTATCAATTTTTTTCTCAATGATCCCTGGGTGCAATCCAGGGGCATGTACTCTGTAGTCTCTTATTCTCTATAATATGAGCAGCTGTGGATTTCTGCAGTAACCATCTATTGTTGCATGAAGAAGCTTCACTGGTGATAACTGAGATAGATTAAAATTCTATCTACCCTGTGTTTTCCTGTTCCCTAAGATTTGGATTTAGAGGTTGCTTTCTAGATGTATAATTTAGGGCTTGGATTGCACAGATACTTATTCTCTGCCTTTGACCCGTTGCGGAACTTTGTGATAGTATGCATCAGTTGCAAAAAGAAACTTCTTTGATGAATGATGAGAGGTATACTTGTCTGTAAATATAAGGATAAATATTTAGAATAGAGTAAGAAATTAATTTGTAAGTTTTAGTGAATAGGAGACTGCAGAGTACATGTCCAGGGATGAGATTTCTATATCAAACCTCACCCAGCTACAGCTCAGGGACAATTGCAGAGGTAGGTGGGGAATGATTCTAAGATTCAGGGTTGGTGCATGAACTTAAGCAAACAGACTTTCAGGCCACTAGATATTATTCTTGTGAACTTGCAGCAATGCTGCCAGCATGCACAAGACCCATACCAACTTAATCTAACAAAACCCCAGCATTGAAAGTGGGAAATGAGAAATAGGCCACAACCCTAGCCAAGAAATTATAGTCAAATGATGATTGTGTGATAAGGGAGAGCATATCTTCCTTGAGTGCCTCTGGATAGGCTCACTAGTCTCCACTGGATGAATTTGCACCAAGGAACACCTTGATTAGCTAGGACTTAAGGTATAATGCAGAATACATAAAATCTTGTGAAGAGGGTACAAAGAATGGGGAAGCACGATGAGTTCTAAATTTGACTAAGATGTGTTTTGTGAAATGCACAAAAAAATCAATAAAAATAATATAAACAGGAAAAATAAAAAGAAATTATATTTCCCTATGTTTGAAAGATGCTTCAGTACCATCATAACTTTTCCTTTTCTAAACTCCACACTCTTTAAAAAGCTCTCAAATTGGGCATCTGCTGCTGATTTGCTTGTTCAGGGAAGGAGTATTGTGAGTATTTCTAAAATATTTCCTCACAACTTTCATTTAATTTTTCTTTAACATTTTTATTAGTGCATATTAATTGTATGAAATCATAGATTTAAATGGGAAATTTTCATAGAAGTTTGTATTAATGGGTCAGTTCCATCATGGGACAGGGCATGGAAAAAATGCTTGGGGAAACAAAGCCTACAGACACATGGCAAAGAGCAATTCCAAATAAAAAATGTCTGTTTATTCAAATGCAGCATTTCATTATATAGGCAATATGACATCACCTCTGAGGGGCCTATCCCAGATCTTTATAGCATCACATCTTTCAATTTAAACTAAGAATTAAAAAGATAAAGCGAGTTATGCCAACCTTATCAAAGGAAAATTAAGTAGAAGATAGTACAACCATCAATATATATGCACCAAACTATGGTACACCCAACTTCATGAGCATAATACCACAGGACTCTAAGAAACGGAGTAATACCAACAGAATTTTAGTAGGGGACTACAATATAATCTTGTCTCCATTAGTTCAACTAGACAAAGAATAAAAAGACATGTGAGTTAAAAAATACCATACTTCAAATGGACCTAACACATCCGTTGAATCTAAGCACAAAAGAATAGACTTTCTATTCATTTGCCCATGGAACTTTTTCAAAAATCAATCACATAGTGGGGGACAGAGAAAAACCTAAAAAATACAAAAAAAATGTTATGCCTTTTATCACACCAAAATGCAATAAAACACCATATCACTACTAGACAAAGCCCTAATAAGTACATGAACTCATGGAAATTAAATAACACACTTTGGAATAATGAATCATTCAAAGGAGAGATTAACAAAGAAAAGCATTCCTGGAATTAAATGCAAATGAAAATACAACAAAACAAATCATCTGGAACACTTTCAATGCACCCCTAAGAGGGAAATTTATAGCTCTAAGAATCTTCATTTAAAAAAAAAACAAAACAAAACGGAAAATAGCTTGGCATGGTGGCACATGCCTTTAATCCCAACTCTCAGGAGACAGAGTCAGTCGAATCTCTGTGAGTTCAAGGCCATCCTGGTCTACAGAGCGAGCTCCGGGCCAACCAGTACTAAAGGGAGACCCTGTCTCAAAATTACCAAAAAAAAAAAAAAACAAAAATCAGAAAGAGCAAAATTAATGTCTTAACAATTCAATTCAAGATATCATTTCTGGTTTGTCTTCCAATTCTGTGACAAAACACTTTGACCGACACCAACTTGGGTAGGAAAGGGTTTATTCAGCTGACATATCCTGGGTCACAGTTCATCACTTAGGGAGCCCAAGGCAGGAACTCAGGGCAGGAACCTGGAGGCAGGAGCTGAAGCACAGGCCATGGATCAATGCTGTTCACTGGCTTGCTGCCCAGGCTCATGCCCAGCCTGCCTTCTTATACAATACACAACAATCTGCCCAGGTTGGCACCACTCATTGTGGGCTGGGACCTCCAAGACTGCTTGACAATCAAGACAATACTCCACAGATGTGGCCAAAAGGCAATACAATGGAGCCAATTCCCCAATTGAGGCTCCCTCAACCCAGGTGTGTCAAGTTGACAATCAAGCTATTCAGGACAATTGACCCGTTGTCAACTTGACACACAAAACACATCACTATTAAACCACCACCTTTCCAGTTCTTATCCCTAAAGTATGATGATAACATTAATCACAACCTAAGACAGTACAAACTTAAAAGCCCCTTAGTCCTGAAAATGTCCAAACACTTAAAAGTTCACAGTCTATTAAAAGTCTCTTAACTGTGGGCTGCTATAAAATCCAAAGAAAGTACTGTCTTATTTCAAAGGGAACTATCAGGCACACTCAAACAATACCTAAGTCCAGCAAGTAGCTCAAGGCTGGACACCTGGGACTCACTCACGATCTTCTCCAAAGGGCTCCAAAGGGTTTCGGCATCTCTCCTTCTCTGATTCTGCCATCTGTGGCACATGCGGCTCATCTCACAGGCCCAGACCAACTCAATTCCACACCTGCCGCTACTATTGTGGTCGTCCCATGGTCCTGGCATCTCTAAAAAGCTGGGGTCGCCACTGAAACTGAGGTTGCTTCTGACCTCTCCTGATGGAAAACCTCAGCTTCTCTTCCTGAACCCTGGAATCCTGGGGTCTTCACTGCAATCAAGGCCACACTCTGATCAGTGGCCTTTCCTGGCCTCTCATAGTGCCAGGCCTCAGCTGCTCTCTGTGACCCCTTCATGGTTTCAACACCAGAACCATATAGGAGACTCTTACACATTACCAAGTCCTGCTTCTGGCTTGACATGGAGGCTCGGGCCTCTTCTGGAACATAGCTTCTGTGTGCTGACCCTGAAGAAATTCTTCCCAGATTTCACCACAGTGATGCTGGTCTCTTGTTACTTACAGCTGATTTTCCAGCCCCAGCTAACCAGTATCAATTGTCCCAGTACAACAAAGATTTCACTTCAAGTTCTGGTTTCTTGTTACTTACAGCTGATTCTTCAGCCCCAGCTGACCAGAACCCACAGATTAAACAGTCCTGATGATTTCTGCTTCCCATTGAAACTAGAAACTTCACAAGCCATGCCACCATCTTCTACAACTCTTTCAACAAAACTGTTCCATGTTCCACAGCCAGGATCTTTAGGCATTCAATGATTTTTCTAGCCCAAAGTTCCAAACGTTTCCACAATCCTTCCCCTAATCACCAAGGTCGGTCTGTCACAAGCAATGGCCCACTCTCTGGTAACAATTTCTGTTCTGGTTTTTCTTCCATTGCTGTGACAAAACACTCTGACAGACACCAACTTGGGGAGGAAAGGGTTTATTCAGCTTACATCTCCTGGGTCACAGTTCATCACTTAGGGAGCAAAAGGCAGGAAGTCAGGGAAGGAACCTGGAGGCAGGAGCTGAAGCACAGGCCATGGAGCAATGCTGTTCATTGGCTTGCTCCCCTGGCTCATGTCCAGACTGCCTTCTTATACTGTACACAACAATCTGCCCCGGGTGGCACCACTCATTGTGGGCTGGGACCTCCCACACTGATTGATAATCAAGATAATACTCCACAGATATGGCCACAGGCCAATCCAAGGGAGCCAATTCACCATTTGAGGCTCCCTCAACCCAGGTGTATCAAGTTGACATTAAAGCTATCCAGCACAATATTTGAAAGACAATAACAAATGAACCCCAAACTCAGCAGATAAGAGGAAATAGCAAAATCAGATCAGAGATTGATGAAGTAGAAAAAAAAAAAAAAGAAAGAAAACAGGGGCTGGAGAGATCGCCTAGTGGTCAGAAGTGCTGACCATGCTTGCAGAGGACAATGGTTCGATCACCAGCAACCACATGGTGGCTGAGAACCATCTTTGACTCCAGTTCTGGGGTAATCCAACACCCTCTTCTAACCTCAAGAGCATTGCACAACACGGGTGTACAAACCGACATGCAGACAGTACATTCATACACATAAAAAATACACATAAAAATAGATAAAAATTTAAAATATACATAAAAATAGATAAAAATTTACAAACTCTGGCTGGAGAGATAGTCTAGTGTTTAAGAGCACCGACTGTGCTTGCAGAGGGCCTGGGTTTGATCCCCAGCACCCACATGGCAGCTAAGAACCGTCTGTAACTCCAATTCTAGGAGAACTCCAGTTCCAGGGGAATCTGAGACACTCTTCTGACCTCTGCGGCATTGCATGGCATGGGTGCACACACCTACATGAAGACAGTACATTCATACACATATAAATAAATAAATAAATAAAATAAAAAAAACTAGATGACAAGAAATACAAACTCTGAAAAAAACTAGAGGGAGAGAATGCCAAACTCCAGAAGGAAGGGGAAATACTGAAAAGATCTCAGGCTGAAAGGAAAAATAAACTGACCAGCACAGCAAGGAGCTACAAGAAGAGAATGAATAGCTCCAAAAGGAAGTGGAAATACTGAAGAAATCACAGGATGAAATGAAAAAGGAAATTGAACATTCACTCAATCAGCAGGAAAAGATGAGGAAAGCCTCAGAAGCTGAATGGATGAAACAGAAAAAAGAATATCAGACCTATAAGCGAACATGGTGCAGCTAGAAACCTCAAGTAAAGATTATTAAAAATTTCCAAAAACACAAGATTGGAACAACAAGGAAATGTGCGACATACAGTAATAATGGGGGACTTCAATACCCCACTGAGTTCCTTGGTCAACTGGACAAAAAATAGAGAGACATTAGAACTGAACAATACAATACACCAAATGGACCTCACAGATTTCTATAGGATATTCCACCCCAACACCAGAGAATGAATACACTTTCTACTCAGTGCCCCACAGAACATTCTCCAAAATCAAACATATACTGGGGTACAAAAGAAATCTCAAAAAATACAAAATGATTAAAATTATTTCATGCATTCTATCAGACCACAGTGAAATAAACCTCAATATTAACACAAGGATAAGCCCTACTAACTATAAGAACACATGGAGACTAAACAAAACAATCATGAATAATGAATGGGTCAGGGAAGAAATAAAGAATGAAATAAAAGCATTCCCATTCCTGGAACTAAATGAAAATAAAAATAAAACACAATAAAACCTGTGGGATACATTAAAATCAGTCCTAAGAGGGGAATTTATAGCACTAAGTACCCATATTTAAAAAAATAACAGAAAAATAACAAATAAACAATCTAACATTCCAGATAAAAACACTTGAGAGACAACAACAAATGAACTCCATATGCCACAGACAGGAAGATATAACAAAACTCAGAGCAGAAATCAATGAAATAGAAACAAAAAAAGAATATAAAAAAAAAAAATCAATGAATCCAAACCTGGTTCTTTGAAAAGATAAACAAAATAGACAGACCTCTAGCCCAGTTAACAAAAAGAAATAAAGAATAACTCCAAATCAATAGCATTCATGATGAAAGGGGAAACATCACTACAGATGAAGAAAAGATCCAGACAATCATATGAGAATACTACAAAAACTTATACTCTATTAAATTTTAAAACCTAAGAGAAATGGATGAATATCTGAAATGCTGGGATTCAAAAACTCTTAACCACGAAGATACTGACAGTTTACACAGACCCATAATATTTGAGGCAATTTAAGTTGTAATAAAAAAGCCTCCCAACAACAAAAAAAAAGCCCAGACCCAGATGGTTTCACAGCAGAATTCTATGAAACATTTAAAGAAGTCTTACAACAATTACTACTCAAACTTTTCAGAGGAATACAAACAGAGGCAAATATCCCAAATTCCTTCTATGAAGCCAGCATCACTGTAATATCAAAACCAGGTAAAGGCACAAATAATCAACAAAATGATAGACCCATATCACTGATGAACACAGATGCAAAAGTTCTCAACAAAATACTTTAAAATCACATACAGACCCTCAACAAAAAGATCATCCATCATGACCAAGTTGGATTCATTCCAGGGACGGTTCAACATACATAAATCAATAAATATCATAAAGCACATAAATTGACTGAAAGACAAAAAACTCACCATAATCTCAATTGATGCAGAAAAAGCCTTTAACAGAATTCAGCATCCCTTCATACTTAAAGTCCTAGAGTGAATTAGATTGGAGGGGTCATTCCTCAATATAATCAAAGCCATATCCAAGAAACCCACAGCCAATATCACCCAAAATGGAGAAAATTAGAAGCATTGTCATTAAAGGCAGCAATATGCCAAGGCTGTCTACTGTCACCACTCCTCTTCAATATAGTTCTTGAAATGCTTGCTTGGGCAATAAGGTGAGGAAGTGAAATTAAATGAGTACTAATCAGAAAAGAGGAAGTAAACCTATTCATTCTTGCAGATATCATAGTTTACCTAAGGGAGGCTAAAACCTCCATCAAAAAACTCCTAGAAATGATTAAAAGTTTCAGTAAAGTGGTGGGATACACAATAAACATAGAAAAATCAGTAGTCTTTCTTTACACTGAAAATAAGCAACTGGAGGAGGAATATAAGGAGACCTTCCCAATCACAATAGCTTCAAAAAAATAGCTTGGAATAAACCTAAACAAAGACACCCAAGACCTCTACAACAAAAAATTTAAAACCGTGAAGAAAAAGATTGAAGATGACATCAAAAAGATGGAAAGACCTCCCATGCTCATGGATTGGAAAATTAATATAGAAAAAGTCCATTCTACCTAAATTAATATACACATTCAATGCAATACCAATCAAAACACCCATGTGATTTTTCACAGACTTTGAAAAATAATCCTTAAATTCATATGGAAAAACAGAAACCCCGAATTGCTAAAACAATCCTGAGTGAAAAGTGCAATATAGGCTGAGTTACTTTACCAGACTTCAAGGTATATTACAGGGATATAGTCATAAAGACAGCTTGGTACTGGCACAAAAACAGAGCCATTGACCAAGGGAACAAAACTGAAGATCCAAACTTGATCTCATATAACTTCAGCCACCTCATATTTAACAAAGGGGCCAAAAAATCTCAATGGATGATAGATAGCATCTTCAGCAAATGGTTTTGGCAAAGCTGGATCACCATATGTAGAAGAACAAAATTAAACCCTACATCTCACCCTGTACAAAAGTAAAGTCCAAGTGGATCAAATATCTCAACCTGAAACCTGAAAACCTGAAGGTGTTAGAAGAAAAAGTTGGCAGCAGCCTACAAGACATAAGAGTAGGTAAAGACTTTGTAAATCAAACAGCAGCTGCACAGGAAATAAGGACAATGGCTGACAAGTGGGACCTCATCAAACTCAAAAGCTTTTGTTCAGCTAAAGAAACAATCAAGGAAGTGAAGAGAAAACCCACAGAGTGGGAGGAAACCTTCGCCACTGATATATCTGACAGAGCATTAACATCCCAAATATATAAACTACTTAAATACAAAGAAGAATAGAAATGACCAACTCAAAAATGGAGTAAAGTGCTGAGAAGAGACTTCACTTGTAAGGAAGTAAAGATGGCTGAAAAACATCTTAAAAGTGTTCAACATTGTTAATAATTAAGGAAATGCAAATGAAAACCAAACTAATGTATCATCTCACTCCAGTAAGACTGGCCAAGATCAAGAAAACAAAAGACACCAAATGCTGGTGAGGTTGTGGGGAAAGGGGAACACTCATCCACTTCTGGTGGGAATGTAAACTCATACAACCACTGTGGAAAGCAGTGTGGAGATCTTGTAAAAAGTCTCAAAATGATCCTACCACCTGACCCACCCATACCACACTATATACCCACAAGACACAGCCTACTGCAAAGATACATGCACAGCTATGTTTATAGCTACTCTTTTCCCAACAGGGAAGAGCTGGAACAAACCCAAGTTCCCCTCAACTGATGACTGGGTAAGAAAACTATGACACATCTCTACACAATGGATTTCTATACAGAGGTAAAGAAAGATGACATCATGAATTTTGCAGGTAAATATAGCACAACTATGATCCTATATCATTGCAAATATGTATGAAACTCTCAATGATAAAGAAAAAGTATAATAGAGAATGCATAAACTAGAAAACCATTATCAAAAGTTTAATTTTATCCAAAAATTTTCTTCCAAAACATAAAGATGAAAGTAAAGTGCTAGACACCATATTCTGGTCCTGAGCAGGGCAGGGGTCAGGACCAGCCCGCTACTGCTCCAGGAAGGTAAACTTAGGGCACTGACCCACAGGTGCAGGACAATTGATATGCTTAGTTGTGGCAAAGGGGCCAGTGGCTGGCGGACCTAGACTGGACTCCTAAATCCCGCCAGAGCCTGGCTGCCCGGCTGAGTGGCCCTGCACCCCGTAGTCACAAGTGGGAGGGGATCCTGGGTTTGGAGTCAGGCACAGATGCCGTATTCTGGTCCTGAGCAGGGCAAGGGACAGGACCAGCCCGCCACTGCTCCAGGAAGGTAAACTTAGGCCATTGACCCATGGGTGCAGGACAATTGATTTGCTGAGTTGTGGCAAAGGGGCCAGTGGCTGGCGGACGTAGACTGGACTCCTAAATCCCGCCAGAGCGTGGCTGCCCGGCTGGGTGGCCCTGCCGCCCCGTAGTTGCAAGTGGGAGGGGATCCTGGGTTTGGAGTCAGGCACAGATGCCATATTCTGGTCCTGAGCAGGGCAGGCGTCAGGACCAGCCTGCCACTGCTCCAGGAAGGTAAACTAAGGGCATTGACCTATGGGTGCAGGACAATTGATTTGTTGAGTTGTGGCAAAGGGGCCAGTGGCTGGCGGATGTAGACTGGACTCCTAAATCCCGCCAGAGCGTGGCTGCCCGGCTGGGTGGCCCTGCCCCCCCCCAGTAGTGGGAGGGGATCCAGGGTTTGGAGTCAGGCGCAGACGCCATATTCTGGTCCTGAGCAGGGCAAGAATCAGGACCAGCCCGCCACTGCTCCAGGAAGGTTCTGGGGCACAGGCTAAGTCAGGAATACACTTCCCCACCCCCACCCCCTCCAACAACTGGAATTGAGGAGAGAGTATCCAGTGGATTAAGAGAACATTCAAAACAGGAAAGGAAGAGACTTCCATTATCCAATATATAAACAAAAGTGAAAGCCTGAGAAATAGACAAGTCAACACTACATAACCAAGGAAGAGGGAAGGAAGGGGCAAACAAAAAAAAAGGCATTGGAAGGAGGCAAGCAAAATAAAACAAGCTTTCAGCCTTCAACAAACTGAAAAGGCATTTGGAATTTGAGTCACAAAAGGGAAACCCACATGCCAGGGAGACAACAAAGAGACATGGGAAAGGTGCAGGATAATTCCGCACCAAGCTCTACCAACCCAGTATGGGACAGCTACAATCGGATCCCCCTGGAGGTGACCCCAGAAACAGACCTGTATTAGTCACTTTTCTGTTGCTGTGATAAAACACCAGACCAAGGAACTTATAAAAGGAAGAGTTTATTTGAGCTTACGATTGGTGGTTCCAGGGAATTAGTCCATTGTGGCTGGAGGCATGGTGGCTGGATCTGGAGCAGCAAACCGAGGGTCACATCTCGCAAAGAGCACAGGAAACAGAGAGGAGAATACAAAGCATCCTTCATGGAAAACCATTTTCGAGCAGTTGTGCCCCAAATCCACACAGCTCATGGTCCCACCATCCAGCAAGGGGGCTTGTATGTTCAATCAATTGATCAAATGAGTGTCCAGTCATATTATTGTAGTTTCAACCATTCACCCCAATCGCAGGCCCTTACATTCTACCACACCCCTCTTCCACAGATTGTCCCTAGGTTTAGAAAATGGGCACAAGTGGATACGAAGTAAAACATTCTACTTTCTCTGAGCTGTTGTCTTGGCCTCTAGTCAATTCTGGCTGTTTTCTTCATGGGCTGACAGCTTATCCAGTGATAACCTTTTATCCTTTAATGAAGCACATGCAATTTAGATATATAGGTATTTAAACGTATACTATATAGCCTTTCAACCCTATAAGAAGCACATGCAATTAGCTATTAAGGTATTTAAACAGTACTAATTGTTATGGCGGTTACTGGTATAGACACAGATTGTTTGGATGGTATGTTCATCCAATTGGGAATTACATTTCTTCTGTTTTAGTATGACGCCGTCTTCGTGTGGTTTATAAACATCTCCTAACCATTAGAGGATGTAAGCTTGTGGCATCAGCCAGGGGGCAGGCAGACAAGGATGAGAGGAGAGAAAAATGGATGAGGGGGAAGGAGAACACTCATCCAATCAAAAATAAAGGAAAGGAAAAAAAAAAAAAAAGGGGGGGTGGGAGAGGGGGAGGAAAGAGGCGGCTGAGGGAATAAGGAGGAAAGAGAGGGGGGGGAAGAAAGAAAAGAAAAAAAAAAAAAAAAAAAAAAAAAAAAAAAAAAAAAAAAAAAAGAGAGAGGGGAGGGAAGGAGAAAATGACAGAGGGCAAATGGTGGAGAGCTGAAGGGGGAAAAAGAAAGGAAGAAGACGAGCGGGAGGCAGAGAGAAAAGGGAGAGTGCAAAGGATGAAGGAGGTCAAGGTGGGTGGGGGAGGGGAGGGTGGAAAATAAGAGAATGGGAGATTAATATAGATGAACGGGGAGGTGGAAGAGAGAGGGAAGAGGGAGGGTGAATGGGGGCATAGGTCGGAGTAAGGAGAAGGGAAAAGGTATGAAAAGTGGGGGATGAAGTAGGATGAAAGAGAGGGGGAAAGTGGAGTGGAAATGAGTAAAGGAAGAAGGAAGG